>CM035275.1:90108103-90184680 GCA_020226075.1 Hydropotes inermis | reverse complement strand
GTGAAGATCACAGAACATAGCCCAGGACGGGAGACGGAAACACCTCAGACCCAGCCAGGCTGCAGGGAAGGACTGGATTTCTACAGGAAAGGGTCTAAAATGGGCTGATGAATCCCACTACCCAGGAACAGAACACATGTAAGACGCCAGAGTATCAAAGGAAGGTCTGTTATGCAGATGAGGGATGAAGATCAAGGTTGAGAATGAAGGCCACGTTGGAAGTGAGGGGGTGCATTCGTCATAGGGACCTGCTGTGGGGGACACATCCCGACAGTGGTCCCAGGACTCCAACCCCGGGACACCCATCCTGAATGACCCCCTCGCTTGAAGGGGGGCTGGCCCGCGAATAGGATGGAGGCATTTCCCTGTGATGGTGTGATAGTATGTAAGATGGGGTCTCATATGTAGAGGTTCTCCCACCGGTTTTGAGGAATCCATCCTATTGCAGAGGGGGCCATGGCAGGGAATTCAGGGACCCCTGGGAGTGGAGAACAGCTCCCCACTGGCCTCTAGCAAGAAAGGGGAGGCCTTGGCCCTGCCCCACAGAATGAGCCTACCAGGATGTGACTGCAGGGATGCAGGCCTGGGGAGGCTGGTCTTCCATCAGGAGCGAGTCTCACGGTTGAGGCAGCAACAGTCCTCAGGGTCCTTTGGGAAGAGTCGGTGCAGTGGACAAGGCCGTGTCCCCCTGCAGGCACTGTCAGACCCTGTTTCACACTTGACTCCAGACCCCCCATTGGCTCCAGCCTCGGTCCTGGGCCCCATGGCCGGGCTGCCCCTCCGCCCAGCACTGCACCCTCCTCTGCACATCGAGAGCACGTGTTAGTGTGGCTGTCAGGTTATGTGACGACGTCTGTCTGACCATCACAAGTTACAGTCCCTGTGGAAATGACTCTTCCTGCCTCATATGTTGTTCACTTGCTCACTCATATCTGACTAAGTCGTGTCTGACTCTGTGACCCCATGGACTGCAGCACACCAGGCCTCCCTGTCCCTCACTATCTTCCAGAGTTCACCCAAGTTTGTGTCCTTTGAGTTGGTGATGCCATCCAAGCATCTCATCCACTGTTGCCCCCTTCTCCTTCTGCCCTCAATCTTTCCCAGCATCAGGGTCTTTTCCAAGGAGTTGGCTCTTCAAATCATGGGGCCAAAGTATTGGGAGCTTCAGCTTCAGCATCAGTCCTTCCAGTGAACACCCAGGACTGATCTCCTTTAGGATGGACTGGTTGGGTCTCCTTGCCTCGTATACAGATTGTAATTTCCTTTGGAGCCAAGGATGATATGCTATTTTTTTTTAATTTAGTTTGTTATACATCTAGAACTCCTAAAATTCTCATCACACTGGTGGAATCAGAGATGTGACACCAGTTCTTACTAATCACCTGCCTTTCATACAGAGCTGGGACCTTGCAGGGCTTTTCAGGGCTCTATGTGATGGACCGACGCCCATCTCATTGGGCTGAGCTGAAGCTGACCATCCCTTCTCTCCATGTCCACCCCAGTGCTGACGTGGTCAGGCATCAGCTCTCGCTGAACAGAGGGACCGTTCTGCCCTGATGTTCTTCAGGAATGCTCCCCATCCCCACCCCTCCATAATGTGTCAACACCTCACCATGTTCTTAATTAACTGAGAAAGATCCCCGGGTGGAGCTTGGCTCACCCTGCCCCATAAAAGAGCTCATGAGTTTTAAAAGGAATTTTGATTTTTATTACTGAATACAGAAACGGTCAATTTAGAAAATCCTTATAATGTTCCAAGCAAGTGAAAGTTGCTCAGCCGTGTCTGAATCTGTGACCCCATGGATATACAGTCCATGGACTTCTCCAGAATACTGGAGTGGGTAGCCTTTCCCTTCTCCAGGGGACCTTCCCAACCCAGGGATCAAACCCAGGTCTCCTGCATTGTAGGCAGATTCTTTAGTAGCTGGGGCACAAGGAAGCCCGAGAATACTGGAGTGGGTAGCCTATCCCTTCTCCAGGAGATCTTCCCAACCCAGGAATCGAACTGGAGTCTCCCACATTGCAGGTGGATTCTGTACCAGCTGAGCCACAAAGGAAGCCTGTTCCAAGCAAAGCCCATGTCTATGGAAGTAGCATCTCTACCAGCCATACCGTAACCTGCTCAGAACTAGGAGCGGGTGGGCCTTGTTTATGGAACCTACCCATCAGCTTCTCCTCCCCACTGCGCTCAGTCCGTCCCCCCACCCCGGGCCCCTGGGCACACATCGCACCTGGCTCTTCCTGTTGCTCTCAGGACAAGCCCCTGGTTCCTGAAGCCGCCGAGTGTCCCCACATCCGTTCAGGCCATCTCTCCTGCTTCTTTCCAGCTCTGCACAGTCCTACAGCCCCCTGTGGCCCCCACGTTCTCCCAGTTCCCGGAGCCTGGCCTCCATGCCACCGACAGTCCCCGCTGAGCACCCTCTCAGGCCCCTCCATGGGACAGGTCCCGACACCATCCGCCCTGGAGACAGTTTCCCCCCCAGGCAGATGGGGGCCGTTCTCCGTGCCCTTTGCACCTGGGCACATCTCTGGAAGGACACTCATGCCCCTGGAAGATCCTGAATTCCCTTTCTGTCTCACCTCCCACCAAGCTCTCAAGGTCAGTGGCCTTGATATATCTTCTCTGAACCCATAGCACCCAGCAAGGGGCCTAAGACATAGCCAGTATTTAGCTAGTGTTTGTAAGTGAAAAGATTAGTTTTGGATGACTTAACAGGTTCCACTGTCCCCTCATCTGATAGTCTGGAGGTGACAACCTCCGAGCAGCAAGGAGCTCACCTGGATCTCAGGTCCCAGCATCTTCTCCGATAAGAGGGACCAGGGCTTCTCAGAATGCTGACCCTCGGGCCACCACAGGAGAGATAGGAGATGATCCTGGAGCATCTTCAAGGGCCCAGAAAACAGAAGAATGGAGATACATCCCCGGGACACAGGAGGCAACCACAACAGCCAAACCTGGAACAATCTGAGCACAAATCAGCAGTCATATTATATTACAACCCAAAGTATGAAATAAATACCTATGAGCTTATACTGACATAAACAGTTGATTGAACTAATAAGTAAATGTGGGAGAACAGACAAATACCCCATCCAGAAGGATTCCAAGGAACTTACACAGATTCTTCCATATCAGGAGGTGGAGCAGGTCCCTCAAGTGGCATCATCAACTGAACAGACACGAGTTTAAGCAAACTTCTGGGAAATAGGGAAGGACAGGGAAGCCTGGTGGGCTGCAGTCCACAAGGTCACAAAGAGTCAGACACGACTGAGCAACTAAAGAAAAGCAGAACAAGCACATAGAGACTTCCCTCCACCGAGGACAGCACAATGGAGGGAAAAAGCATAAATGCAGAGAAGAAAGACCTCGGCCAGGTGATCAGGGTCAGCACCAGCTGTGATATGTCACATTGACAGTACAGACCTTGGTGGGAAGGACACGTTACTCTGGGGTCTTCCTCCCCAAACCCACAGCCCCAGTGGAACTGGAGAAAATCTGGGACAAAACCCAGCAGAGGGACATCTCATGGAACACCTGACCAGCTCTCCTCGGGAACTGTCAAGGTCATCGAGGCCAAGGAGAGTGAGGAGCTGTATCACCCCTAAGAGCCGGAGGAGATGTGAGATTACACATGGTGTTTGTCCTGGGTGGAATCCAAAGACAGAAAAAAAAAATTAGGCAAAGACTAAAGTAACTGAGTGAGGTGTAGACTCTTGTTAATAGTAGCGCGGATCCATCTGGCACACCAGCGTTAAGATGTTAGCAATATAGGAAACCGAGTGTGGGCTAGACGGTAGCTTCACAGTATTCTTGCAAGTTTTGTGTAAATCTAAACTATTGTAAAATAAGGTAGTTTGGTTAAAAAGTTACCTACCTGAAAAAGGTTTAAATGTTGATTAAAAATCAATTAAAATTGTGCCAAATTCTGACTAATTGCAAGACGGTGCCCTCTGTTAAGGCCTGTGCCATCCTGAAAATTCTTACAAGTATAATTTCTCCTCTCAAGATAGGACATTTGAGAATGTCTCAGCCTCACAGATACAATCAGGGCTTTAGATCAGGGCACTTGGCCCTGGAAGATACCCAGGGTAGACATAGTGTCATGAGTCTAGAAATTAAATTTTCTTATGCTCGAAAAATTGATTTTCTTAAAGTTTGACAAGTCAAACACTTTTAAACGCCACTGCATCCCCAAACCCATAGTTCCTTAGGGCTGTTTGTCACCATCGACCAGTTCAGTGTGACTCAGGCTCAGCATTAGATGTTAACAGCAGCTCTGCTGACTGTCTTTCTTCAGGTGTCAGCGTTTTCTACCTGGGAGAAGGAGTTACACAAAATCGTGTTTGATCCGCGCTATCTCCTGTTGAATTCGGAGGAGCGGAAACAGGTAAGGTGGTGGGGGGGCGCGCCGGCAGACTCGGGAGACGGGCGATAAAGTGATGCTCCGTCCAGAGGTTTAGGAGGATGAGCCTCTGCCTGGTGTCTTCGCCGTGTCCGCGGGGAAGCTGTGAGGTTGAGTGGTTGCCTGTGGGCTGTGAGGGGAAAGTGCCCTGAGGGCAGAGGGGGTCACCCTGGTTCCTGCTCTTGGTGAACTGTCTGGTCACGACCCCCAAAGACAATACTCATACTCGAAGGTGAAAAGTCAATCTGGGGGAGCATGAGCCATGTCCTCAATGACTATTAAAAAGACTTGAGGTGCAGTATAAGAACAGTGACATAGGAGAGGTCCAGGGAACGTAGGAGCAGAATTAAAGGATGGACGTTTCTAGAAAGCAGATCCCCAGAAAGGCAAGGATGGGTTGCAGGCCTGGAGGTCATTTTAAATGGATACCTGGTAGAAGTCTACCCTGGCGTGTTGACCAGTCCCATCAGTGAGCCAAAACCACTTCCAGGATTAGACAGACAGATGGACGTCTGTGTGGACCGGTGGGGAGGCCTGGGTTTTCACAGCCCCACTGACGTCTGTGGCTCCCAGAGCATTCCCAAGAAGGGCCCTGAGAGAAGGTCCAGAAGGATTCCAGTTCTGCTTCTGCTTCTCTGGTTCCATCCCAACCGGGCTTCTCCCCCCGACTTCCGGGAGCAGAGGGGACGCCTGTGGAGAGTGGGTGACCGGGAGCCGCCCCTGGGAGCAGAAGCCCCTCGAAGGTCGTCTCAGGGGAGGGCGCTGGCATCACGGGCCTGGAAGCATCCATCTGATTTCAGCCGGCGGGGTCCTGGAAAGTCAGAGCCGGAAGGAGAGAAAGTGTGGCTTTATTTTCAATTCTGTCGTCGGCCCATGACGTTCCCTTAGGGTGCAACCAGGGGCTCAAGACAAGGCGCTCGGGCAGGGCCTTACTTGGAGTCTGGACGTTTTATGTCTTATTTTCCCCTCAAGCTGAGGAAACGCGGTGACTTTCATCACTGGCGACATCACATCCTTTTGTTGCAATATTAGAAATCAGAAAGTTCACTCTCCAACCATGACCACACACGGTGAGAAGCTTGTTTATTTTGGTGGCAGGATCACTTCAGACCATAAGGGCTAACACTCAGCGCAGCTGCCAATGGTGTCTCACTGACCGTCGAGGTCAGCACTGTTGCCTTTAGTCCATGGACGTTTTCAGAGGCTGTCAGCCCCTTAAAGGAAGCTGAAGAAGTAAGACTGTCCTCCGCTGATGGTTTGATGGTTAGGCCCCGTCTCTCAGAAGGCAGGGCGCTCAGGGCCCGTTTGCTTGCTGGACAGACTGGGCTCCCGGGCCGGGTGGGGACTCTTGCCTGCTGTCTTGAGTCTGGAGGGTGGTCACGATCCGAGAAGCACCCTCAGGAGCAGCAGGGCTGCTGACCTCTGCAGCCCCGGTCAGAGAGGCAGGCTCCGACGGGAGGGGCCGGGGTGCCAGGATGCACCGGGGCAGACACATCAGACCAGATGGACGGTCAGCTCACGCTGAGTCCACCCTTTGCGGGGAGCTCACAGGCATCTCTGTGAAATCGCCAGGGGACACGTCAGGCCCTCCGATGTTCACACCGCACACAGGCGGTGCTCATCCCGCAGTGCGGCCCCCGAGCCCCACGAGGAGGAGGAGGAAGTCCTTCAGCACCAGAGAGCCCGGCATCGCCAGAGAAACCCCACCTCCCGGCAAAGCGGCAGTGTTGTCATTTCTCAGAGGCGCAGAGCTGAAGCTGAGCTGATGAAGGAGACAGTATCTGGGCCCCATTCAGAAAGCACGGTCCTATTTATGAATGGGTCTGGCTGGCACGCGGCCGTCATGGACTCTGGGGGGACCCACGATCACTCAGTGTTTGGCGGGAAAAGCCAAGGCTCGCGGTGTGTTCACTGCGTCCATCCCTCTGCGGGGGGGCTGCAGGGGAGTGGTGAATGGGCCTGAACCGAGCGCAGGGGTCTGGGGAGCGTGCGTCAGAACTGTTTCTACGGCAACAAATGGCAATCCGTCTTATTTCACTGAAACACGCCATGACAAGATAATGGCCAGTGGTCTGTCTTTTAAAAAGTCATGCCCCACTTTGAATAAGACTGGTGTAATTTGTTAAACGGGAGGAAAAAACCTGTTACATTAAATTATAGTGGCATAAATAAAGCGCCAGAGCAAAGGCAGTGGAGAGAGCAGAATCTGATTAGGGGGATAAATGGTTCCAGGCAGGCAGAGAAGCAGGTCTTTCTCACAGCTCTGACCCCACTGCCAGCCAGGGTTTCTATCCAGATTTAAAATTAATAGAGCAAAACTCTGACCAATTATGGAGCCCCACGCTTTTATTTAGATAATAACCCTGCATTCACCTTTTTTACTGGCTGAAATTGCAGAGAACTGGAGAGCTTACGTTACCATTTGCTTTGAAGGTGAAATAAGCCAATCGTATTCTTAGTTAAATATATATATGCTCGCTCTCTGTCTAAGTCCTGTTCGTGAATATTTGATTTCGCTGGCGATTCTTCTGGAGGTGAGAAGCATTTTGGATTTATAGCCCCACAGAGGCTACCAGGACTGAAATGGAGTCTGAAACCATCAGACAGAGCCAAGGAGACCCACTCCGCCTGGGGAGCGATGGGGGGCTGTGACCCACCGCCTGGCCGCCTTCAGCTCTGTGTCCTCAGGAGGATCCTTGGGAGGAGCACAGGAGACTCCCTGAACTTTTGATTCAAATTCCAGGTTCTGCAACAGCCACTGATGGGGCTGACACAGAATTGGTATTTATTGGCCTAATAGGACCCAATGTGGGCTTTTACTGACCTTTTTTATTGATGTCCACATACACATCTAAATTTGCCATGAAGTGATGGGACCGGATGCCATATCTTTGTTTTCTGAATGTTGAGTTTTAAGCCAGCTTTTTCACTCTCCTCTTTCACTTTCATCGAGAGGCTTTTTAGGTCCTCTTCACTTTCTGCCATAAGGGTGGTGTCATCTGCATATCTGAGGTTATTGGTATTTCTCCCGGCAATCTTGATTCTAGCTTGTGCTTCATCCAGCCTGATGTTTCGCATGATGTACGCTGCATATAAGTTAAATAAGCAGGGTGAAAATATGCAGCGCTGACATACTCCTTTCCCTATTTGGAACCAGTGTGTTGTTCCATGTCCAGTTCTAACTGTTGCTTCTTGACCTGCATACAGATTTCTCAGGAGACAGGTCGGGTGGTCTGGTACTCTTTAAGAATTTTCCACAGTTTGTTGTGATCCACACAGTCAGACACTTTCATGTGGTCAATAAACAAAAGTAGATTTTTTTTCTGGAACTCTCTTGCTTTTTTGATGATCCAAAGGATATTGGCAATTTGATCTCTGGTTCCTCTGCCTTTTCTAAATCCAGTTTGAACATCTGGAAGTTCATTGCAAATAGATGGGGAGACAATGGAAACAGTGAGAAACTTTATTTTGGGAGGCTCCAAAATCACTGCGGATGGTGACTTCAGCTGTGAAATTAAAAGATGTTTGCTCCTTGGAAGAAAAGCTATGACCAGCCTAGCTAGCATATTCAAAAGCAGAGACCTTACTTTGCCAGTAAAGTCCATCTAGTCAAAGCTATGGTTTTTCCAGTAGTCATGCATGGACGTGAGAGTTGGACTAATAAGAAAGCAGAGTGCTGAAGAACTGGCACTTTTGAACTGTGGTGTTGGAGAAAACTCTTGAGAGTCCCTTGGACTGCAAGGAGATCCAACCAGTCCACCCTAAAAGAGATGAGTCCTGAATATTCACTGGAAGAGCTGATGCTAAAGCTGAAACTCCAATACTTGGGCCACCTGATGCGAAGAGCTGAATCATTGGAAAAGACCCTGATGCTGGGAAAGATTGAAGGCAGGAGGAGAAGAGGACGACAGAGGAGGAGATGGTTGGATGGCATCACTGACTCAATGGACATGAGTTTGAGTAAACCCCGGGAGTTGGTGATGGACAGGGAGGCCTGGCGTGCTGCAGTCCATGGGATCACAAAGAGTTGGATACGACTGAGTGACTGAACTTAACTGAACAACTCATCTAAATGACCTCTAATGTAGTTTCCTTTTAATGATCTTGAAGCTTGGAGACCACTGGGAATGACACAGCTGTCTCCACCTCCTTTGGCCCTCATCTGCAACTGACAATTTTCTGATATTACAACAGGGAACAAACAGTCTTAATCCAAGCAAGCGAGGTTCACTCTAGGCACTGCTGCAAAGAGGGATTTCCCTGGTGGTGGTGTGTTACGTCCGCTGCTGGTTCTTGAGGGAAACCTCCCCCAGGTCGTGGATGGGTTTGCCTACCAGATAATGTCCATGGCCTTTAGGTGAAGGGGCAGGTTCCTTGTCGAGGGAGCCTTCAGGCCCACTTCTCATCAAGCAGGGAGTGGGAGTGCAGTGCCCAAGGGTCAGGTCTCCTCACTGGGCATTTCCATGACACCCAGGAGAGGCTCACCTCATCTGCGGGAGTCCTGGGGAACCAGACCCTCATTCATAAGGGGCTTCTGGGAGCCTCAAGTTGGGGAAGGGGGAGATGCTGGGTTGACCTGCTTTTCACAAGTTCAGTCATTTTGGAGACTCAAATGCCAGTTACGTTGCCGTGGGGATTGCTAGAACAAATTGCATACTCTCGTGTGTCATGGCACTGCTGGCCAGGATGCAAGAGTCAGTGAGAAACTTCACATGGTAAGGGAAGCTCCAGGCGTTCCAAAGAGAAATACCGAGGCCCTGAGGTTGGGTTTCCAAACTGTCCTCTGCCCCCACTGCCTCTAGAGAGCACCCCTCACTCATTCCAGGGATTTCTCAGCAAGCTGATTCAGTGTTTGGCCCCAGCTCACACCTGCAGCTGGAGTGCACTGGTGTCTTGGGAGAGCAAGTGTAACTGTGTAGACACTCAGTGTCATGGAGAAACCATGATGGAAGGCTCTGGCTTGTAGCTGCAGCAGCTGTGAAAAAGACAGGCTTATCTCAGATTCTCGCTGTCTTCCTGTTGTGTGCGAAGTATGAGATTTCATTCCTGATATGCCGTCTTGTAATAGTTCCCTTTTGTGTGTGTCTTAAGATATTTGAACAGTTTGTCAAGACAAGAATAAAAGAAGAATACAAGGAGAAGAAAAGCAAATTGCTGCTAGCCAAAGAAGAATTCAAAAAGCTTCTAGAGGAATCTAAACTGTCACCCAGGTATGGAGAAAGAGTAAACATCAGGCAGTTTCTGGGGCTGGAAATTTACCGCGTTTTGTAAGAGGACTTTTTAAAATCAGTGCGGGTTACACCAGGTGGCCTATGTTGCGTCAAGCACGTGATTTTGGAGAAGGAAGGCTTTCTCCTTGTTCTGTCCATGAATGCACCTCCCAGCCCTCTTCCCCGTCCCCCTGGCAATGGGGGTGCTGTCTGCCGACCAAGGGTACCCTGGCCATTGTTTCCACCCTACATGATGGTTTTCAACCTGTCAGCAGCCCTGACTCCAAGGCCAAAATAACTCATCAATAGGTCAGCCCTCATTAGATTGGTCTAAGTCCTGATCAAACAATATGAGAGTGAAAATCCAAAACAAGACGCAACAGCAAAATAAACGCCACCTGCAGCCTGGGTCTCGCACGCCTGGGCGGCTGTCCAGAGTGTAATGTGAAGGTGCTCCCACATGGCGAAAGGGAAGAGTGAGCCTGGCCATCAGATTCACCTAAGATAATCAGGCATTACGCCCGAGAAATACAGCAAGCTGATATGAAAATGATGTTAGAGATAAAAGAATACATAAGCTTAACTCTTCTCAAAATTAAATTTAATTGACTGACATTTGAAAATTAATGTGCATGTACTACTTTTCATTATAAAACTATAAATTTTATGAGTGAAAATGATAATTTTGATGTATTTTGTTTTCAGTTAGGACGCTAGTTTTAAATGGACATTTGTGCCTTTTTATTTTTAATAATAATGCTGACAGTGCATTTTTAATAAGAGTGCTTAAGTAGATCACATTTAGTTGGGTATTAATTGACGTTTGCTTTCTGTGCAGATGTAGGCATCTGCATTTTGATCAGTAATTGGTTAACTCACTTGGTCAATAATTGGATAATGTAATTTTGTATTGGTTATGTAGTCCTTCCCTGGTGCCTCAGATGGTACAGAATCTGCCTGCAATGCAGGAGACCCGGGTTATTCTTGCCTGAAGAATCCCATGGACAGAGGAACCTTGTGGGCTGCAGTCCACGGGGTCACACAGAGTCAGACACAACCGAGTGACTAACATTTTCACTTCACTGTGGGTCCTCAGAAAACTTCTCCATCTATTTAGAGGGTAGGTACTTCCTGAAAGGGAAGAAAATTTGCCTGAATTAGCCCCTCTGCCAGTGCTAACCTCGAAAAGTAAATGTGGGTCTAATGATTTGTAAATTGTGGTTTCCTGTGGGAACGCTGGGTTCCGGCCATGGGTTTGCTCCATCACCCCAGTCAGTGACCCTGGGTTGGGGGCTGGCTCTGGAGCCCCTGCACCAGTGTGGGGCAGCCTTGTCCATCCTTGGCCCTGGCCCTGGGCTCAGGCCCTGGACCTTCACAGCTCGACTGTCTCCATCTGAGGGCTGTCACCGGCCTCTAGCAGGACGGCGTGTGGGGAGACAAGACAAGACGTGCAGTGCCCGGCCGGTCCTGAAGACTCTCATCCTTACCACTGCGCTGGGCTCAAGGACAGCTAGCTCATGATCTCTGTCCATCCACTGCTAAAATGTTAACCGTAAGCCAGCGTATCCCCCACTCCCGTGAACATATCATGAATGCAAAGGGGAAGCATTCAGACTGTATTCGACAATTAGGAAGAAGTTTACACACAGACGGAAAATAAGTGGTATAAATGAATATACTCTTCATTGAAATTAGATCTAACTGCCTGCCACTTTTTAGAAGTGTACTCTGGGCATATAATACTTTTGTAATTACAAAGCTGGCTGTGTTTCAAAGGCAGCCAATTCTGGGACATTTCAAACCCTTTCCAGATCCTCTTCACGTTCTCTTCCTGCCATTCGCAGGTGTCCTAGTGACAGCGGGCAGCTCGCACTGCTGCCCCCTGGCCCAGCGCAGGCGTCCTGAGGACCCTCAGCAATACCTCGCATCACCCTGGCTCCCATCCTGACCACAGGGATAGTCCAGGGCCTGCTCCCAGCCCTGCCCAGCCCTCAGGGCCTGGGGGCAGGGAGAGGAGCCTTGGGGGAACCTCCCCGTGGGCTGTGGGACCGCACTCTGGCCGGATCAGCCACCTCCTCCAACTGTGGGCAGCCACGTCCCTGGGGAGAGGAAGCCGCAGTGCTAGTTACTCAGAGACCCTCCCCAGGCCCACTGGACGGCCCGCCAGGGTCAGCAGTAAGGCAGGCTTCCCCCTCGAGACGGCAAACAGGTCACAGAATTTTGATTCTTTTCTCTTCGGGGATGCTTCTTTTCAGAGGTGCCTGGAATAGGATCTCTCTAGAACGGTCTCTGCACAGCCCCTATTGAAAATGCTCAGACTCCCTCTAACACCCCCAAGATGACGAGCACCCCATGACTCAGCACCTCACTTCTCTCACGCAGACGGGGGAAGGAAGTGCAAATAAGTGTGTGTGAGTCCCGCATAAGGCGGTTGTGAAATCATGGAAGGGATGGAGGGAGAGAGGGAGGGAGGGAAAGAAATAAGGGAGAATGTTGGCAACCAGAAAGAGGTGCTTTCTCTCTACGAAGCCTGGGAGCAAGCGGGGTTCCGGAGCATGCCTGGATAAGAGTAGTGCTTGAGGAAGGTGTGAGACAGCTTGTTTAGCGACAGCACAGTTACAGTTGTCGCAGCTTAGTCATGTCTAACTCTTTGCCACCCCATGGGATGGAGCCCATGTCTGTCCATGGGATTTCCCAGGCAAGAATACTGGAGTGGATTGCCATTTTCTTCTCTAGGGCATTTTCCTGACCCGTGCCTCCTGTGTCTCGTACATTGCAGGCGGAATTTTTAGCCCCTGAGCCATCGGGGAAGCCAACAAGGGTCTACTAATTATTGGTCTTGCCTCCTAACAGCCGTGTCAATATAATCTTGTTATTCATGTATTAAAGGTAAAAAATCTGCCTGCAATGTGGGAGACCTAGATTCGATTCCTGGGTTGAGAAGATCCCCTGGAGGACGGTGTGGTAATCCATTCCAGTATTCTTACTTGGAGAACCCTTATAAACAGAGGGGACTGGTGGGCTGCACAGTCCAAGGGGTCGCAAAACGCTGGACATGACTGATAGACTGATAGCACATTAAGTTATAACGAGTGAGTGAGTGAAGTCGGTCAGTCGCGTCCGACTTTTTGCCATCCCATGGACTGTAGCCTACCAGGCTCCTCTGTCTATGGGACTTTTCGGGCAAGAATACTAAAGTGGGCTGCCATTTCCTTCTCCAATAATTCAATGCAAAAATGAAATGTCTGCAACAAAATATAAAACTGTCCACAAAGAGAAACTGGAGGAAGAGGTCTCCCCAGGCTCAGGGTTCATGGGTTTCTCACACACTCTGGGCCCCTCCTGCAGCTCCGGCTATAGGTCTTGCAGGAGCCCCAGGCCGGAGGCAGATGGGAAATGTCCAGGCACCCGGCTCCCCAGGAACCCTGCCCCCTGAAACTGTCATAGCCCTTGGCTTCAATCACGTAGCTGGGAGGAGAGGCAGCTCTGGGGACCAGGCCCTGGCCAAGGTTCCACTTGTCCCTGCAAGGCTGCATCCACGTCTGCCCTGCGAGCTGCCCTGCCCCCTCAGGCCTGGCCTGGCTGGCATCTCTGAGCTCCTTACGGGTGCCTCCCTGGCCTGGGGATCACAGGTTCAGTGAGTCAGTACTTGGGTGGTAAGCACATGCCGCTGGGCTTAGACTGTCAAGAGGTTCCGTAGGAACAAGGCAGGTAGCGTGCTTCCATGGGAGCAGGGAGAGGCGAGCTGTGGTGTATGACTGAGGCTCTTCAAGATGACATCCGTGGTGAGGCCCGTGAGAGGATGCCGTGGAAGGGAAGATGTGAGAGTCTGGGCTCCCAGAAGCCATTCCTTTGATCTGCACCTCGGCTGTCTGGGGCCAGGGTCCTGTGTTTCCACATCCTGAGCTCCCCAGGGCTCGCCGTGGGGAGTGGCTGCAGCCTGATGGCTGCCAGCTGGTGGGGCTTGTTCCCTTCTGAGCTCACTGTCCGGAGTGGCTGCAGCCGCTGGTGACTGTCACATCCTTGGTCTACTGGGATGGCAGGAAACGTTCTGCTTCTCACTTCTAGTGGGGAGGGAGCTCTAAAGGATGAGTGGGGGAAGGAGGGAAGGGTGTGTCGGGCAGAGGGAACAGCATATGCGAAGCCCAAGGCAAGAAGGAGCTCAGTGAGAGCAGGGGGAGCAAGAAGACCTGTGTGGCCGGAGCAGTGACGGTGGGCGCTGGGGGCTCGGAGTGAGACGAGGCCCAGGAGGCAGGCTCGTGTCCAGAGGGCGGCTGGATGCAGAGACAGACAGCCGCACGAGTTAACGTGGCTCAGGCATCGGCTGGGCCACAGGGAGTGATGCCCAGTACAGGCAGCAGGCAGCTGGTGCTGGAGGCCCAGTGGCCATTCCCTCTGCCCATCCACCTGCTGAGGGTCCTGCTCCCGAGACGCTGGGCTCAGGGAGGAGGTGCAGAGCCCCAGGAGCCGCTCTCCTCCAGGAAGGCCCTCAGGATGCCTTTTGTCTTCCAGGACCACATTTAAGGAGTTTGCTGAGAAGTACGGCCGGGATCAGAGGTTTCGACTCGTCCAAAAGCGGAAGGACCAGGAACATTTTTTCAACCAGTTCATCCTTATTCTCAAGAAGCGGGACAAGGAAAACAGACTCAGGCTCCGGAAGATGAGATGAGAGTGTGAGGACGCCATCAGGCTGAGCGTCCGAGCGTCCAGGGCGGAGGTGGAGGCGGCTTGGGGGTGGCCCTGCCCGGCTGGGTTGGGAGCCCACGGGCCATGGGCTTCGGTCTCCCAGGATTACTGTTTCATATTGAAGCTCCCTTTGGTACAGCCTTCCGAGTTTGATGCATTTCTTATTGCCATATTGTCGCTCCCTTAATTGTTTTACTTACGCATATTACTTGTAATATAGACAAATTCTAAGTCTGCTGCAGGTTTGCACCTCAGCAGAAAGAGGCACCGACTCTGACCCCCTCAAGGTGTTTTCATCACTCGAGCCAATTATCCGAAACTTTTCTGGAAACCTTTGTGAGTTCCTTCCATCCCTCAGGAGTTCCATGGTGTTGGGGCATCCCGACTCGGGTCCCGGGTCTCGGTCTAGTTTCCTGAGTAGTAGCATAGGTTGTTCATCATCGCAGTGACACCTGTGACCATCAGACACACAGACCACGGACCACCTACAGGTCAAAGGGTGACCACCCACCCTCTCCCCCGAGGGGTGTTGGGCCTGGAGAAGGGGGCTGCACTGTCTGTGGGGGGTCCTCCTTAAAAAATAATTATTTTGTACAAAATCATCTTACGGATATTTGAGTTATTTTTCTTGTATGCCCAGAGTTTGCATGAGATTTTTCTCACCATCTTTGTATAAAAAAATTTTAAATTTTTTTGAATTAATAAATATTTTAAACCAGTGTATTTTTGTGGCTTAGACTTCCAATCTTAAGCAACAAAAATTGTGGCTTCCCTGGTAGCTCAGATGGTAGAAAACCCACCTACAATGCACGACACCCAGGTTCAATCCCTGGGTCAGGAAGATCTGGAGAAGGAAATGGCAACCCACTCCAATATTCTTGCCTGGAGCCTGGTGGGCTACAGTCCATGGGGTCACAAAGAGTCAGACACAACTGAGCGACTAACAGTTTTACTTTAAGATACTCTATTTCAAAAGATTCATAAAAGCATCTGTGATTGCCTGTAAGGGCTATGAAAGTACTACTCAAAAGGAAGTCCTGCTTTTCAAGCTACCAGTCCCGGGTGGAATCATATTTGATAAAACCTGCTAATTAATCACATTCTGTGAATTATTGAACATCTGTTTATTGACTCCAGGTTTATGAAGTGTCTATTCAGATATCCCATCTTTGTCCCCAGCACAGCCCTGGCAATATCTCCCACGCAACTTCTTTCTCATCAGGCAATTCCTGAGGAAGAATACTTTGCCAAGCGTGTTAAGAGGGACCTGGGAAAGGTGGGCTGTAGGAGCCCCTGGGATTTCCAGGGAGCCGGGCCCTCTCCTGCCGTCAGCAGCAAGGATCCATCGGTCAAACCAGCTGCTTGCTTCTGGCTCTGGGGAGGGGCTGGGGGCAACCACCTGAGCACCAGCCCCCGAGAGCTGGGCAGCCGGAGCGTCAACGCGACATCTCTGGGTAGGTTTGAGCGGAGTGCATCTCAGGAGACGTGGCCACAGGGACCGCCCGGCACCCTAGAGGGTGGCTGTCCAGCCGCTGCCGTTGGCTTCTCTGGCGTTTGCTCAGCCAGCTGGGTCTGGATCGCTGCACTCATGAGAGGCATGTTCCAAAGATGCTTCTCTGAGCCTGGGGTGTGGGGTGTCGGGGATGGCTGCTCCCTCCCCCTGCTGTTTCCATGTTCCTCACACAAATATCTGCAGCTGATTACCCTCTGTAAACTGCCGTCTGATCCCCCAGTGCGACACTGGATGTGCCTGGCAGTGTTTGATTTCAAATGGATAACTGCAGCCTAGCCGGGGCCTGAGCCGGTCTGGAGCTGGGAGGGAACCCACACCCTTCTGGACCCTCTCGGCCTACGGTCTGCCTCTCACTGCCCTGCTCACCACCTAGGGGGTGCAGCCACTGGCTCCAGACATGAGCAGCCCTTGGCCCATCACAGCCCAGGTCAGGAGAGACCCCCGGAAGCCCTGGGAGGGAGGGAGGGTCTCTCTGTGGGGGAGCTTGAGGCTGCTCAGATGACAGTTCTAGAACCTGTCATTCCAGCCCAAGGCAGGAAACGGGCCACGCTGTGGGCTGGGGTTGACACGGTGCCAGGGGCGAGCGCGACGGGTGATAGTTCACCAAAGCGCCTGCGGGCACTGATGCCCCGTGAGCCTCACAAAGAGCTTCCAACCCCAGGCGGGCCTGCGGCCGTCAGCCCTGCCCTTCCCCGGACCCTCGCTCAGTGGTCCCACCTGCAGAGAGACCGTGATGCCAGAGTGGGACTCCTGTGCGTTTAGCAACGTGCGGGTCACCGTGGCGTAGCTGCTGCCCTGAGCGGTGGCTCTGTCCCCACTGCAGCGCCTTTCCAGGCTGATCACGATCCTCCGTTACTGGGGCTGCACTTTCTCCTCTTGAATAAATGAGTCCCTCAGATATCAATCCCCCTGCCTGCCCAAAGCACCTCCACCACCATCATAGTCCATGCACTCACAGAAGGGCTTGTCGTCCTGGCTTCCCATAGAACCTCCTCTTCACCAAGGAACGCTTTTACTGGGAAAGTAGTTGTAGCAATGGGTTCATACCCACCAGATTCCCTGGAGGATCCAGGAGCCTTATACCCCGGAGCAGCTGGCTTGATGAAGCGCTACACGGCTCTGACGTGGTGCCACCAGAGGCACAGGGTCCTGAGAGGCTGGGCTTCTTAGGCTGACTCTCCTGATCACCAAGAAGGGGATGTGAGGGTGCCACTCATTACTACCCTCAGTGACCCACCCAGGGAATCCTTACTCCCATCCCGCCAGCTTCTGAGTCTGGACAGCCTGGTGCCCAAGGACAGGACACAGCATCTTGGTTCTGCTATTGACTTTGTTACAAGTTAATCACTAAAGGGATATTGACGAAAAGCTTAAATTATACGTAACTTAGTGCTTAGAAAGACACATATTCCCCAACACCCTGCAGAAAAATCTCTAGACATTTTTGCTTTTCATCCAAGAATTTGGGAACTTACCTTTTAGTTCACGTAATCGTGATTTTGAACCTAAGAAAATCAAATGATCCATAGTTGAAGATGGATAGATAATCTCTGATTATATCTACATCTAGATTCACATCTGTCACTTATCAATCAGTTTGTCATAGGAGGGGCAAGGCACCCAGGGTCTAATCAGACAAGGCCTCAGGAGAAAGGTAAGTTTGAGAAAAGCTGGTTCATCTTTGTGCATGGACTGCATTTGAAATGCTTTCTCCTTTTCCCAGCTGCAGAAACAATCAATAATTTTTAGATGTCTGCATATATGGATGCTGTAAAAATATAATAGACTAAGATTTCTTTTAAACTATAGCTTCCTTTAATTTTTGCACATTTCACTTTCATTCTAAATGCCACTAGCATCGCTGAGGTTAACTCTGTGACTTCCAAGTTGCAAAACAGTAGCAGGAAACGAACCACCGAATGGCAGTTGCCAGAGGCAGGGGGTGGAGGTGGGAAAAATGGGTGAAGGGCAGAGGAAAAAAAGTAAACCTCACCTGCATCTTCTCTTAAAAAAATTCACCAGGGAACTGCGAGCATGTCACTCAGTCAAAGGACATAGAGGAGTGGAGAAAGGGGGGCTCTTTCTGTCCCTGGTCCTTCAATTAAACCCCTTCTCGTGTCCCTGAGCTTCAGGGCTCTGGTCCTGGTCCCCGTCACCCCACACCCCTCCTTTCTTTTCCCCCCATGTGTCACCCAGACGAGAACCCGTCCTCCAGACCCCGCTCCCCCACGCCCCTGCTGTATGGCACCTGCAAGTGGGTGCTGCCCGTGACCCCTGGGCCATCAGGGACCCTTCTTCTTCTCCACCTGGGTCTTCAAGTCCTTCTTGGTAATGCCATGGCCCCCATTTCCTTAGCCTCTTAGAGCCTCTTGCCCAGGGCAGACATCCCCAGGAGAACTCTGCCCCTTTGATCTCCCTCCTTGGGCAGGAGGGTCCTCGGAAGACAGGCGGGGGGCCTGGACCCTGGAGCAGTGAGACGGAGCAGAGCTTTGGACCACCTGCTGACATGAGCCAGGATGACAGACTCGAGGGGCTTCGCTCCCGGTTGCTCTTGAATCCAGAGTGATGACAGACTTCTCGTTCTGGATCTGCTGAGCCTTCAGTTTCTTACTAAATGTTTTGTCTTAACTGATGCTTCATTTGGATGATCTGCTTCAAACAGTTCATCAACAATAGTGAGAGAAAATCGTTCACATGTCTTTTTTTTTGCCAAATATGTAAACTTTGTTTATATTTTCCTGATAAAGTTTTTGAAGTATCAACCAGGTTAAAGTCCCCTGATGATTCATGAAATGTCTGCCAAGACAATGAAGTAACGATTTCGAAGGGGGTCATTGCTGTGAAGGGCTTCCCGGGTGGTTCAAACGGTAAAGAACCTGCCTGCAATGCAGGAGATGCAGGTTCGATCCCTGGGTCAGGAAGACTCCCTGGAGGAGAGCATGGCAACCCACTCCAGTGTTTTTGCCTGGAGAATCCCATGGACAGAGGAGCCTGGCGGGCTACAGTCCATGGGGTCACCAAGAGTCAGACACAACTAAAGTGATTTAGCACACACACACATAGGAGTTTTATAACAAATGACTGGGTAGTTGGAGCTTCGAAAGACTGATGCTAATTCAAGAGGTGTAAAGTTTTCTATGTATGGGAAGATGCGAGAGCCTGAGCTCACTGAAGCTGTTCCTCTGACCCCGCCTGGGCTCTCCGGGGCCGGCATCCTGTTTCCTGTTGAGTGTCCTCAGGGTGCCCGGGGTGGAGGTGGGTGGGTGGCTGCAATGGCTGATGGTTTGACGGCGGGCATCCTGCTCTGTCCTGAGTTCCCGCCGGCTCCCCGTCTGGGCGGCGGTGCAGTGGCTACAGCGCCCTTTGCTCACTGGTCTGGCAAAAGGCAGGTTTAGCCCCTCTCTTTACTCTGGTGCGCTTTTGTGGCAAACCATGTTTCCTAAAAATGACCCCCCACACTCACAGCCCCATGCTCACCTTACCTGACACTCTGCACCGGAAGGAGGCTTTGGGCGGGGGTCTGCGCCTGCCTCCAGCAGCAGAGTGTGACGGACTGTGCTGTGACTGGCCAGGGGATGGGGCCTCTCATGGCTCCTTCAGGCTTGGAACTGGGAGCCCCTGGGCTGTTTGGAAGCCCTGGCCTCATGGAAAAGCCGGGTGAGGCGTCCCAGTTGTGGGCCCCACCTGGGGGCCGTGCATCTGGCTCCCAGCCTTGCGGAGGCAGCAGCCGACCCCCAAGGAGAGCAGACCCCAGCCCGCCCACATCACAGTCTATGAGCAGAAAGGGATGTGCCGCTGTTCCGAGCCGCCGCGGTTCAGAGTGACTCGGTACCCGGGACAGGCTCCTCAGTCCAAGTGACCAGGGCACTTGATGGGCAGATAGTGGACACGCTGATCCTGGTGGCTGATGTCACGAACGCTGCTGCCTGCCGGGGGCCAGCGGGGGCCTCACAGGACCTCTCGGCACCCGCTGGACTGGGTTCTGCTACCATCCTCCTTTCCCTGGTGAGCCTCGGCTCTGGAGGGGTGAGCAAACTGCCCAAAGGCGCCCAGACTGACGCAGGAGGGACTTGCCCAGATGTCCATCTGACTCCAGAACCTGTGCCCCAAACCAACCCCGCCCTGGCCCCCAGCCCCCAGGGCATGTGGAATCTGGCTACCATGGCTGAAAGCGGTCAGCCCTCCTTCACTCATGGACTTTTGCCATCTTCACTGTGTCTTCAGACGGGGCCCTGTGGGAAGAAAACTCCAGCAGCAGCTCTCAGGTCAGTAGGAGCGTCATCCCAGGATGGGGCAGTTAATGCAGAGCTGGGAGCTGCAGGCGAGGGGGAGGGGGAGGGGTGGGGAGGAGTGGGAGGAGGGGAGGGGAGGGGTGGGGAGAGGGGCCAGCTCAGCAGAGGCTCAGAGGGCAGGGATGGGGAGCGAGGCTGGCCTGGGGAACTGCCCGCAGCATCCCACCCCAGCATCAGTGGTCCTCGAGGGTGTGTCTGACACATCGGGACTGGGCCTCACCTCAGACACATGGGACACAAACCAGCTGAACGCCTCAATCATTGAGTGGACCCAGGAGGCTCCTTCAAAGTCTGTTTCGTGTGGGTCCCTGGAGAGTCAGGCCGTGTTGTCAGATGGTCTCATTCATTCATTTGACCACAGATCTCTGTGCACATCTCCGAGGTTCCAGGCAGGAAACAGAGGGACGTGGCCCCGCCCTCTGGGAACCTGATGCTGGAGCAGAGAAGGCAGAGGCCCCGAAAGGGACGAGGAATGACCTGGTCAGTGTGTGGGGTCACAGGGCGGACAGGGCTGGGACGGAGGTCCAGGGGGGTGCGCCCGTGAGCACAGGGGGCGGTGGGGCTGGGCAGGCACACGGCGGGCAGATCCAGGAGCGAGGGCTTGGTGGAGCCAACACCCCGGGCTGGCTGGAGGTGGGCACCCGCAGGGCCGAGGTTCCTGGGGGGATGACAGGGCAGGACTGGGGGCAGAGGACACCTCTGTAGGGTGGCCGTGGGGGCAAGCCGCATGTTCACCCTGAGAGGGGGCAGCCTCCTCCAGGTGCATGGTCCTTGAGGTCATCCGGCCCAGCCTCCACCCTGGACGGCAGCTGAATCAGCATCGTCAACATTCCCCCCATTTTCTCCCAGGTCCTCCCATCCTCACACCCCCTTGTTTAGGAGCATGAAGCTCTCCATCCAGTTGGAGTCAGATCTCATTGGTCACTGGCCAGGCTCCTGTCTGAGCTGTTACCGAGTCCTGCTCACATCTGATGCAGGTCCAGCCACAGGGAACATTCTCATTAGGTCTGGGCCTGTCTCCCATCCTGCAGGCTCAGGCCAAGATGGCTGGGACATCAATGACTTCTTAGCCCAGGACAGGGAAGGGGCAACTTAAAATGGACAGAGTCCCTGGCCTGGGAGACGCAGCTGGCAGCTACTCAGTCCCCTCTGCCTCCCCATGTGTCATTCGGGAAACGTGAAGCCAATTAGCTGTGCGTCTTTCCCTGTTCACTCAGCACACAGGCTCTGGGTTTTCCGATCTGGTTTGTGTCCACTAGGTGTGAATTTGTGCGCTAGCTGGACCGTCCAGAGATGACTGATTCCTTCCAGCCCAGGCACCTTGCCCAGATGCTCTCAACCTGGAGACCTCAGCCTGCAAACTGCAGATGAAGACAGCCACTCCCCTGCTCCGAGACACCTTCCACAACACAGACAAGTTCACAGTCAGACGACTCCTGCTCGTCAACGCCCAGTACAGGCATTTTGCTCTGGGCACAGAGAGGATAGCCCAAAACCTGGGCATGCGCAGAAACGGAGCTCTCTGGGGATGACGGCTCCTTCTCCATCACGCCCAGGGCTTCAGGACGCAACCCGAACACCAGGGATGAGTGACCTCCCAGGAGCCGCTCTCAAACCAGAGCCATGCTTTTAGAAACGGCCCAAATCATCGGAGAGAGTGGGGATGAGGGGGTGACGTAGGGACACCTGCATTAGCAGGTGAGTCTAACCCAGAGGGGCCTTATTTTTCCATTTTGCCCCTGTCCTTAGGATCCTGGTTTTACTCCAGGGTGGTGTGATCTGGGAAATTCTTGTTACCCCAAGAATGTCAGAGGGTCTCATACACAGGTTAGCTCTGGTAGGTACCACTCTCCTGGCCACCCCAGCGGCCTTCCGGCCAAGTTCCTGCTTGTAAAGAATTTACTGCTTGTAAAGAATTTTCGTGGGGGCCACCATCACCTTGTTCTGAACTCCCTCCTCCAGGTGCTCAGGAACACTGCCCATAGCAGGGAATGCCTCACGCCAGTGGTGCTGGGCCCGCACTGAAGTCGTCAGCCAGGTGTGTGTCCATCTTTCAGGCCGGTCCTCGGCCAGCCCTGCCCCGCCCCTGGACAGCCTTTGGGGAACTCTGTGTGGGGACATGGTCAGTCCTCCGGGAGTTCTGGATGCTCAAGTCAGAGACCCCTGCACACCTGTTGGGGGCCAGGCAGACACTGGTCCCAGCAGGACAAAGGTGGTGGAATGGCCCTGGGTATTGACTGCTGACAGCTGCCCTGGTCAGAGGGAGCCCCACAGTAGATCATGTTCACGGCCACTAAATTTTGGCTAAATCACAGGACCAGGGCCATAATGGAAAGACATAAAAGAGGCCCACAAAACGCTCAGGATTTTTAGGTTTTATTTAGGATATAAAAGGAATATTTATGACAGTCCTGCACATAATAAATATTTCTTGCCACATGCATCATCACTTGGCAACTTACACCCTACTTTAGAAATGGGAATGGTCCATAAAGAGGCCTGTGAGGCCTCTGTGATTGCATCCGCATCACCCGGGATCCAGGAGGCAGAGGGACCTGGGTTGCTCACGGTGAAGTGTTCCTGGGGCTGATTCCTGAGACCTTGAACCCTGGTGGCCAAGGCAGTTCTTGAGAGGTCAGGACAGTGATCCCAGGGTCACCGGCTTGGGAGAGCCTTGCCCAGGGGCCTCTGGCTGTCCAGTTCTGCCACTTCCCTCGTCTCTAGCTGTGGACGGTGGAAAACTGGGTCCCACGCATAATTTGGCAAAGAAGACGCTGCATCCCTGTCCAAGTGCCAGGGCCTGTTACATCCTGGGGATGAAGGGGAGGGGCCGGCCCTGCGTCCAGGACTCACAGTGGACGCAAGGCAGGAGTGAGACAGGGGCCCGGCTGACAGAGCACTTCGGGGTTCAGGGGGTCAAGTGACGAATGCAGCAATGACCGTGGGTGTCCTCAGCCGGGACCCCTGCCCCAGGCGTCTCTCCGCTTCACATGGGGGACTCGTGTGAGCTTCACATGCACCGGGAGCCGTCAAGGTTATCGCCCCCTTTTACAGACAGACTGAGTCAGAGAGAAGGTGCCGGGGCGGGGACTGGGGCACAGCCTCTGCCTTGAGGACCTGGGCATTCAGCCACGTTTCCACACGGCCCCCACGGTCAGGACAGGAGTGACTGCCGGGGAGAGAGAGCTTCCTGTGACCACACTGGGCCCGGGGCCCAATGCGCGTGTGTCCCAGTCCCTTCCCCTGAACCTCCCTCTCTGCGCCCCCCCTCCTTCCCCCTCCCCCACTGGGCAGCCCACAAGGCTCTCAGAATCCCCCCTTACACCTTCTGAGGCTGAGAGAAGGCACTTGCCCAGGGCTGTAGACCCAGGCCACACCCAACCTCACGGGCCCCCCAGACTTCGCTGATGCTCGGACTTGTTTGAAACAGAGCTGGAGGCCAGAGATGGCTGGTGGGCAGCCGGCAAGCTGGGGCTGGCCCCGTAAACTCTTGGGAGGCCCGATTCAATTCTTCTGCCACCTCATCTCAGTTCCCATCTCCCAGGGGGCTGCCGGGTGAGGGGGTCACGTGTGCAGATAGCAGGCCGATGCCACACACAGGAGGTCTTGTGCCCCCAAGAAGTCCTTCTTATGGGGCATGGACTCTGCAGTCTGGGCTGTGCTGGGCCTGGCCGGGACCCACCTCTGCAGGTGGAGGACAAGAGCGATGCATCACGTTCGCTGCGTTTAATCGCCCCTGCAGAGGTATTATTATAATCCCATTTTCTTATTATTCAGGCAAAGTTAGGCTAGAGAATATATAACCTGATTATGCACCATATAATGTATGAAGCCAGGAAGGTCTTAAAATTAAAACATTTAAAAAGAACTGTCTGGGGAGGTAGTTAAGATCCATTTAAATCCTTATCAAATAAAAAAAATAAAATAATTACAAAAAAAAAAAAAAAACAGGCTCTCAGCTATGTATTCACTTCCATGATCATTTGAGGTTTTAGTATTAAGTCTAAAGACAAATTCACATGAAAATATTCGGGATTTAAATGTCCCTTTCGGTCACAGGCTGAGAAAACCAGCCAGGGGCAGGCGGGCTTTTTAAAGGGTCTCTGATCATGTGGGGTCGGCGGCAGCAGGGAGGTGGGTGTCCCTGCTGGTCTGCCACCCTGTATGCCCTGCAGCAACTGCCTTCTCCGGCCAGCTCGGCCTGGTGGGCAGCGGCAGGCAGCACCAGCCGGTCAGTCTTGCCTCCTCTGTGGGTCTCTGATTCTCCACCCGTGGTTGAGGGTTAGGATTCTGTCATTTCCTCACCTCCTTCTCCGGAGGCCATGCTGCTCCCAGCCTCCAGCAGATCCCCCAGGGTGTGAACACGGTGGCTGCAGAGGCCTTGTTTAATGCTCTGAGCCTGGCGTAGCCTCTTGGCACTTTGACACATATTTCAAGGATCAATCACCTTCTCAGCAGTCCTGGCACTGAACAGAGAGCCGCTGTTTGGGAGCAAAGGCGGCGGGACGGGGGTCTTGACCAGATCGGGTCATGCTGGTGACCATGGGGCTCGGGCCTGGACTGAACTGCGTTCACCATGGTCTCTGGCCACCTCTGGGTTGTCCAGCCCAGGAGCTGATGGAGCCAGGGAAGGAGCCAGGCGGTGGCCACATGGTGAGCAGCACGCAGCCTCCTGGCAGCGGGGATGGGCTGAACTAGACGGAGGGATGGCTGGGGACCCAGACGGGAAGCCTCAGGTCCCAGGAGGGGGCAGGGACTGACTCCCCAACAGAAGAAGCAAAGGCGAAGCCCTTACTCATCCTCACTTTTATCCTTCCTTGTTGCTGAGCAACGAAGTGTAGATGAGCTTCGGTGAGATGGTGCCCTGGAATGAATTAGGTCTTTAAAACACGTGAAGATGGACATTTTCAAACATGTAGAAGACTGGATGCAAAAGAATGACCCCCAAACACCCAAGCCTCGTGTCAGGAACCCTAGACACTACAGCGGGTCCCTTGGGTGCCCCCTCCCTCTCCAGACCAGACTTCAGGCCGCCCATGAGTTAGCACCAAGGGTCAGGAGGTGACATGGGAGGCTCCCGGGCACAAGCCGGGCCCCAGCTCCCACTCAGCCTGGCCCAGAGCAGGGACGCCCTGCCCTGTGATTGTGACATAAAGGAAGGGATGCCCACCAAGCCCCTGCCCTGGCTTCCTGCAGCTGGGCGATGGCCGGCCCGAGTCCGGCCCCCATCCACGCTCATCTCCTCTGCAGGCCGGCGGGAAGCCAGCAGCTCCACCGCTGGGCCCTCTGACAGGTTCCATGTTACTTTTCATCTTGCTCTGCCTCTGCTGCTTGGGCTGCGTGGCGCTGTGTCAGCATGGTGGTGACAGCTGGCTGTGGCCCCAACCTGCTTCACCCTCGTTCTTGTCTCTGGGAAGACACGATTCAGAAGGGGCAGAAACTGCTTGTATCCACGTGCGTCCAGCCTCCTGGGTCCAGCCGGCTCCCCTTGGTCATCAAGGGCCTAGCCCCCCACTACCACTCAAGGTCAGCCAACCGTCCTGCTGTTTCTTGAGTTCAGAATCAGTTGCTCACTGTATACATTTGTGATGAAGGCCCAATAATGAGATCGGGACACAATTTAAATCTTCAGAAGTTTATTGATAGTCTCAGCAGAGCTGTTGGACAAAACATTGATTAGCTGGAAGATTGGTTTTTTTTTATGAGAAGCATTGAGAACTTCCTTGTTCAGACTCAAGACAGAAACGCAGGACAAGCACGTTAGGCCCCAAACCAGGACCTAAGATCCTGTGTTCTGAGGGTGGGGGGCAGGCCCTCTGCAGCCGGCGTCTGCCGGCTTCCCCAGGGCGACCCGGCCCTGCTCGGGGCACAGGCTGGCGCTCGGTGCCCAGGTCCGGCCCGCGGCTGGAGGGACGGCTGCCGGGGGTGTGCGGCTCTGGCTCCAGGGGCCTTCATGGAGGTGATTCGAGGGTGCCCTCTCTGTGATGAGGGATGCGGTGAGGAAATGCTCGGGTACCCCTGGGTCAGTGGGCCCAGTGTCGGTTGCGGAAACCCGAGGAGGGGAGCTGGGGTAGGCTCGAGCAGGCCGTGATGCCCGGGTGGGCAGGGGAGTGACCTGGAGGCAGGGTCCCGTGCAGGAGCGAGCCCGGCCCCCAACCCTGCAGAGCCGCCTGGGTCTGTATTTCTGGGCTCTCCCTTCCTGTGTGGATGGCCTGGAGCTGGCCCTGGGGAGGTCACAGCAGCCCCTTTTGTAGGGACACCTCCATGCCCTGCCCTCCACCAGGGTCCCTGGGGGCTGAGACCATAGCCAAGTGCACATCCAGCAGGGCCTAAGGCGGGCCCTCCCCTGGAACGTCATGCCCAGGGTCTCCCCTGCGGGCCAGGGCCACTCCTGGCCTGGCTGGCTTGTCACTCTCAGGGACTCTTGCCTCTGGCCATGAACCCCACCCCAGTGAGTTTACTCCACTTCTCTCAGTTACCTGGACCACAGTTTCCTGGGTGCGGCCTCAAGAGAAGGGCAGCCGTGGAGACCAGGCCAGGGTGGGCGGAGGGGTGCTCGGAGAAGGGGCGGCAAGAGCTGTGTGGGCCCCCGCCGGCCACGGGGGCCACTGCCCCCGGGACTGTGGGGCTGGGCTGGGGTGCGCTGAGGTCACACGCCCTGGAAGCTCTGATGGGGCAGGGATGCTGCATGGTCTGAGCTACGTGGGCTGAACACGCCACATAAGGGGAAGAGCACTCTGGGCAAGGACTCACGTGTGTGCACACGCGTGTGCGTGGAAACGGGAGGAGAGGCCTGCCACGCGCTGGGCCTTCCTTGCACCCCAGACTGGGGGATGGGACGGCCGTCGGCACCACGGCAACGCCTGTGTTCTCCGGACCACGGGGGTCGGGGAGGGCAGAGCCTGGGACGTGGGTTCACAGACGAGAGTCCCAGTGCACCTGTGTCCACACACCCACACGTGCTGGGAAACGCAAGTGTGAGGTGATTTGGGCACCAAAATTATTAAAGGCATTGCTTCCTTCTGATATATGAGTTTTATTTTGCTATAAAAACATTTTGTAGTGAGCACATAAACATGGGACTTCGTGTAGCTGTTGTATAAATGCAATCGTGGGCTTGCAGATTTCGAGCTGAACAATTTTACAAGCCTGATTTTAGAGGATACAGCTTAAGGAAGGGCGTTGTTTTTGAGGAATCGCTGGACATTGAAGACAAATCACACAGGCAGGATGGGGCAGGCAGGGACCAGGAAGGTCTGCCCAGGACTGGAGGAGGACACGGCCAGCCAGCCACCTCATGCCCAGAGCCCCTCTGACTTCAGGTCCCCAAGTGCCCGGGAGCAGTTCCAGTCCCTGTCTGGTCATGGGCTGAGACACTTGCTTTTCTGAGAGATTCCTTCTTTTCCAACCAGAATCAGTTCTGACTCACCTTTCACACTGGTCACTAAAGAAATCAGCTAGCTTTGTGCACGTAGAATTATTCTGTTACCCTACTTCTATTTTTAAATTTTGAAACCTTCAAAAAAAGTTTAAAAACTGTAAAATAAACACTGCTACATTTTTCAAATCCATACATTTTAGCAGCTTGTCATATCTGTGCTCTCTTTATGTGTATACACATACATTCATGTACACATCTATACACACACTCTTTTTTTTCTATTAATAAATTATGTAAAAGTGAGTCTGAGACATCTTAACATTTTACCCTTAAATTCTTCAGCATGAGTCTCCGAAGAGTAAAGACTCTCGCCCACCTAACCAAAACACCACCATCACACCTAAAGCTCTTTGATATTAACTGAACAATAGCTCACAGTTGTCAGCTCACGTCCATATTTGAGTTTCTTCTATTTATAAAGATGTGTTACATGTTTTCTCCCCCAGGATACAATCTGTTTCACTCACTAGTTCGGTCGGGTCCTTCTGGACATTTAGAAATCCGGAGCTGCCCTCCGTCCACTTCCGCACGCTGTCTTTGTTTTCCAGGGCCGTGGTTCACTGGGAGCCCAGCGCCACACTTGGGGTCACAGGACTGCGCCGTGCGGCTCGCTGTGGGATGGCCTTTCCGCCCAGGACTCTGCGGGCGTGTCTTCCCACTGCTTCCTGGCAGCAGGCCCACGGTGGCCCCTGCTCCCTCCCTGGCCCCCGGCCGCGTGGTGTCTGTGAAAGAGTGCTCGGTGCTGCTGGGTCTGCGTGGACACTTGGCTCCACCCTCCATGGCCACGACCCTTCCCTCAGGGACCATCACACCAGCGGTGGCAAAATCACAGGACGTGTGTGCTCCATCGGTAAAGGAGAATGTTCCTTTCTGCCCCTTCCTCTCTCATGACCATCTGTACTGATAGGTTTTTCAAAGACTTATCACCCACTGTCTCCAGTGTGGGATGCTCACATGTCCTCTCCTCTAGCCATTCTTGGAGGTGGGCATCTGAGTCCTTCTGCTGTGGAGTCTTTGCCTTTGTGTTTTGCCTTATTTCTATGACATTGAGATGTCCTGGATTCATGAACCACTCTGCTTTCACTAGACTCCAAAGACGCTGATTCCTTTTACTGAGTGGATACAGAAAATTACATATACATGCACATATCTGCACACACATCACACATATATGCACACAACTACATTATAGGTGCACGGAACATGCACTCCTTCAAAACCAGCATCTGCTGTTTTTCATTTTATTTCCCTTTTCCAGTGGTGAGAGCTCTCCTTCCCAGCATCCTCAACCAAATACTTATTCATCCACTTTCTCCTCCAACATACACGTCATTTAATGCTTACTACCCCCATTGCCACTGTCAACAATAAGCCTAACTAAAATCCATAACATTTTTTATTGTTCTCAAAATATATCCCACAACAGGCTAGGGTGCACTATTTAAAAGTTCTTTGAATTATTTTTCTGGGAGCTATTTGTTATAAATTTGATGTGTGCTTGGGACCGTATAGCTCTGTTTGAATTCACTATTACTTCCTCTTTCTTAATTAATTTCATTTTTTAATATAGAAAATATTTACATGGTTCAAAATTAAAATCATAAAACAGATTAATTAGAGGAACCTCAGGCTCAGTCCTGCCCCTTCACCATATTTCCATCCACATCATACAGTTCATCTTCCTGGGCTTCTTTTTGTAACAAAATAAGTGATTGTCTACTATTTTTTGTACTTCTTTTTTACCTACGGTCCCAGAAAACAAACATGGTTACCAGAGAGGAAAGGGATAGTTGGGGGGGGGGAGGAGTAAAGTAGGAGCTTGGGATTAACGTATACATACTACTATATATAATAGATCCCTGGTGCCTCACTGTAAAGAATCCGCCTGCCAATGCAGGAGATGCAGGTTTGTTCCCTGGGTTGGGAAGACCCCTTGGAGAAGGAAATGGCAACCCATTCCAATATTCTTGAGTAGAAAATCCCATGGACAAAGAAGTCTGGCATGCTACAGTCCATGGGGTTGCAAAGAGTCAGACACGAATTAGCAACTAAACAACAACAACAGCAATATATAAAATAACCAATGAGGACCTACTGTAACCACAGGGAAATATACTCAGTATTTAGTTTTTTGTAATAACCTATAACAGAAAAGAATCTGGAAAAGAATATGTGTGTGTGTGTGTGTGTTGTGGATGTATGCATATATATCTGAATCTCTGTTCTATACACCTAGAACTGACACAATAGTGTAAATCAGCTACAGTCTGTGTGTGCGTGCTCAGTCGTGTCCAACTTGTTATGACCCCATGGACTGTAGCCCACAAGTCTCTGTCCATGGGATTTCTGAGGCAAGGATACCAGAGTGGGCTGCCGTTTCCTCCTCCAGGGGATCTTCCTGACCCAGGGATTGAACCCACGACTCTCAAGTCTGCATCATCAGGCAGGTTCTTTACCACTAGCACCACCTAACCAGCTACACTTCAGTTTGAAGGAGGCATAAGTAAAACAGGTCCTGTCCTCTACGACAGAGAGGCCCCGGTCACTTCTGTTTCCTGACCGCCCGCCAGCAGGGGCACTGCGCTCCATAGAGGGGCCAACGCTGCCCAGTAAATGTGGGCAAAGGGGGGTTCATCTTTGAGGGCGCCCCTTGAAGGGCACCTTGAGGCCAGAGCACGTGGTTGCACATTTTCTTAGACATGTAGTTTGGCTCTCCTCCACAGGGAAGTAGCTGTTGATACTTGGACTAGCACGGGGGAAGGGGTCTTCCTCTCCCTACCTGACAACAGGAGTCTTTCCAAGCTCATGTATTTGTGCTAACTGGAGAGGTGAGGGGTGGCGTCAACACATTGCTTTAACATATTACTCTTCTTCATGAGTGAAACTGTAAATATGTTCTCACAGTTTGCTATCTGTCTTGAATTCACTTGGGAGGATTTGTACCATACAATTTAAAAAGCATGCCATCATGTTTATCAGTCTTTCATTGTGTTGCTTCTAAATTTTGAGTTCCAAATTGAAAACCTTTTTCTCACCACTGGGTTAAAAAGAAGTTCAGCTCTGCTCTCTCCTAATATCTGCATATATCTATTTTTATCTTCAGATCCATCTGAGCTGTGTTATGATGACACTGAGCAGGATTCCTGATTCTCCCAGTGGCCGTCAAGCCTGTAATACTACTAACCAACATTTATCTTCTTCCTAAAGATTTGAGAGAGAGTTTCTTTAAGACATGCTCAGTTTCCACATATAATTGGGTTTATTTATGGGTTTCTATTTTCTTCTGTTGTATGTTGATTCATTTCCCAATATTATTCTATTTTAGTCAGAGACATTATCATATTTTTATTATCTAATAAATTTCCCTTCATTATTTTTCTTTTAATTTTTTTGTAAGGTCTTTTGCTTCCATATGAAATTTGGAATCTATGTGTTTGATTTCAGCAAAATAAACTTACTAGCATTTTTACTGGCATCTCAGGAAATGTATACATTAACCCAAGAGGCCTGGCCTCTCCAGAACTGCCAGAACTTCCAGAGGACTGGGGAAACAGACTCTGGGAGGGCGCAAACAGAACCTTGTCCACACCAGAACCCAGGAGAAAGGAGCAGTGATCCCACAAGAGACTGACCCAGACGTGCCCGTGAGCGTCCAGGAGTCTCTGGCAGAGGCGTGGGTTGACGGTGGCCTGCTGCAGGGTTGGGGACACTGAGTGTAGCGGTGACTGCACAGGACCTTTTGAAGGAGGTCACCATTATCTCCACCACCTCCACCATAGTTTGGCCTCAGGTCAAATACAGGGAGGGAACACAGCCTTGCCCATCAACAGAAAATTGGATTAAAGATTTACTGAGCATGGTCCCACCCATCAGAACAAGACCCAGGTCCCCCCCACCCCAGTCATTCTTTCCCATCAGGAAGCTTCCATAAGACTCTTATCCTTCTCCATCAGAAGACAGACAGACTGAAAGCCACAATCACAGAAAACTAAACAATCTGACCACATGGACCACAGCCATGTCTGACTCAATGAAACCATGAGCCATGCCATGTACGGTCATCCAAGACTGACTGGTCATGGTGGAGAGGTCTGACAAAATGTGGTCCACTGGAGAAGGGAATGGCAAACCACTGCAGTATTCTTGCCTTGAGAACACCATGAACAATATGAGAGGCAAAAAGACAGGACACTGAAAGATGAACTCCCCAGGTCGGTAGCTGCCCAACATGCTACTGGAGACCAGTGGAGAAATAACTCCAGGAAGAATGAAGAGATGGAGCCAAAGCAAACACAACACCCAGTTGTGGATGTGACAGGTGATGGAAATAAAGTCTGATGCTGTAAAGAGCAATACTATAGGAATCTGGAATGCTAGGTCCACGAATCAAGGCAAATTGGAAGTGGTCAAACAGGAGATGGCAAGAGTGAACATCAACATTTTAGGAATCAGCAATCTAAAATTGATTAGAATGGGTGAATTTAACTCAGATGACCATTATATCTACTGCTGTGGGCAGGAAACCCTTAGAAGAAAAGGAGAAGCCATCATAGTCAACAAATGAGTCTGAAATGCAGTACTTGGATGCAATCTCACAAAAGACAGAATGATCTGTTCATTTCCAAGGGAAACCATTCCAAGTCTATGCCCCAACCAGTAATGCTGAAGAAGCTGAAGCTCATGGTTCTATGAAGACCTACAAGACCTTCTAGAACTAACACCCCAAAAAGATGTCTTTTTCATTATAAGGGACTGGATGGAAAAGTAGGAAGTCAAGAAATACCTGGAGGAACAGGCAAATTTGGTCTTGGAGTACAGAATGAAGAAGGGACAAGGTTAACAGAGTTTTGCCAAGAGAACAAACTGATCATAGCAAACACCCTCTTCCAGCAACACAAGATATAACTCTACACATGGATATCACTGCTGATGCTGCTGCTAAGTCACTTCAGTCATGTCTGACTCTGTGCGACCCCGTCCCTGGGATCCTCCAGGCAAGAACACTGGAGTGGGTTGCCATTTCCTTCTCCAATGTATAAAATTGAAAAGTGAAAGTAAAGTCACTCAGTCATGTCTGACTCTTCGTGACCCCATGGACTGCAGCCCACCAGGCTCCTCTGTCCATGAGATTTTCCAGGCAAGAGTACTGGAGTGGGGTGCCATTGCCTGCTCCGATGGACATCACTAGATGGTCAATATCGAAATCAGATTGATTATATCTTTTGCAGCCAAAGATGGAGAAGCTCTATACAGTCAGCAAAAACAAGACTGAGAGCTGACTGTGGCTCAGATCATGAACTCCTTATTGCCAAATTCAGACTTAAATTGAAGAAAGTAGGGAAAACCACTAGACCATTCAGGTATGACCTAAATCAAATCTCTTATAATTATACAGTAGAAGTGACAAGTAGATTGAAGGGATTAGCTTTGATAGACAGAGTGCCTGATGAACTATGGACGGAGGTTTGTGACATTGTACAGCAGGCAGTGATCAAGACCATCCCCAAGAAAAGGAAATGCAAAAAGGCAAAATGGTTATCTGAGGAGGTCTTACAAATATCTGAGAAAATAAGAGAAGCTAAAGGCCAGGGAGAAAAGGAAAGATATTCCCATTTGACAGAAGAGTTCCAAAGAATAGCAAGGAGAGATAAGAAAGCCCTCCCCAGTAATGAATGCAAAGAAATAGAGGAAAACAATAGAATGGGAAAGACTAGAGATCTCATCAAGAAAATTAGAGATACCAAGGGAACATTTCATGCAAAGATGGGCACTATAAAGGACAGAAATGGGAGGGACCTAACCGAAGCAGAAGATATTAAGAAGAGGTGGCAAGAATACACAGAAGAACTATGCAAAAAAGATCTTAATGATCCAGATAATCATGATCACTCACCTAGAGCCAGACATCCTGGAATGAAGTCAAGTGGACCTTAGGAAGCATCACAATGAACAAAGCTATATGAGGTGATGGAATTCCAGCTGAGCTATTTCAAATCCTAAAAGATGCTGCTGTGAAAGTGCTCCACTCAATATGCCAGCAAATTTGGAAAGATCAGCAGTGGCCGCAGGACTGGAAAAGGTCAGTTTCCATTCCAGTCCCAAAGACAGCCAATGCCAATGAATGTTCAAACTACCACACAATTGTACACAACTCACACACTAGCAAAGTAATGCTCAGAATTCTCCAAGCCAGGTGTCAACAGTGGGTGAACTGTGAACTTCCAAATGGTCAAGCTGAATTTAGAAAAGGTAGAGGAGTCAGAGGTCAAATTGCCAACATCCACTGGCTCATCGGAAAAACATGAGAGTTCCAGAAAAACATCTACTTCTGCTTTATTGACTACACCAAAGCCCTTGATTATGTGTATCACAACAAATTGTGGAAAATTCTTCAAGAGATGGGAATACCAGACCACCTGACCTGCCTCCTGAGAAATCTGTATGCAGGTCAAGAAGCAATAGTTAGAACCAGAACAGTTATAATGGAACAATAGATGGTTCCAAATCGGGAAAAGAGTACGTCGAAATTGTATATTGTCACCCTGCTTATTTAACTTATATGCAGAGTACATCATGAGAAATGTGGGACTGGATGAAGCACAAACTGAAATCAAGATTGTCGGGAGAAATATCAATAACCTCAGATATGTAGATGACACCACCCTTATAGCAGAAAGCGAAGGAGAACTAAAGAACCTCTTGATGAAAGAGAAGAGTAAAAAAGCTGGCATAAAATTCAGCATTCAGAGAACTAAGATCCCATCACTTCATGGCAAATAGACGGAGAAACAATGGAAACAATGAGCGACTTTATTTTGGGGGGCTGCAAGATCACTGCAGATAGTGACTGCAGCCATGAAATTAAAAGACGCTTGCTACTTGGGAGAAAAGCTATGACCAACCTAGATAGCATATTAAAAAGCAGAGACATTACTTTGCCAACAAATGTCCATCTAATCAAAGCTATGGTTTTTCCAGTAGTCATGTATGGAAGTGAGAGTTATACTATAAAGAAAGGTGCATGCGGAAGAATTGATGCTTTTGAACTGTGGTGTTGGAGAAGACTCTTGAGAGTCCCTTGGACTGCAAGGAGAACCAACCAGTCCATCCTAAAGGAGATCAGTCCTGGGTGTTCATTGGAAGGACTGATGCTGAAGCTGAAATTCCAATACTTTGGCTACCTGTTGCGAAGAACTGATTCATTGGAAAAGACCCTGATGCTGGGAAGGATGGAGTGTAGGAAGAGAAGGGGATGACAGAGGATGAGATAGTTGGATGGCATCACCGACTAAATGGACATGGGTTTGAGTAAACTCTGGGAGTTGGTGATGGACAGGGAGGCCTGGCGTGCTGCAATTCATGGGGTCACAAAGAGTCGGACACGACTTGAGGGAATGAATGAACTGAATTGAAAACAGAGCATGACTTTCTATTCAGGCAAGTCTAGTTTTATTTCTGAAGGGTATTTGAAAGATTTCTTCATATGAGTTCACAGTTTTGTTAAGTTTATTCTTCGTAATCTTGTCTTTTTATTCTGTTTAAATGGTGTTCTCTAATCCACCACCCCCTCTATGTGGTCATTGTTTGCACACACAAAAGCTGCTTGTTATTATGCTAATTTTATACCTGATATTCAATGAATTTGCCTTGCTTTTGTACAGGTAGGCTTGCTTTAGTAACTTTACCTTTATTCTGGAGTCTCCTGGATTCGCTATGGAAGCACTTAGCCACAAACAGGACAGCTCTTGGCCCTGCATTGTCTTCTCCCGCCTGATTGCTTTGGCTCCTGCTGCCGGGAGACACAGAGGTGGTGGGCCTGCTGTCTTATGGTGTTTCTTTTCAGGAACCAGCTTGGCTTTGAGACTGTGGGACATTTTATCATGTCAAGCATGTTAGCATTGATTCCCACCTACCGGAGCATCTTTGCTGTTGCTGCTTTAATCAGGAACTGGCCTTGGGATCTGTAGAAGTCACACATCAAGCATGAAGGTTCATGCACGGCTGTCTCCAAACGGGGCGTCCTTGGAAACACAGGGTGAGATCCAGGGAGAATCCTTGTATCTGCTTCACCTGCTCCGCAGCCTCTGAGACGTGGCCCATAGTGGATCAGGAGCTGAGCGTTCAGGACTTCGGCTGACTGGCGTAAAGGAAGAAGAGACTGCAGGAGGAGAGACCGGGCGTGCAGAGCGGGCCCTGTCCGAGGCAGCCAGACTCACCACGGTGGGAGGGGCCCAGTTGCTGCGAGAACTTCTCGAGAGGGGAGGGAGCCGTGTGTGCTAAGCCCTCAGCACTAAGCGACCCAGGCCCGAGACCAGCACCCGTGTGCCCGGTGAGTCTGGGCCAACTGGTTGCACTGATGGCTCAGGGTTAAGTTCTTTTAAAAGCTGTGCAAAAAACCAGGCCAACCACAAGGACCTACTGAAAGGCACAAGAAACTATAGTCAGTACTTTGTGATAACCTGTATGGGGAAAGAATCTGAAAAAGGACACACACACACACACACACACACATATATACGGCTAATTCATTTTGCTATAAGACTAGCATAACATTGTAAATCAACTCTACTTCAATAAAAAAATACAGAAGAAATGAATAAGCAACAAGGATGAATTATACCTCCCAGGTAATATAGTTAACATTTTATAATACCTGTAAATGGGATATAACCTTTAAAAATTCCATTGTACACCTGAAACTTCTATAATATCATACATCAAGTATACCTTAATTTAAAAAATGTGCATATATATATAAGTTTAATGGAATAAAAGCTATACTAAGTTCTTGGTTTGGTGAATATGCTGGTTTTTGTCTCACGGCTGGCAGCCCCTTCGGGAGCCGGTGTTCTGGAAGCGTGCTGGTGTGAGAGTGGGAGGGGCCTGAGAGCTGACCCCCGGGGCCCTCAGCCCGTGTTGCCCATCTGGGACCCGAGCTTCTAGGAGAACCTTCAGGAAGCGCCACCCTATGTCTGACCACTGTTTCTATCCACCCAAAACCTGGGGGAAGCTCCTCCTCAGAGCAGACCTTGGCCCTGCCGTTGTAGCACAGTCCCCGGCACTTGGGATCTGACTGGGAAAGGGGCAGGACCCACAGCGGCCACCTGTCAGGGCCTCGCTTTCACAAGGGTAGCTCTGAGGCTCCACAGATTCTGAGCTAGAATTCCAGACCCCGTAAGGGGCCACCACTCCACAGAGCCACCTGTCAGCCCAGTCTCCCACTGACCGCATGTCCCAGCAAAGAGATCTTCCCACAATCCCCTGTGCCTTGTCTGTGGGGAGGATGCCGGAAAGCCAGGCCTGCCACCCCAAGTATTCCTGGGGCTAGAGGTCGTCGCGGAGCTGGGACAGGCTCCTGCCTCCTAAGAGTGAAACAGCCCCCTACTCCCCACTGGAGATGCCAAGTCAGCAGACGGGAGAGTCCTGTCAATGGCAAGCCGAAGGCTGCCAGGACGCGGCTTCTTACCCATCCAGAGATGCTTATCAAGCACATCGTCTGTGCCTGACTAGCTGAAGCCGAAACTCCAGTATTTTGGCCGCCTGATGCCAAGAGCCAACTCACTGGAAAAGACCCTGATGCTGGGAAAGATTGAAGGCAGGAGGAGAAGGGGACGACAGAGGATGAGATGGTTGGATGGCATTGCTGACTCGATGGACATGAGTGTGAGCAAACTTCAGGAGATAGTGGAGGGCAGGGAAGCCTGGAGTCCTGCAGTGACTGGGGTCACACAGAGTCAGACATGACTTAGCAATTGAACAACAACAGCAAAGTCAGTGTCCGGAACTGGTGACAGCAGGCTGAAGGGAAGCCACAGCCCTTGTCCCGTGGAGTTGAAAGTCGAATCCTGTGTTATTTTCAGTTGTTCACACACAGTGGCAAAGAACCCTCTTATTTCTGTGTTCCTCTCAGAATGTCAGCTTGTAAAACTTTCAAGAAAGATTGTTCGTGGAATAATCAGTGGTCAACCCTGAATCTTCATTTTGTGAACTGATTTTAAAATGTATGCAGGATATAGTCTCTTTTGCTATTTTTTTTTTTTTAACAAGCAGGTTTGTTCTCTTTCCAGTAGTCACAGACTTTATCACATTATTGCTGGAAGACGCACACAGATGAAGTGTGCTTTTCACGCTGGCTTTTTAAGAGTACCCACATGGTTCCCTGATGAAAATGCATACCTCCAGGATACGTAGAGGTTACTATTTCCTCAATTGTCTTCACCTGCTTACCGTCATTCCTGTTACCTTCTGTATCAGAAATGACATTTCCCCAGCCCAGCTTCCTTATCTGGACTTACACAATGCACTGTCTGAATAAAGAAAGATGCTAAAACTATGGTCTGGTCCTTAGAAGGCATCACTTCAGGACACATCGTCCTTAACAGATAGATCCAAGGAGCCAAAGTGGCCTGAGAGTGTCTGCATCCTGAGAGGCTCTGCCCTGGAATCTGTGTTTTCACACGTGGTCCCAGAGACTCTGGACTGCCCTCACGCAGGCGGTGCTGACTTGCTCCCTGTGGCCCTGAAGGGCTCAGGTGTTTGTGGGGAGAAGTCCCTGCGAATCTCCGGGGCCAGGGCAGGGGGCAGGCAGCAAGGCCAGAGTCCTCACTGGAGTGGGGAATACTTTAGGAACTGGACTAGGTGGCCCCCAGGCCTCTTCGCGCCCATATTCCACCCCATGGGATTGCAGGCGGACTGTAAAAATGCAAATCCTGTGAAGGGGAGGGGCAGCATGCTGGTTTCTTAGCTGCCCGCCCGCCTCATAGTGGCTTACCCTCTGTTATTCAGAGAAATGCTTCTGAATAATGAGCAGGTGAGAACAGCTGGGGCCATTTTGGAGCATTCAGATGCTGTAACCCTGGAGAAAGTGGAAAAGCACGATGCATTTGGAAGAAGGCAGAGATTAGAGAAACAGGAAGGACTTTCCACAGATGGACCCGACTGGCTTTGAGGACTTCCTATTTAATCAGGGAACTACTGCTGATCAGTCAGGCAGAGACGGCAGGTCCCTGTGATCTACCAAGGCAGTTCTTATTTTGAAAAATAAAGGGTGGGGGTGGGGGCTCTGGGTGCTTATAGCACAGGATTACACCAAAAATAAATGCAGGAACGCAGTGTGGAGGAGGGGGCAAAAGGAGGAAATTATTACCTGATTATCTGAAAGAGTGGAAATTTCTTGTTTGATGTTTCTTTTTTTTTCTTTGAAGCATGTAAACATTAAGAGAAATCACAAGATGATTTTCTTCTGGATATGACTAAATAAATATTCAAAACATTATTTGAAAAACGTAAGAGTGGATTTATAATGGAGGGGCAGGAGTTAGGGAAGAGGATGTCTACAAATAAGCCAAACAAAGAGTTAATTTCCTAAGTGACAAAAACTCTAGAGAAATTGATAGTCTTTCTTTTGTTTTCCTTAATTGAAAAGTGGTTGAAGGAAATGAGCAGATTATTTACAAGGAGATTATTGATAAGGCGACTTAAAGATTATTCAAATTCTCTGGTGATTAGGGGGAGGCAGTTTATCACAGTGGTGAGATATTTGTTACTCACTAAATTAGAAAAGTTTAAAAATAGTGACAGTATCCAAAAGTCTGTTCTATGCATCTGTGTCTCTTTTTCTGTTTTGCATATAGGGTTATCATTACCATCTTTCTAAATTGCATATATATGTGTTAGTATACTGTATTGGTGTTTATCTTTCTGGCTTACTTCACTCTGTATAATGTTTAGAGAGTACAGCATCGAAACATGTATACTATCAAGGGTGAAACAGACCACCAACCCAGGTTGGATGCATGAGACAAATGCTTGGGCCTGGTGCACTGGGAAGACCCAGAGGGATTGGGTGGAGAGGGAGGTGGTAAGGGGGATCAGGATGGGGAACACATGTAAATCCATGGCTGATTCATGTCATAATTTGACTTGGTGATTCCTTTCCTTAGCATTTGTTTCCAAGAAACAGTCACCAAATTGACCACCAAAGGCTTCTTCATAAAGGTACTCAACTTAAAATTATCTATAATAGAGAAAAAATGCAAAAATCTTATGTCCAGCCATAGGGAATAATTATACTGCACTAGGGATGGGAATACCAGACCACCTGACCTGCCTCCTGAGAAACCTGTATGCAGGTCAGGAAGCAACAGTTAGGACTGGACACGGAACAACAGACTGGTTCCAAATTGGGAAAGGAGTATGTCAAGGCTGCATATTGTCACCCTGCTTATTTAACTTATATGCAGAGTACATCATGAGAAATGCTGGCCTGGAGGAAGCACAAGCTGGAATCAAGATTGATTGGAGAAATATCAATAACCTCAGATATGCAGATGACACCACCCTCATGGCAGAAAGTGAAGAAGAACTAAAGAGCCTTTGATGAAAGAAAAAGAGGAGCGTGAAAAAGTTGGCTTAAAGCTCAACATTCAGAAAACTAAGATCATGGCATCTGGTCCCATCACTTCATGGCAAATAGATGGGGAAACAGTGTAAACAGTGAGAGACTTTATTTTTGGGGACTTCAAAATCACTGCAGATAGTGACTGCAGTCATGAAATTAAAAGATGCTTACTCCTTGGAAGAAAAATTATGACCAACTTAGACAACATATTCAAAAGCAGAGACATTACTTTACCAACAAAGATCCATCTAATCAAAGCTATGGTTTTCCAGTAGTCATGTATGGATGTGAGAGTTGGACTATAAAGAAAGCTGATTGCCAAAGAATTGATGCTTTTGAACTGTGGTGTTTGAGAAGACTCTTGAGGGTCCCTTGGACTGCAAGGAGATCCAACCAGTCCATCCTAAAGGAGATAAATCCTGGGTGTTCATTGGAAGGACTGATGCTGAAGCTGTAACTCCAATACTTGGCCACCTGATGTAAAGAACTGACTCATTTGAAAAGACACTGATGCTGAGAAAGATTGAAGGCGGGAAGAGAAGGGGACGACACAGGATGAGATGGTTGGATGGCATCACCGACTCAATAGACATGAGTTTGAGTGAGCTTCAGGAGTTGGTGATGGACAGGGAGGCCTGGTGTGTTGCAGTCCGTGGGGGCACAGTCATATATGACTGAGCAACTGAACTGAAGGGAGATCACACGACAGATAATTACACCATCATGAAAATGCTTCTTGAAAATTGTCAACGACATGTAAAAAATTTTACAGCACAATATGAAGTGGAAAAAAAATCAGGATATAAAATTGCACATACAGTGTAATTTCAATTATGTAAATCTATGTGCATGAGCCCAGCAGAAAATGCAGATGAACTTAACAGTGCTTACCCTTGGGTTACGGCATTACAGGTCTTTAAAATACACTTCTTTAAAATATGCCTTTTCTTTAAACTTTCTTACATGTGTGCATTACTTTCTAAAAATGATGGTAATGACAGAAGCAGAGTCCTTTCCATAAAGAGCTGAATCTGCCACTAGCAGCTGAGCTAGGCCGCTTGAATTTCCAAACCGCGGAGTTACCACGGAAATCCTCTCCTCCGGCTTCAGACTCCCCAGCCTCCTGCAACATCCCAGCACTCTGTTCTGCTCTCTGTTGACTAAAGAGGCTTCTCAGCGTACATCATTGTGCATTTATAGATCTTAATTTTCCCGTCTGCTTTTTTTCCTTTCTTGGTTTATTGTTGTTCATTTTATTTTATGTTTATGATCGAAACACAATTTTGGTTTCTTTATTCTTCTCCTTAGGAATGAAGCATTGTCTGCTGGGGGCAGAGGCGGCTCCTGGAATCTTCCGAGGACAGGTCAGGAGGGAAGGGGAGCCCCCAATCTGGGGGACCCCCCCAGGTACCCACACCCTGGCCCTCTGCTTGGTTTGCCCTGGGCTCTCCCCAGGGGTAGGGTGCCTTTGGAGGAGGAAGAGAGCCTCTGCTTCCCCAAGGACACCCACCCCAGCCCCTGGGCAGAGGGAGGCTGCCTGTGGCCACCCTGAAGGATGGGACGGGTCGGGGGAGGGGTGGCCCGCCGTGGGGCCGGAGGCAAGAACACGGGTCTCTGCCAGTGCAGAGTGGATGGAGACCCACCAAGATGAACTCAGGGACGCCTGGGAGAGTGTTTTGTAACCTCAAACGCTGCTGCTGGGACAGCCGACATTGGTCTTGGGAGCCCAGGAACAAACGAGGCCTCCTGGAGATTTGTCCCACAGAGGTCTGCCTTCGGAGGGCAGTGGGGTAGGGCAGGGGGTGGTCTTTGGGTCAGGAGGCCCCTGTGCAAAACTTGGAGAGACGCCTCCCTCCCAGGAGAGGCCCTGGCTGGAACATCATCACCCAGAGCGAAACTCTCCAGCTTTGATATTTCATAGCTGGTCATTTTCAAAACAGGACTGATGTCAATCAATGTCTTGGGGACCCGAGCAACCTCACTAGGCAAAGCGATGGGGGTGCAGGGCAGTGGGGCTGAGTGACACTTTTAATCAAGACTCCTGGGCCTTGGGGCGTGAACTTGCTCTAAACTCAAAGCACCGCATCTCCACTGACAACAGGCCCGGGAGAGGAGGGGGCCGTTCCTGGTACAGCCCCGTGAGAGGAAAGGCTGCCTTCCTGCTTGGCTCTGACACCACCCTGATGGGGTGCCGGGGAGCTCATTGCAGCCACGTGGAGGGGGCACATCTAGGCTCTCCCACCAGCTTCTTCCACCCAAGTCTGGGTGCACAAGGCAAAGGCGACCTTGACGCCCGCAGTGCCGGCTGTTCTCAGGCCCCGAGGTGCAAGCTCATGAGGCATCCATGCTCCCTGCCTGGGCTCAGTCTGCCTGCATCAATAGCATGCACACATCGGGGGCAGTAGACTCAGCGAGATGCACACGGACATACTCACCGACTCCATCTTGCTGGGAGAAGCCCCAGATTCCTTCTCCAAGAGAAATAGGAAGACACTTTCACTCTTTTCTTCTGGACTTTTGTCTGCAGAGATCTGGGAGGGGCAGCCCTGACGCTCCTGAAGCAGGATAAACCTCTCTTCCTCAGAAATCTTCACAGGCCCACTCAACGTGCTGACAGCTTTTAATCACGTTGCTTACCTGCCCGTTTGTCAGCAGAACCCGCTGAGCGAGCGGAGCTGTGAATTACACCTCCCCTGCAAACTGTCCCCAGACCAGCCCTTCTCGGTCTCCTGCAGGGCCAAGCATGTGAGCGAAGTTCAAGTGAGCACTTACGAGCAGACTCTCTGAATGCACAAGGATTCTGTGCAGAAAAATCTTACATCCTACTTCCACTTCTTGACAAAAATCTCTTGAAAGGCAGTAATTCAAGCCTGTCTCTTATGAATTTGATAAATCCCGTGGTCATAGATGAGATGCTTTCCAGATTGTTGATGGTGTTTGAGTGCAGCCTGATTGGGAAGGCAAGGAGGCAGGAGGGTGTGTGGAGCTTCTTCCAACACCAAACACAGCCCAGCCAGATGGGTTGCCAGACACGGGAGGCATCCTCTCTGTGTATTGAATACTAAGACTTTTATTACAGTCAGACTTACTCTAGGAATGAAAACTTTTCACAATTTCAAAGATATGGCACATCCTTTGAAGTTTTAAAAGGAATCAGGGGCTGGAAGACAAGGACAGGCGGCACACAGATCCTGTGACAGTGGAGAGTGAAGCCGGGCAGGACCCTCTGGGCACAAATTCTTTCCGCGTCCCTTGTTTCTTATTTGTAGGGAACAGGCTTCATGCAGCCTCCAAGGCCTTCCCTGAGCTCCAAAGGGCAGTTTCAAACAGTTCTTAATCAGGGAGGGGAGGGGGTACAGAGACAAGGAGGAATAGTCAGGAAACAGTCATGCAGTGATTAAAGCAGGGTCCTGGCTCCTCCTCAAGGGATGTACGGAATGTATCTCTGAGTTCTTCTGTGGAGACTGAGCCCCGCACACCTGGAAGGTCAGTCCAGGCTGAGGACAGGTCCCCGGACAATGGCCCTGTTGCTTTACTGCTGAAGGGTCAGGAAGGTCACACAGCCCTGCAGCCCTCACCCCAAATTTTGCCTGTGAGCACTGTCCCCCACGCCATCAGGGAATGAGGGTTTTTGAAGCCTGAGCTTCGCACTGTCCTTGCCTGGCCCTGCAATAAAGCTTTCTCTGCTCCAGACTCTGCCGTTTCAGTTTGGCCTCCCGGGCCTCCTGGCACGTGAACTTGTGTTTGGGAACACGTGGGCACAGTGGACAGCAGGTGCCCGGGGAGTCACTGGGGCGTGTGAGGCGGGCACCCCTGCCTGGGGGCGTCACGTGAAGCCCCAGCAGAGGTGGAAAGGGCGGCACCGTTCCAGAGAGGCTGCTTCTCTTCCCCTCCTCCCCTCGAAGCCACAAGCCTGGCTTCTTCCAGGACGAGGTTTCCCACGGCTCCCCACTTTTCTGGGGCTTCTTCCACCTGGCGGAAGATGAGCAGCCTTGCAGGGTGTTTCAAGGCAAGTTTCATGGCAAGTTTTTTTGCTTTGGGCCCAAGTTGAGCTTTGCTTAAATTACAAGATTTTCAAGAAAGAGCAGTTCTCCTCTGAAATGATCCACACTCTTGGACGTGCTCCTGCAGATGCGCAGAAGTGAACACGCTTAGAGTGTCAGCTGGTTTCCCTGGTGGCGCAGACAGTGAAGAATCGCCTGCAGTGCAGGAGACCCAGGCTCAACCCCTGGGTCAGGAAGACCTCCCGGAGAAGGGAACGGCAACCCACTCCTGTACCCTTGCCCGGAGAATCCCACGGAGGCTGGTGGATTACAGTCCATCAAGCAGCAGAGTCAGACACGACCGGGCTACCGACACACACGAGGGGCAGCTCTGTGCCCTATGACCTCCAGTCCACGCAGGTGGGAAGCTCTGTGCCCTTTGACCTCCACTCCACGCAGGTGGGAAGCTCTGTGCCCTTGGACCTCCGTTCCGCTCAGAGACAAAAGTAAATCCCACATTCACGTCCTCTTTGCTGTACCTTTCTTTCTTTCCTTATCTCCATTATTTTAAAAGAAATGTTGAAGAAAACTATCAATAATAGCAAAGCGGTTTTGTTGTTGTTTGAATTCTCGCGGCTGGAGGTAGAGATGAAGAGAGGCTGTAACACGGTGGTGATCACTGGTATTTTACCTGATTCTCTTGGGGGGCCGATGACAAAACTACCTGCCTGGGCCACGCCTCGGGATGACCACGCGCCAGGCTGTCCCACGACAGGAGGGCCGAGAAGGAGGGGAGACACCAGCCCATCGTGTGTCCGGCCAGCCTCCCAGAGTCCTTCACATTGGAATCCTGACCAACTATGGGCCAGGCAAGAGGACTGGCCAGAGACAACCCAGAAACTGACCCCATCACCTAAAACTCAGGACAGCAAGCCACGTGGAGAGCTAACCTCCTGGACCCCCTTGGCCTCCGACTCTCTGCCCGGGCACCCCTTCCCTATAAAGCCTCACGCTTTGTCAGCTCGTGTGTCTCCTTGGACAATTCCTTTCCGAGTTGGACAGGCGTGGACGCTCCGGCCCTGCAAGGGGTTCCACACCCCATGCTTAGAAAGGAAGCCACACATTGGTGAGATTATTTGACATTGCAGTTTATAAAAATTTCAGGTAAGCTGTATGCACCCCAGTACACCTTCGGTGCAGAACTCCTGGTTTCTCCTTTTGAAGGATATTCACGCAGCAAGAAAGCTTCCTTTAAAATGGAACTCAAGTCCAGAAGAATTTCAGGAAAGTGATTTACTTATTTTCTCTCAAAAGCAAAAGTTATAAATCGTGAAGTGTTGTGTCACAGAAACTAGAGTTTCATGCTGAAAGTGGTTTGATAGAGGCCTTAGGATAAAAATAAAGGAGGTTCTGGAGGCACTTAGACATTTCACAGGTTAATTAAATCATCAAGGTCATAAGTCTGAAATTTCCTCCCTTGCCAGGAAGCCTCTGAGTAATGGAAGGTTTTTTTTTTTTTTTTCAATGCAACTTTCCACTTTAACAGAAAATCAAGATTCTAAACTGTTGTAATTCTGGGGGGAATAACTGCAGTTTTCTGGAACAGTCTTTTTGCTTTGCCTTTCTTGTAATATGGTCACAGCAAAATAAAAATAGTAACAGGACCATAGGGCTCATCATCTTATCTGATTAATTTATGGTAAAACAACAACTTTGTTTACCTGTGATGCAATGCTTAGTCACTGGATATCAGTTTAGACATCTTGAAAATTTTATCCTAGGCCCCAAATTCTTTCCATTGCCAGAATTTTTATATCGTAATGATTGTGCTTTGTGTTTTAAACAGCTGCATATGTGAATCCCAGCCCTCCTGATTTCCACCTAATAAAGTGGTGCAACATTCTCTCGCTCTATTACCTTATGTGAGCTCGGCCCTCCCAGATACTTTGGGAACGCTCTCTGAATGCATGCGAAATGTGTGTGCCCTTGTAAAACGTTTATTTCATAATTTTAGAGAGAACTGAGATCGTAATAATTCTTGATTTACTAGAAATGGCAGTGAACAAGAACTCCATTTCCAATGCATTTTGAATAACTGACATGCATAATAAATAATGCATCTAGCCTTTATCCTCAGGTGCTGGGAGCGAGCTTCTAAACCCTTTGGGTTTCCTGAGTGATAGGAGTAGATGTCTTTGTTATTCATGGTGGGTACAGAGACCACATCTTAGCTTATGCTAACTAGATAACTCCTGGAAAAGCAAAAGTCTGACAAACAAATGTTTACTGGGCCTTGGAGAGACAACAGGACACAGAAACTTTTCTTTTTTTTTGTCTCCACATCAATTGCCTCCATCCCCTCTTTGAAGTCCCAATCGCTGCCCTCAAAGTCCCCTTTTGTTTTGTCTGAAGATGGTATTTAATGTGAGGGCTTTGTCCATTTTGAGGCCTTACCTGGTCTTCCTGGGTCTCTCCTGTGTTTAAATGCTATTAAAGTTTTGCTTGATTTTTCTCCTGTTAACCTGTCTCACGCCAATTTAATCACTAGACCAGCCAGAACCTTGAAGGGTAGAGAAAAATTGTGTCCCTCTCCAGCAGTGGCTGGTTCCGATTTGTTTCCTCTATAATAAAACTGAATATAAGTGTAAGGCTTTCTGGAGTTTTCTAAGTCATTCTAGTGAATTATTGAAACCGAGAGGATCGTGAAACCTCACGTGTGTAGCCGGTTGGCTGACAGCACAGGAGACCTGGTGGGCCAGCAGCTGGCGTCTGCGGTGGAGGTAGTCTTGCCGGGGGCTGTGCCCTGCGGGGTCTGCCCTGACCCCACACCAGAGCTGCACCGCTGTATTGCAGCAGCTACTGGTCTGTCTCCAGTGTCGCAGTTGCTTGATTCCTGGGCTTCGTGACGACTGAGAGGCTGAGTCGAGAACATTCTCCCTATGTGATAAACATAAGCACCATTATTCCAAGTCCTATGCACGTCATTCATTCAGTGATTCTTAGTTTGTACCATGGAATCCGCCAGACTCTTTGAAACATATATTAATGGAACATGGCAATCCTTCCCAAACCTGACCTGGGGTTGTAGGATGGGAAGTTCAGTGTTCACGGCAGGTGTCAAGCAAGGAGGGTGGGCAGCTACCACTCAAAAGACGCGTGTTAGAGTGTCACGTGAACCCCTTCAGGAGGCACTGGGGTCTGTCTTATCGCTGAGACACTGGCCTTACTGTCCTGGCTCAGCCACTTGTCCTTTGTGCCCGCCCTCTCCCGTCTCTCTAGTTTAGTAAGTGCTCTAGTCTGCTCTTTGCTGCCCAGGGAAAGCCTGGGAGACTAGAGAATTTTCTGCAAACAGGAAGCAGGGACAGGGAAGGGCTTTGTTCCTGGGGAGCCCACAGGAATCTGCGTGGTTTCAACCCCTCTTTTCTTTGTTCTCCTCAATCCTTAGGGGAGCAGCAGCAGGACGAGAAAGGGGATGGTTTTGGATAGAGAGGTTAGTCAGACGCTCAGCAAGGGAACTCAGTTTTAGGAGGGTTCAGTGAATTCCTCAATGAGAAGAGAAATTGCAGGAATTCACTAGGGTGAGAAGAAGGTCAGGAGAGAGGGGTGCGGCAGGAGGGGAGAGGACCAGTTTGGTGGGGCCTGACCGCAGGTCGGGGAGGGTTGTCGAGGGTCAGGCATGGGGGTGTGGTGGTGTTTAGGGGCCGGGGGCGGGGGACAGATGAGGTCTGTCCTGGAGTCCCGACCCCCAGACACACCCACAAACCGCTGCCGAACTCAGGTTCAGGTTCGGCTGCTAGTTGCTTAGAAGTAGGATGCTTCCTGCCACATCAGTGAACCAGTGTGGCATAGTCATCAGCGATTCTGGCTCTCCGAATGAGCCTGTGAGCCCTAAAGGAACTGAGAAAGGAGAGCAATACCTGCACCTGCGACCAGGCAACTTTAGGCTGCAGCCACTCCCTACTGTGAGCACGGAGGAACTCAGGATGTGAAAAACACAGGACACTGGCTCCAGAGAGTAGAGATGCCTATGAAAGGAATGGTATCAGTGAACCCAGATCCTCACATGTTCCCAGGCATAGAAAAGCACTAAGTTCCTTAATTTGAGGTATCAGTTTTTCTTTAATTCACAGTAATCTCTTGATGTTCAGATTACCTGCCCTGTGTTGAAAACTTCTACATTACCTGGCTCCTCCCCTCACTTCCTCAGGATAGTTCTTTCAGGGTTATTTGAGATGCAGTTTCCCAAGCTCAAAGTCCTAAAAATCCCCATTTTAGGACAACTTTCAGCTTTTAGGTTGTGACTTTTTTTGTTGACCCTGCTCAGAAAGCCAATACTCGAGAGGCAAGTGTTGGTGGAAGGGAAAGGTAGCTTCGTCCAGGGTGTCAGCAAGCCTGGGGAGAACACAGACTTGTGTCCCAAACCAGCTCTCAAGATTCTACTCAGCCATGAGGACAACTTTTAAAGGAAAGGAGAAAGAACCTCAGCAAATCATCAGGAGGGTGGATTCTGCATCATTTCCGTACAGACTTGCTGACCTCTCATGGTCTGTCTTCAGAGGTTGTCTTGCCCACATAGTCTGCCTACAGGATTGCTCAGGGGGCTGCTGGGCAGACAGCTAGTCTTTCTTTAACGACTTAATTGTTTAGTCATTTTTTGTTTGTTGACAGAGTCAATCCATAGAGCCTCCTTCTCTTTATTTTTAGTATATGCTTCTCTTTACTTTTGGTATATGCCCAGAATCGTGTATAACTTCTGTGTGTTAGTCACTCAGTTGTGTCCAGCTCTTTGCCACCTCATGGACTGTAGCCCTCCAGGTTCTTCTGTCCAAGGGATTCTCCAGGCAAGAACACTGGAGTGGGTTGCCATTTCCTTCTCCAGGGGATCTTCCCAACCCAGGAATCAAACCCAGGTCTCCTGCACTGCAAGCGGATTCTTTACCAATTGAGCCACAAAGGAAGTCCTTGTGTAATATAAAATAAGTGAAATTAACTTAGAAGAACAATCATTTGATCTAGATCAAAAGTCATACCACACAGAGTCGTATGAAAATACATCCTGTGCAGCTGAAAGTATTAAATCTTTATTTGGGGCAGTCTTCTGAAAATGAATTTTGAGGTAGCTGCTGATGCATTTCAGAGGTTCCCGTTTTCAGCTTTTTTTGTGGTCAGTGATATCAGTATGGCCCCATGGAGGATGGCAACTCATTCTTGAAAAATAGAAAATTAGTGCTTTCTATCTTTTTAATAAGCACTTAAAGATCATTGCTGCCAAAAGCTTTATTAATCCTTCATTCTTCTTTTAATCTAGGAAAAGATTCAACAGGTTAAACAAGGCATGGTATGCATTCAGTGGCTTATCAGTCAGGAGTTAGGTTAAATGGCCTAGTGACCTCACTCCTGTAATTAGATTCTTTTAAGGTTAGCTGGGAACAGGAATGAGCAAACAAGAAAAGTGCAGAAGAGCTGCTTTCAAAACCACAGCTGTGGTTGGAGCAGCCCTGCAGTCCTGCACAACGGGCACGGGGAGCCCAGACTCTGCGCTTCCTATGAGATGAGGGCCATGACACTCCAGGCCCACGGACTGCATAAAGGTGCAGCGTGAATTGGTATTTTGGTGTCATGGTATTTTTACAGATAAGGAAACCCGTCCTCAGAGATGCAAAGCAGCTTTCCCAAGGTCGCCAAGAGAAGCTGTAGCAGGATTTAACCCGGGTGGTTGACTCTACAAGCCACAGAGGACAAGTCAGGGAAGTTCTTGAGCAGAGGGCTGTGATGAGTATGCCTGAGGCTTGTGAGGCTGCCAAGCCCTTGAGCTGGGGCTGAGCAAGACTAAGACGTGCTGCAGGTTTGAAACACATGCTGGAGTTCAAAGACTTCATATAAAAAAAAAATGAGAAGTGTTTCATAAATAATTATTATATTCATTACATATTCTTTGATCATGGCATCTGGTCCCATCACTTCATGGCAAATAGAAGGGGAAAAAGTGGAAGCAGTGACAGATTTTATTTTCTTGGGCTCCAAAAGCACTGCGGAGTGTAACAGCAGGCAGGAAATTAAAAGCAGCATATTAAAAAGCAGAGACATCACTTTGCCAACAGAGGTCCATAGTCAAAGCTATGATTCCTCCAGAAGTCATGCACAGATGTGAAAGTTGGACCATAAAGAAAGCTGAGCACCAAAGAATTCATGCTTTTGAACTGTGGGGCTGGAGAAGACTTTTGAGAATCTCTTGCAGTGTAAAGAGACCAAATTAGTCCATCCTAAAGGAAATCGATCCTGAATATTCATTGGAAGGATGGATGCTGAAGCTGAAGCTCCAATACTTGGGTCACATGATGTGAAGAACTGACTCATTGGAAAAGATCCTGATGCTGGGAAAGATTGAAGGTGGGAGGAGAAGGGGACGACAGAGGATGAGATGGTTGGATGGCATCACTGAGTCAATGGACATGAGTTTGAGCAAACTCCGGGTTATAGTGGAGGACAGGGAAGCCTGGCGTGCTGCAGTCCATGGGGTCACAAAGAGCTGGACACGACTTAGCAACTGAACAACAACATGTTTTAATAGTGTAAGACCCAAAATTCGGGCCTTCGTTCCAAGTAGGAAAAACCGCACGACCCAATAAACGAGCCCAGCAGATGCAACATGCAAGAGGGTTTATTGTCGGTTGCGCAAACAGGTGACTCTGATCTCCTGGGAGGCAGAGCACCCCGAACAGAAAATTGGGCAAGCTTTTATGGGCAAAAAAACCACATTATTAGCATATTACATACGGGTTACAAAGTGATTGGTTACATGTTTGCAAAGCAATCCTATTGGTACAAACTTCGCGGGCTTTGGTTCAAACTGAAAGCAATTCTATTGGTACAAACGGCCCGGGCTTTTGTTCAAACTTAGGCGCCCGCTGGCTTTTCAGCTCTCTCCCGGGCTTTTTACTGGGGGCGGGGAATCCCACCATTTCACGGAAACCGAAACCCAAGTCCCGGCTGCCTGCCAGCCCCAGCCCCGGCAGCCCCACATAATAAAACTTATTTCTCAGCTTCAAAAACCAACAAGAAAAATATCAGACACATGAATTATAGACACCGGTAAAAGGGAAACTAGATATCGACTAGTCAAAATACATCAAACAATTCGGCAGCCCCACAAATAGTAGTATTTTTGATATATGGGGTTAAATAAAATACTATTGAAATTCATTTTGCCTGTTTCATTTTTTCTTTTTTAATGTGGCAGTCAGAAAAATGTTAAAAAGTGTATTTGTAGCTTGCCTCATTGCATAGAAATGCCTCATTGCATAGAACTGTACTGCATTGTATTGTAGTGTTTCTGTGTTTCTTTGGAGAATCAGACCAAGAGAGGCTTTAGAGGAAGAAAGAGTGGAAGGGTGTGGAGATGGGGACCAGGTACCCAGACAGCGCAGGGAAGCACACACGGGGGGCTCCCCACACAGGGGATGAGTAACTGAAAAGTACTGTCCTCATCCCCAGTCATCATTCCCCCTGCACCCTCAGGCCCACTGCAGGGCGCCCTGCCTCTGCAGCACCAAAGATTAACTCTGTGGGGTGCAGCCTGGGGGCGGAGCGGGCTCATTAGCCCATTTGTGATGCTACAGAGGTTTCACATCCCCTGCACCATGGGGGTGGGCCGGCGGAAACCCTTCATCCGTTCACTGAGCAAAGAGGCAGTTCTTTCCAGTAGAGCAGATACAAAGTGAAATCTCAGAGAAGGAGGTTTGCCCTTTAGCGTGGAGGGCTCCTACCTTCCTGTGAAGAGGTGATGTGTCTTCTCTTTTGAGCAGATGAAGGCAGGGAGCTATAAGAACAACTCTGCAGGCTTTGTTATATGTTGAGGGGCAGTATCTCCAGCATCATTGCCATGGCCACAGTAAGGGGAGGATATTTGGATTTTGATCTCTCCTCAAGAAAGGGTCAGATCTAGAAGAGCTGGTCCCTGTGTGTGTGTGGAAACAGCCAATCTGCTGGGCTTTCACTTTCAGGATGAGCTGTTCCCAGGAGACCTCCGACCTCTGCAGCTCCGACGCTAGGCCCCCCAGCGCTTGCGGAGCTCAGGGGGTGGTGGTCTGAGCAGCCAGCCTTCACACAGTGCCCACACTGTCCACTGCTGCTACGGCTGAGATTGGCACAGGGTGGGGAGGATGTGACGTGAGCACCAAGCTTCTCCCGGGATCCTGACTGCTACTGCAGGTTCAGAGGAGGAGAGAGTGTTCATTTCACCTCCAGGTAACACGCCATCTTTCTTCGAAAGACAAGAGCATCAGAATGCTGTTTTTCTTCCAAGTCTCTGTTCTCGTGAGAAAAGCTTCCCTCTTCCTTATCTGTCATCTGACTTCCTCCTGGTCTCCCAGAAGACCTTGCCTTTTGGACGATGATGTCCTTCTTGGTCACAATTCCGACCTGCATCCAAGGCGACCTAGGTCCCTGTGAACAAGCCATCCAAACCCCTGGTCCTCACACCTTGTCCTCATCTCCAGTACCATCACCTCTACACACGAGACCCCGACACCCGGATTCACCAGGGAGCCTGGCATCACTGAGACCTAGAGCTCATCTGTGCCCTGGCTCACATTATTCTGATCACATGTCCTGGCTCCCAGCTCCCCTCTTGGACCTCATCTGGGCGAGCAGTTCCAGCTCCTTCTGTTTTCTCTTCCAACATTTCCTTCATCTTCATGTCTGTCCATCTGGTCTGGACCAACAACTGCTCACTTTATCCAAGTCACGTGTCCTCTCATTTAACTCCCTAAGAAGAGAGGTGTCTTTTCCTGACTGTTCCATCACCCACTAGGTAGGAGGATGCTGATGGGAGGGAAGAGAAAAATCTTTGAGGAAGACAATGAAATGACAAATGTAAGTTAGATATAAAATGCATATGTATAACAACAGGATAAATCACAAATTACAAAATCTGTAAATAATGACCAAGGCCAGAAGCCTCACAAATCTTCTCCCACCCAAATCATGGATCAGCTGCCCGACATTCATATAATCCTTTTGATTTTTGCTACAGTTTTGTCTGTGAACTCTTCAATGATTCTTCATTTAACATGATTTTGCAAACTATTTTCTACATAGAATAGACAAATGACTCACTTACCTTTAGCAAGGTAGATCAAAGTTTTTTTTTTCTCTTTTCTTCTCAATTGATAGTTTAGACAATTTCTTTCAGCTTTCCAGCTTCCTGCAAATGCCATGTACATTTAAGACTGTGTCAGATTTGGGAAAATCTCGTTAGATTTCCTCATGTATAAACTGTAATGATTCGGGGCATTTGAATGTCCTGGGCAGCCACTAATCTCACTCAGTCACTGAGCTGTCAATACTTGTTCACTAGTTTGTCGTTGACTGATTCACGCGGGTTGAGTTTCACGCTGTCTTCTTTGATGTAAACGTATCATGTCATCTGAGCAGAGAATGTAAGTATTTCCCCGGGGGGCTTCTGTGAGCCTGTGAGAGCAGTAGACGGGGATGGTAATGGGGATTTAGGCAGGCCTGCTAATCGTGTGCCATATAGGGTAGGAATCTGGATAAACTATATTCCATGGAGTTTCAGTCAGAGTATTTGTATACACTTGCCTACATATGTGCTCAGTCCCTCAGGTGTGTCTGACTCTTTGCCACCCATGGACTGTAGCCTGCCAGGCTCCTCTGTCCATGGAATTTTCCAGGCAAGAATACTGGAGTGGGTTGCCATTTCCTCCTCCAATATATGCACACACACACATACCTACTATATACGTAATTGTTTATATTGAAACTATTTGACACAGGATATATATCCTGAGAGAATACAGTCTAGCCATCTATCTATCCATCCAGAGAGAATATATATCTATGACACATTTGTATACGGCATGTTGAAAACTTTAATTGCGTTATTTGTTTATCTGGCCGTGTTTTCTCTTAGCTGCAGTGCTTGGGATTTTGCTGCAGTGCGCAGACTGTCAGTGGCTGTGTGCAGGCTCTGGAGAGCTTGGGCTCACAGTTTCAGGGCACCGGCTTAGTTGCCCTGTAGCACGTGGAATCTTCCTGGACCAGGCATTGAACCCAAGTCCCCTGTATTGCAAAGCAGATTCTTAAGCACTGCACCAGCGCAAGCAAGTTCCTATGGCATGTTTTCAACTGTATGTGCTCAGCCACTGAGTTTAACCTGAGAAGGCAAACTTCCCTTTTAAGAGGATCTGATTCTCCTCCTAGAGTTTACCCGTACCTGTGTGATGGTTGGGAAAACATCCGGCTCCACAGATTTCCAACCTTTTGCCTCCTTGGCTCACCGCATCCTCCCAGTGTGGGGCCCACGCACATGTTCACATGGCCTAGAAGACTGACCCTGTGTCTGACGTCCCCACACCTGAGAAGTCAGCACGGCCAGCAGGACGGGCTGCCTTGAAGCCAGCCCCGCGCCCAGACAGGTGTTGACTGTGACCCAGCGAATATGTCTCATTAAGCTCAGCTCTTCCATAGCTGGATCCTAGGAATACAGACACCTGACCCAATACCACCGCACATGAGGGGAAGAGTGGCAGGGATTTACACACTTTATTAAAAATGTGTGAACACGTGAGCACTTGGCCAGGATCCCTCTCCGGGCTTCGGGGCAAGAGGAGGAGCAAGCTGAGAAAGGAGCCCGGGAGATTCCGTGGGGCTCCAAGAGCCCATTTCTGTCCTCCCCTGACCCTGGGGCCTCCCTCTGTTTAGTTTTCCATAGATTTGAGGTCACATGGAATATCTTGCTTTAAAATATATTTTTCACTTACTATAATAATAAACTTGTTATCAAAACCTGTAAAGCATAATTTCAATGACTATAATTTTCCTTTCCAACAATATAGAATAATTTGCTTAACTGTTTTCTTTTTGGCTGGACATTTGGGAAAACTTTCATTTTCACCTTTAAATAATCTGGATTAAATATCGTCCTAGAAGTGAGATTACTCGGTCAAAGTCTATGAACTACTTTAACACCCAGGGCAAAATATTGTTTATTTACCAAAATCTTACTAACTTAGGTTTTATAATACATTTGTCCTTACTCCATTTATTTCCTGTTTGATTTGTTCATTGAAATTCATAGCCTTTCTCTACTTATGGCCCCTTTTATAACCCATTTCAAAATAATTTTTGGATGTACATAATATATCTGTGTATCTATATATTATATTTTCACCTGTACTATTTACCTCTATCTGTACTGCAAGGGTACCCTCCCTCTAGAATACAAGTCCCTTCCTGCGCTCTCACTGAGTATGAACTTTCTTTCCTTCCTTCCTTCTTGGATCAGAAACAGACTCTAAATGTTCTTAAATACATTCAGTCAGTTTTTCATTTGTTCAAGGTTTTTTAAATTAATAGACTTTATTTTTAAGGTCGCATTAGTGATAAAGAATCCATCTGCCAATGTAGAAGACAGAAGAGTTGCAGGTTCAATCCCTGGGTTGGGAAGATCCCCTGGAGAAGGAAGTGGCACCCCACGCCAGCATTCTTGCCTGGGAAACCCCATGGGCAGAGGAGCCTGGCGGGCTGCAGTCCATGAGGCTGCAAAGAGTTGGACATGAATGGGGAGACCGAGCACGCATGTTTAAGGAGCCCTGTAGCCCACGTCCACCCTTCCTCACCTCGCTCGTCGATGCGGTGTTTGCTGCGTCGGACGAGCTGTGGGCTCCGTTCCTGGTGAGTGGGTGACCCTTCACTTGCCGCCTACATCCTGCTGTTCAGGGCAGATGCTCTCCCATCTGTCCCCTCGCAGCCAACTCCTTTTAGGAACAGACTGCCCTTGGGTCTCCTCTGGGTCTCAGATGCCGTGGGGGCACCTTCCCGGGATGGAACCCCGCAGAGCTGAAGACAGATGCAGAAGGGGCAGGAGGCAGGCCCTTCCCAGGCGCTCGCTGGCTTCCTCACCACGTGGCCGTGCAGTCTGGGCAAATGGCCTGGCCTCACTGGCCTCACTGTCAGGAGCTCCATCCTGTGCCCACGCCCACCCTGCCCCCTACACTGAGCTATTGTTCCCATCAGATGAGTGGTTCCAGGTCTGTGAAGCCCATAGCAGTGTTACTGCGGAGCCCTCCCAATGGTCTTTTCCTGCCTCTTAAGTGGAACCATGGACTGTGTCAAGGATGTGATTAGCTTTCTCTACGACCTTGTCCCAGCACCTATGGGAGTGTTCTTCCTGTAGCAGGATCTCAGGAATGACTGTGGGATGAAGGAGACTCTGCTGAGACGAACATGCATCCGTGAGCAGACCCCCTGCCTCAGGCCAGGCACTCAGCCAGCCCTGTCCTCCCCGACCCCTCACGGCCCCAAGCCCAGCAGGGCTTTCCCTTGGGCGTACACGGGACGAAGCCTCCAGGTGAGGCTGGATATACGGGAAGGTGTAGACCTCGTGCCCGTCTGCTGGGGGGTGTTGATGAAACATCCTCGCTGATTAACTGATAGAGATGCCCCTCCTCTCTCTGCTCCTCTTAAGGACAAGGCCAACACACCATCCACAGGCCTCATGCCGAGGACGCGGGGCTGGTCGCCAGCAGCAGGACCTGCCCTGCCCCTCTCAGATGGCGCCCCAGCATCACCGCCCCTCCCTGACCACGGTGACCCCCCCCCCACACGGCCCCTTCCTGCCCCCCCGTTCCCCCCCCTGCCCCCCCCCCCAACCCTGCGCCCCCCCCCCCCCCCCCCCGCCCCAAATCCCGCACATCTGGCCAGCCGCCAATCTCCCTGGGTACCATTCTCCAGGGCTGCCCTCGGCCCCCAGCTCATCCGAAAACGTGGGTGCTCCATGTGGAAAGGCAGGCAGACGTCGGGACTCTCAGTCCTAGCATCCAGGACTCGCGGACGGCACCCTCGGTGTGGCCCTCTGCCCCTGACTGGGGTGATGGAGCTTCAGGGGACCAGACACACCGTCCATCCTCGGGCCACCCTGGAAGCCCACCTTGCTAACGCCGCTCTCTCTCCAGGTGTGACAGCCGGCGGAGTGGTCTCCAAGCTCCTAGACTCTGTCTGTCCCCCAGTGAAATTCTCGGACCCAGAAGGAAGATCCACTCGGCTGTGACAGGGGCCAAACTCTTGTCGTAAGCATCCATGAGGGAGGCCGGAAAGGGGGATAGCAGGGTGAGACAAGGGGGGGGCGGTCTGGAGGCAAGTTTCCCGTGGAAGGGGCTTTGGGGGCACCGCGGGGAGAGTGACGGGGGAATCGGGCAGAGACTGTGCTGTGTTACAAGAGGTAGTTTCTCTGCTCAGCCCCCTGGGAAAAGGCTTCCCCGAATATTGATGTACGCTTTGAGGCTTCTAGACTCAAACGTATTTCTTCCATATGTGTAACCAGGCTGAGATGGGCCTTAAAGCAAGGAGGAAAAACAACCACAGATTTATTTGGGTTCTAGTCACTGTGGAACTAATCTGTGACTGATGGGGTGCTTTGTATGAAAAAAGTGAATAGGCAAAAAATGCCATAGCAAATCCGTGTTCCTCTGCATGGTGTTCTCAGATTACTGTTTTGTTTAATGTATATTTCATGAATAAATACCATCCCGGTGCCAGGATTTAGATGCCATGAAGGTGGGGGAGGCACCGGGAACCCCACCTTTTCCATCACTGTTTCCCTCCAGAGTGAACCTGCACACTCAGAGCCCAGAGCCGGCTCCGAAGATGTGCTTCTTTCAAAACATAGAAAGCTTCCCCTATTTTTCTAGTCACACATTAAGGGCTAAATGGTTCTTGCTCCTTAATTTAGTAGTTGCTTTGTAGTATTTTTCTAGTGGAAAAAGTTCTCATTCACAAGCTGTACCCCCATGACACAAGACCAAGATGCTTAAAGGTGGAAAAATCAAACGAGAACTTCCCCCTTGCTCTCTTCTCCTCCCCTGCCCCCTTCTCCAGTCCCCCTCCTCCCTCTACTCTCCCTCGTTTCTGTCCTCCCCCTCCTCCTCCACCATCCCTCTAAGCAGAAGCCAAAGGAACGATGAGGGGGTCGCTCCCCTGGCATGGAGGTCCTCGCAGGCCAAGAGCATGCCCTGGGCTGGGAGGAGCCTCAGCCCCAGCAGGCCGCAGGAGAATCCTCCTGCCTCCCGCACTCTGGTGCCCCGGCCTGATCTGGACTCAGACAGGCTCCCCCTTGGCTCCATGGGGGCCCTCACTCACCTGGGGGAGGGGCAGACGCAGCAACCAGGGGGTCGGGGGTCTGCACAAGAAGCTTTTCTGGAACCTGGTTACCGGTGTGGATCCAAGGACATCGTGGGCCTGGCTCACGGTGGGCGCACACGTTGGTTTCACCTCTGACCTGCGGCCTCTTTTCCTGCGGCTGTAATTAGTGCAGTATTTGAGCTCAGTGATCAGAAGTTCAGCTGCACCCACCCAAGTGCTCTGGCAGAGCGATGGGGAGAGATGAACACGGCTGCTTGTGTTGCCATGGTGATGGCAAGAGAGGAGCAGAGAGGGGGGGTGTGGGGAGACAGAGGCGGGGGCCTGAGCCCCCCATTGTGCCCCACTGCCCTGGGAACCGGGGGCAGCTCCCTGGGGATGACCAGGCAGGCACATGGGCAGGCCAGCCTGGCCTGTCCCTCACCCGAGCTCACACCCCCCGGGGACACGCCGGACGGGCACCTCCCCCTGGGAGCAGCTGCCGGGCCGTCAAGTAACAGGAGGGCCCCCGAGTGCCTGGAGCATCAGCATCTTCCTAGTGGCGTGTGGCACCGGGGGCCCAGGTCCTGGGGACGGCGAGCGGGTGTCCGGCAGGGCTCCTGACCACCTGCCGGGACTGAGGCGAGCCTGCCCGACAGATGGCCTTGGACACAGGCCAGCCTACGACAGTGCCCCTGCAGACCCTGGGGCCCCCGGCTGCCTGGCCTTGCTCCGCTCGGTTCCTGGGGCGGCACAGAGGCCTGGGGACGGGAAGCGGCAGTGAGTGCTGCCGCCCCGGCTCCCAGAAAGGAGAAACCCTGAGTGACGGTCCTTCTAAATACCAGGCGGCCTTCTCAGGGAGGAGAGGCCGTTCCTCCCCTCAGTCAGCGCTGAGACTCACAGCAGAGCCGGCACAGGGGCTGGGCAGGGAGCCCAGACCCTCCTGAGGGTCGCTGGGGCCAAGTCCATCTCGGTGGGACCCAGCTCACCTTCCCTCCCAAAATCCATCACAAAGGGCGAGAGGCGGTGCCTGGACTCATGTGCCTGCCTGCCCCCACCCCACATCTTTGCTTCTGAACCTCCGATCCAGCGCTCCCGGGCGGGCTGTGGGTACAGGACCCCGCGGATGCCTCCGGCCCCATCAAAGCAAGACTCAGCCCCGTCCCAGCCCTCCACCACCCAGGCACTGCTCCGGGCCCCACCCACCCACTGCCAAGCGGTCCTCACCGTTACCAGGACGACTGTCAAAGCCGACAGCCTGGACTACGGTCCGGCCTCTAGACACCTCCATCTCTCCTGTTCCGGTGGTCTCATTAAAGCATCACTCAGATTTCTCCCCTAATCAGAACTCCTCAGTAGTTCCCCGTGGGCTAAATTAGCCGAGGCAAATACAGTCCAAGTCACCCGCCTGCCAGGCTGACCCGAGATGGCTTCCTGGAGTGCCACTCTGGGAAGGACTGAGAGACCCACCAGGGCTCCTGGGGTCTGAAAATGCGGTCTGGTGCATGAGGGAGGCTCTCCTGGAAGGGGAGCAGCAGGGCCGCCAGGCAGGAGCCTCGGTGGTCTCCAGACTCCGGTCTAAGCCCCGTGTCTGGGCCCCGCTCAGGGCATGTGCGGTGCTGCTACTGTGGCTTAGACTCTCAGTTACCCCACGTCCCCTGCTCCCCGCTCCGCTGCTGTCGGTCCGGAGCCCACGTGTCCCCCGAGCTCCCTCAAGGGCAGAGGCGGGGGCAGCTTCACAGGGCTCTATGGCACCCCGTACGTCTGCATGAATTCACCATCGGGCAGTGAAGAGCTGGATGATGGCGGGAGTAGCGAGACAGTTTCTCTCCATCTCTTTCCTGATTTGAAAGAGGCTGCCGGGGCCCTGAATGGGAAGCTGGTGAGGAGTTTCCGAGCTCTTCTGAGAGAGTCCGCGGTTCAGGGTGAAGCCAGTCTACAGCCAAGACCCACCCTCGCCTGGCTTCCCCGGGCCCACCCTCTTCCCTCACCCCATTCCCAGGGCCACAACCATAACACATCAGCGGAGCACACATCCTCATCTCCAGCACTGCTTCTAGGGGACCAGACCTGGACCAGCAGCTGTGTGGGTTTTATAAAGTCTGGGTGTTTGGGGGATTTTTTAGCCTGCACTTATGCCTCTGAGATCCTCACATCTCAGTGCTCATACTAAGTTCTCCTGGTGCCGGAATGGCGAGCGGCTGGGTTTCAGCCCTTCTCGCACCATCGCGATGGCTCAGCCTGCTTTCCCACAGACACACTGCTGGGTCTAAAATTAGGCCTGTGGAGTCTGATTATGAACCTTTGACACCATTAGCATTAATATTCAAAATTTATTTCCATCCAATCTGCAAAGTAATCTAAATTGCCCTGTGAGAGCAGGGCCCGAGTCTCTGGAAGACGGCCATGCTGAGCGGATGTCCCCAGGGCACACGCCCTGGGCCGCCTGGCTATTTGCATAAATATTGGCATATGTCCCCCATTTTCCTGTTAGCCACAATTAACCACGCCGTGAACTCTGGAGCTGCAGCCTGGTTCCCAGACAGTACTCACACTGTGTGATTTCAAAAGCCATGATAAATGTGCTTATTAAAGATGTAGGTGGGGATTCCTGTAGGAGCGTCTCCGGGAAGCCTCTGTTGCTGGATGGGTTCAGTAGCTGGTGGGCCACAAGAGTGACCTAGGGTTGGCTGCAGTCCTGGTTCCCAGAAGGGTGGGTGAGGAAATCAAAGCTGGAAGCGGACTACAGAGCCCAGCTGGACGCAGTGCAATTCAGCTGTGCCTAGAGAAAATACTTTTTTTTTTTGGTAAATTAATTTATTTATTTTAATTAGAGGCTAAGTACTTTATAATATTGTAGTATTTTTTGCCACACATTGACGTGAATCAGCCATGGGTTCAAACTACCTATCTAAAAAGTCTTGTGTCTGGAATATATAAGAATTCTCTAAACTATGTGGTAAGAAATCAAACCATCTCATGAGAAAGTCAGCAAAATATTTGAACAGACACTTGAGCAAAGATCCATAGCTGTCCTTTGTGATGGCCCTGACTGTCTGGCCGGTCACTGTCGTCCGGCAGGGACACTGTCCCCTCTGGGTCAGCACAGCGCCCTCTGTGTCAGGTCTCCATCTACGTTGGGTGGAAACCCCATTCTTCACGTGTTCACCCTCGACCAGGCAAAGCAAGACCACCGAGGGCTTCTGCGACCCCGGCCGGGCCGGCTGCCTTCTCAGCCGGGCCTTGTGGGGACAGGTTTAAGAGAAGCTTCCTCACCCTCAGTTGGGCTTATGGATATGGATTTCTGACAAAAAGGGGATGAATAGTCCATCAACACCAAGCTCCTCATTGACCAGGATGGAGCATCTATTAGGACAAACTAAACTAATTAAAGAACGCCCAAACCACATCTCAAGTCACAAAGACATTTATTGAAAAGCAGACTGAAGGCATTAGGCCCCACGTTTGGTCTGGCGACTTTTTCTGCTGTAATACTCTACCACTCTTGTCATGCTATTTCTCATCTTAAATCATTTAACTTCATGATACCAAATAGCTGCCACAGCTCCTGCCATCATGTCTTCATAATAATATCCAAAACTAGCAAAGAACCAGAGGTGAGAAAGGGCTGTCCAGTGGTATTTCCATAACATCTCAGTGAGGCAAATCTTCCTGACAAGCAGTCAATACCTCATCCCCTTCACAAATATAAACTCAAAATGGATGACAGATCTGAATAGAAAAATAGAAAATTCCAAAAACTTTAGAAGAAATTATAAGAGACTGTCTTCTTGACTGGTTCTGAGGCAAGGACTTACTAGGTATGACACCAAAGGCATAACCCGTTAAAAAAAATGATAAACTGATCTTCACCAAAATTAAAAATGTTTGCTGTATGAAAATCAAGTTAATGAAAAAATAAGTCACAGACCGAGAAAAAATATTTTCAAGCTGCATATCTAAAAAGACTTGTATCTGGAATATATTAAGAATTCTCTATACTGAGTGACAAGAAATCACACCATCTAATTAGAAAGTCGGCAAAATATTCGAACAAACACTTGAGCAAAGATTCATGGCTGTCCTTTCTTTAGAGAACTGGATCACAAATAAGCACACAAAAATATATTTACTATCATTAATCATGAATAGTATGCAAATTAGCTCTGGGCTTAAAATTTATGCACACTTACTAAGATGGATAAAATAAAACATTGACAATAGCAAGTGCAGACAAGGACACAGAACAACAAGAATCCTCACACATTGCTGGCAGGAGCACAAAATGGCACATCCCTTCTGAAAACTGGCCGAGTGTACCTATGACAGTAAACAGATAACACTTTATGACCCAGCAATCACACTCTTGGGTATTTATGGAGAAATGAAAATTTATGTTCCTACAAACACCTATTTACAAACATTCATTATTAGTTAATTATCTTGTCATTTCCCTAAATTGGAAACAGCCCAAACGTTCTTCAAGAAGTGAATGAATAAGTCAGCTGTGGTAGGTTCACAGGGTGAAATACTGGTTCCCCGTGAAAGGCGGGCAGGGACTGGATGGAGCACAAGGTGCAGAGTGAAAAGTGAGAGCAACAAAGTGAGAGTGAAAGTGACTCCGTTGTGCCCGAGTCTTGGGCCCCCCTGGACTGTACAGTCCACGGGATTCTCCAGGCCAGCACACTGGAGTGGGTAGCCCTTCCCGTCTCCAGGGGATCTTCCCAATCCAGGGATCAAACCCAGGTCTCCGGCACTGCAGGCAGATTTTTTACCAGCTGAGCCACCAGGATCCAGGCTCAAATGTTCCACACTGTTCAACTCCATTTTTATGAAATTCTAGATGTGGCAAAGTTACAGTGATGGGCACAGAACACTGTGGCCAGGGGTTAGCGTGAAGAAAGTCATGACCCCTGACTGTGGGGGGGAGCAGGAGGGAGCCCTGCAACATGCTGGGTCAGTCCGGCACCCTCGTGGTGCCGACGGTAACTTGAACCCGTGTCTATGGTAAGTTTCCACAGGACTATACACCAAGCATGCAGAAGTAACGGCACCCACTCCAGTGCTCTTGCCTGGGAGATCCCATGGACGGATCCATGGGGTCGCTAAGTAGGACACGACTGAGCGACTTCACTGTCACTTTTTGCTTTTGTGCATTGGAGAAGGAAATGGCAACCCACTCCAGTGTTCTTGCCTGGGAGATCCCATGGACGGAGGAGCCTGGGCTGCGGTCCACGGGGTCGCTAAGAGTCGGACACGACTGAGAGACCTCACTGTCACTTTTCACTTTCGTGCACTGGAGAAGGAAATGGCAACCCACTCCAGTGTTCTTGCCTGGAGAATCCCAGGGACGGGGGAGCCTGGTGGGCTGCCGTCTAAGGGGTCGCACAGAGTCAGACACGACTGAAGCAACCTAGCAGCGGCAGCAGCAGCATCCACCAAGCAAGAGACAGTCCACAAAAAACTGATGAGTCCAAACAAGGACTGTATTAGAGTTACCTGAATGGTGATGATGCTGATTTCCCTCTTTTGAAAGGACGCCTTGATTATGCAGGAGACCACCACCGGGGGAGGCTGGGAAAGGGGTTTGGCAACTCACTGTGGGGCAGCTGCATCTTGTCAGTGTTAAGGGATTTCAAAATTTAAGTCTGTACGTTAAAGGATACTGATCAGTATATTTCCGCTTCTCATTTGCCAGACCTGGACCATACACTATCTCAGACCCATCTCGGGAAAACAGGCAGCAAGGCTCAAAAACAATTCTAATACACTTCTAAGTATCAGAAATAGAACAGAAACAGAGATGTAAAAACAGGTTTTTTTTTTTTTTTTTTTTTTTAAGGTTTTAGAAGAACTTTTAAGAGTACCTCTTTGACTCTGGGGTAGGCAAAAAATTCTTAAATGAGATGCACAAAACATCTGATAAATGCTGTAACTTTAAAGTTTTATGTTTCTAACAAAAGAGGATGTTGTAAACATGGAAACCCAAGATGCAGACAGAGAAGGCATCTGTGATCATATAATCAATGTCTAAGACAAATGAGTGAAAGGTCAACAAATCAATAAGATAAAAAGCAGAACCCAATAGACAAACAGGTAACTTACAGAGGAGGAATCACGAATGACCAGAAACATCCCAAGCGTTTCTGAGCCCCAGGTGACTGGGGAAACCTGCGCTGAAATGAGAAGCCATCAGACTCGGCTGCCAGGTGAGACAGCTGCCCGGAGGAGCCACCAGGGGAGAGCTCAGTGCAGCCACGTTGGAGAGAATCTGCACAAAACCGAGGCCTGCCTCCCCCACCCCACTCTGCGAGCTGCATTTCTAAACAGATTTTCGGGAAAGAAACTCTCCCACATACACACACGGGGACAAGCACCGGAATGCATGCTGCGATGTGAAATACTGAGAGTCGTTGAATTTCCATGAATTAGAAAATATGTGGATAAATCCACCCAGACTTATATAATGCACAACAACATGGCATTTAAATAAGCAACCCGAAGCCACAGATGTCGAGACAGCTAAATCTCCAAAACAAAGCCAGTTGCAGGGAGGACAGCATAATGTTTACATAAAATTGCAGGATGTGCAAACTGTTCGTGGATTTACATGGAAATCACAGGGCACCCGACACAGGCCACACGTCGGTGCACCTCTTGGGGGAAGCCCAGAAGGAGCCGCTCCTTCCAGGGCAGTGTGGGGGCTGGTCCCCGAGAGAGCCACGGGGCGGGGCTCGGGCACCGGCGCCCTGCTGCCCCACTTGGTCCTGGCGGGCGCCCTCCCACAAACCTGATGTGACCCCCATCTAAAAGCGTGCAGGGGCTGAAAACAAACTCAGGGCCATGGTTGAGGAGCACGTGTGGTCTCTGCAATCCTGGGTCTTCAGGGAGCAGGACCCCAAAGGGAGGCAAGCCAGTAGGGTCTCCCCGCGAGTCTCGAAACACTGATGTCTGACCAGTACAGCCTCACCTGCAGGCAGAGTTGTTTGTCGTTTGCGGGGTGGTCTACGCCTTGACGTTCAGACCAGGACACTTCAGAGTGAGAACAAGGGCTCGGGGTCATTGCATAGAGGCCGTGGATGTAGGGGGTAGTGTCCTGGAAGCAAGACACGTGGGGCCCCTGTTGTGAAGCCCCAGTCCAGGCTCCTGACCCCTGGGCTCGGGGGCGGGAGAGGGGCAGTCCCTGACATGTGATTCCTGCCACCCAGGACCTTGAACGGCTCCTGGAACCAGACAGGGGGGCAGGCAGGAGGTGAGCAGAGGAGATGCTGGAGCTGACGTCCTGGCTGCCTCCAGCCCCAGCTCCCCATAAACTGGCCTGTGCAGAAACCCCACAGGACCACGGGCGCCAGGCTGGCCCCAAGGATGGCCCAGGGCTGCGCCTTTGCCCGGCCAGCACAGAAACCCGCGTCCTGTAGGGCGCAGGTGTGGGCGGGGCATGCATTCTGTGAGCCCTGCCAGGATGCTTCTCTGAAACACTCGCACGGAAATCACCATTTTACAGTTTATTACCCTTAAAATGCGAAAGCAGAAGCCCACCGATGGCTCCAATCTGCCCTCCTTACCCAACCAGGCACTCCAACGTGGTGGCCTTGACTCTCAGGTCAGCTTCTACGATGTCTCTTTGGGGAAAACACTCCACCTGTGATGGGCTTACCTGTCCAGCCACAAGGCAGGTATGAGGGCCCATCGCAGGCTCACGCTGTGGAATCTGCCAGGGCCCTGAGGAGAGCTTGGGATGGGGCACCTTGGGATTCCACACCTGGGTGTAGATGACACCCAGCCTCACTGCCAGCTCACTGAGCAGACCACACCCATTGTCTGCCCCCAGCCCTCAGGTGGAGGTGATGGGCACGCAGGATGCTGGGCGCACAGCGGGCCGGCCAGCAGCTCTACCAGCCTGGGCCCCCCGCGCCGGAGGGAAGCGCAGTCAGACGTCCTGTGCTCTGGGTGGACTGGCCCCCACAACTCAGGACAGAGCCCCCCTTGCCTGGAGAGGCAGCTCCACACCAGCCCTGTGAGGGGACACAGCCTGGGCCCCCACCACGAAGCCCAGCCTGCAGGAGCGCTCCGTTTGGTGAGCCCCCAGCTTCCAACTCACTGCGGGGGCACAGACAGGGGGCATCTCCCTGCCCAGGGAGCTGGCGCCCTGGATGCGATTGGCCCCTGCGTGCACAGGGGTAAGAGGAGCCTTCCAGGACATCAGGATGGCGGACAGTCATCAGCAGCGGCAGAGCGTGGCTGCGTCCCTTACCCGGCCCGCAGACACCTTCCCAGCCACCTGGGATCCGGGCCCGGCTCCCCGGTCCAGGGCAGGTGCTGGGGCTCCCTTACTTCGTACTGGAAATTTCCCTTTGCTCCAAGGGGTCGAGCTCACGTCTGCGCTGGAAGGAAGACCCCTTGCTGGGCTTCCCTAGGTGTGGTGCTGTGGGCACTGCTGACCCCATGGGCTGAGGCCAACCTGAGCTTCACAGGGTTAGAGACTCAGCATCGACTGAAACAACAGTATTGTTCTGTGGTTGGAAATAGCAGAATTAAAATGAAAGAAGAGCCTCTTTACCTATTTATTAGCAATGGAAGCTATGCTTACTGTCAGTCTGAGCTGGGACTCTTACTGGAGGAATTCCTTCCGTGAATATCCACAGCTTCAAGTCCTCACTCCAGGCTGAATTTTCAGAGTGCCTATCACTTCCTGTTTGTTCAATTTCTTCCTCTTTGTTGAAGATACCCTGTGTGCATATCTATTGCGATGCGGCATCCACGTGAGTTATTAACTGAGTTAGCAATTCCTGGGCACCATTTTATATTAAGGCAGAGGGTAAAGCATTTTAATGTCTATAGCTGACTTTACTAAGGTAAATTCAGTCCAGTTTTTGGCACCTTGCTCTTCTTCCTTCTGGACTTCCCTAAGCTGCACTTTTTTTGTGATGTGTTTTAGTTGGTTTTTTCTATCTTTGCTATTTCTCTCCTTTGCTATTCCACCCTAACTCAACAGCAATGGCCATCAGCAGTGCGGCCGACAAAAACTTCACTTTGCTCCTTGTTTAAAATCAGAGCTTGTTTAAAATGGGCTTCCATGACAGCCCAGTTGGTAAAGAATCCTCCTGCAATGCAGGACACCTGGGTTCAGTCCCGGGGTTGGGAAGATCTTCTGGAGAAGGGAAAGGCTACCCACTCCAGTATTCTGGCCTGGAGAATTCCACAGAATGTATAGTGCGTGGGGTCACGAAGAGTCGGACACAACTGAGCGACTTTCACTAAAATCAGACCACTGCGGAAAAGTCCTCATAACAAAAGGACCTGCGTGTATGGAGCCTGGAGTGAAACGGCCATGGTGCTTTCGCTGTTCATGAGAACAGTGGGCTGGACCAGTAATGGGAATCTCGACACCGTTCTTTCTGATTAAAACCACAAATGAAAAGCCAAGATGCTCCTCATTTTTTGTTAGGATGAGCAGTTCTCCACTTAGAAAAAAGAAGACTTTTGAGAATAAAAGTATCACGTAAAATTGGTTTTTGACTGAAGAAAGCAGCTCTATATACAATCCCACACACGCAAAGAACTGCAGTGAGTTATAAAGGCACAGGTTCGGGCTGCATCCCCGGCAAGGGACGAAGAGGTGCAGTCTGCAGGCTGCTGCTCACGCACACTGGCTTGTTCTAGCACCTTGCTTGACCAAGTCTCCGCGTTAGACTCTTCCGAGGAGACGCAGGGCAGGGGGCCAGGACTGGCTGGGCGTCCCTGCCTCTTGCAGCGAGGCCCTCACCGTCCACCGGGTGTCTGGACGCCGGGACTTTGGACCTGTGGAGACAGGGGATGACAGCCCTGCCTTCCTCTTCCCTTCATCCCCTCCTTCCTCTGGGTTCCAACCTCCGACTCTTTAAAAGCAAAGCTTTCTGGAGATGCTTCTGCTTGGCAAGTTTCCGTGCTTGCTGGGACCTGCCCATCAGAGCTTTTGAGAGAAATGACTGAGTCCTGTCTTTGAAGACCGTCCACCCCATGGACCCCAAACACAGCCCGGGCTTCAGGCAGACCCGCTCCTTGCAGCCTCTGCGCGTCCTGGAGCTCAGCGGGTGCTGTGCCCGCACCACCCGTGCCCTTCTCTGCTCTGCGCGGCCAAGTGCCCTCAGCCGTCATGGCCCAGGGCCCCTACCTGGGCTCCGGCCACAGGCATCTTGCCAGCGACCCCCCTGCACTGAGGACCTCCTCATACACACCTGGATCGGGACTGACTCCATGGTGGGAGTGTACGTGTCGGCGGTCTGTAGGTGTCTCAGGTCCGAGAGGTAGCCAGCTTAGAAGTCAGAGGGGCTGGTAGGTAGATGGTGGGTAGATGGATAGGTCGATCAATAGAGAGACATAGAAACAGATGGGAATACATAAAAAATTCCCCTTAATCAAATCCATGTGGGAGTCGAGTTCCTATCGATTGAACACAATGAATATTCAAATGTAAGAAAAATGTACTCAGAGAATCTTTTTAGGTCCATTTCCACAAAATTTATCTCCCAGCTTGTAAACATCGTGATGAAATTTTTTTTTTTTGGTAATTTTTCTTTTACTCTTATAAAATGTGAATTTTATTTTTGGTAATTTTTCCTCCACTCTGAACAAAATGCTAGACTATCTTGGTAATCATTTAAGGATGAATGTGTGACTCCGATCTCAGAAAATTATCAAACAACTAGGAAAAATGCACTGCCTCAAATGGTTTTTATAGTTATGCTTAAGCTGTGTTTTATAATACAAATATTTCAAACATAATATCATTATGTTATAAATCTTCAAAAGAATGCTTCATACACTAAATCCTAACCTGTTATTGATCACTTATCTGAAATTGATGATGTGTCTGATTCTGCGTGCCTGAAATTGGGCCACTTTTGCCCCATCACTGAAATGTCTGCCATAGTCACATGTCGGCTTTGCCACCCAGGATGCCTGTCCTTTGCCTTCTGGGTGTGACTTTTTCAGCTCTCGGGAGCTGAGCCGCACATGCTCTGAGATCTTTCTGAGCCTGCTGACAGGAGACCGTGACCCCTTAGAGCCGGGAGTCACCACCGAGGAGAGGGCAGCAGGAGGTGTCAGCTCTTCCTCTGGGGTCCAAGGGTCCAGCCATCCCCAGGGCGGTGAGCCGCAGAATCATTCCCTACCCGTCCTTTGTTCTTCAGACATCATAGGAAGTTTTCATTGCTTTCAATCAAAAGAACCTCACCCACCATCAGGCTTTCTTCACCATCTGTGTTATTTTGAACCAAGGCCAAACAAGTCCCTTTTTACATAGTCATTTTAAAAAAAAATTTTAGACAGTAAAAACCTTAAGATTAAAAAAAAAAAGTTGTTCACAGGCCATGTCACTTAACATTTGTAAAATATGGACTTGAAAGGTTTAATTTGTAGCATTTATGAGTAATATTCAAATTGATATCATTTTAGAATATTTCCTGACTTTTTTGTACAAAGTAATTGCTCCATTTATAAAATAGAATCAATTAACAGTGATTATGTGATTTAAAGATATAAAATTATTTTTGCATATGAAAATAAATCTGAATTATAACATTTGCTTTTGGAATAAAATGGATTGGAATATTGACTCTCTGACTAGCTGAGGGCAGCCACTGGCCCCACGTGGTCACTTAGCAACGGCCACTCTGCCCATGGAGACTCTGAGAGCCGCTGTGGCTCCGAGGCTCTGGGAGCATCTTGTCCTGAGTCACAGGGGGCGCGAGACGCAGGAGGGGAGGCCGGGGGCCAGCGGGCAGCACAAGCCCTGGTGACTGGAGCCAGCCCACTGCACGGCCCCAGCCTTGGAAGTGGGCAGCATTGCCAACATGGAGGAGGTGATCCAGAGCAGGGGGCAGGGATTCCGGGGCTGGGGCGGCAGACGGCCGGCGTCAGAGCCCGTGGCGGGCAGTGAAGAGTCTGAGGGAGCTCTGACTTGGGCGGGGTGGGGTGGAGGGTCTCAGCCCACTTGGGCTGCTGTGACAAAACGCCGCGGGCGGGGCAGATTAAACATTCCGTGGATTTACTTCTTGCAGACCCGAGAGCAGGAGAGGACAAGATCTAAGGCTTCAGCATGGTCAGCCAAGGGCCCTCTGCCTGGCTCGAGGCTGGCGCCTTCTCACTGGGTCCTGGGGGGTGGACGGGGTGAGGGAGCTCTCTGGAGCCTCGTTTAACAGGACCCTGATCCCGGGGATGGCAGCGCCATGCTCAGGATCTCAGCAACTCCCCAAGGCCCACCTCCTCACACCATCACTTCTGAGAGTTAGGATCCCAATGTGATTTTGGGAGGGACATGAGCCTTCAGACCACAGCAGGGGGCTTTGACAACTGTGACTCCAGGAGCAGGCAGGCATCACGCAGACTGACAGCCAGCCAGCCAGGTGGCAGCCTGGGGCAGGTCTGGTCTCAGCAGGGCTGGCCCAGGCTCAGGTCGGGGTTCAGAGGTTAAGGCATCGGGGCAACCCATGTGGTAAGTGCTGCAGCTGTGGGCTAGTTTATCCAGACAGAGGACCAGGCCCAAGGAGGGACGGGCCCCCCGCTTCTCCGGTCCTACTCACCCCACCACCCCCACTCGTCCCAGGAGACGGGTGGAATCCTGAACCCCACCCCAGTCCCAGAAGAGGGGTGGGCTCGGGATGCTGCACCCCACAGGACCCCCACACTGATTGCTCAGCCCTGCCCCCGCCCCCGGCACAGACACGGAACCCTGCGAGGAGAGCAGACCCAGATTCAGGCCGGTGTAGACAGGGGCTTTCCTCCCTGCAGGGGAGACCACACATGGGCGCCTCCTCAGGCTCTTGGTGCCATGCTTACCAAGCAACAGCTGAGAAGGATCCAGAAACCAGGGCCTGTGGCGGGTGGAAATCATAGGGGGACTGGGGTGCGGTCTGGAGAAAAGCAGGGCGTGGAGGAGAATGGGACGAGGCTTGTTCTCAGTGGCTATGGATGCAGCGCGGCAGGGTGGGAGGTCAGGCAGGAGGTTAGGGTCTCTAGACAGGGGGCAGGCTCCTCCAGGCCCTGCAGGAGGTCTGGGGGCTTCTACAAGTGTTTGATCACCTCAGGGCTCTTCATTTCCCCCCGACTCCTCTGCTGGCCTCCCCCACTCACCGGGCTCCTGGTGAGCCTCCTGCCACGATGAGGCGGGGCCCAGCCCTAAGTGCTGCCCTGGAACTCGATGGATGAAATTCGTCAACGAAAAGCAGCACACAGGGGTTCATCGGCTCCTGGTTCTGATCCACCCTAAACAAGGGCGAGCCTGGGCGGCGGTTCAGTCCCTGCGGGGCCTGCGGGGGTCCTCGGACGCCTGACCTCTGCGGGCTGTGGGGAGGCGGCTTTCATCCTGCAGGTCCCCAGGGCCTGGGAGACGCCGACCTCTGCCTCTGACCCTGAGCACGCCCGGGGCCCTCACCCCTCCCAAGCCAGGCTCAGCTCTGTCCCCTTTCTCAGGCCCCCTTTGGGGGCTGCAGGTGCAGACCCTGTCAGAATTTTTACAACAGATTAAACCAGACACTTAGAATTAAAATGTATCCACTTTTCCCTTCACATGAGCTTATTTGATCTCAGTAACAAGCTTCTAATATATTACTAGTGTTATCCTCATTTTATCAAAAAGAGTTCGTTCTCAACTATACAGAATTGCTCTAGATATTAACAGTATCATCCTGGTCAGAGATCAAAGCACCTCTTCTGACCAAAGGAAACACTTCCCAGAAGCCCATCCACTCTCAGCATGTCTTACTGACTCAGACGCGACATCCACTCTATTTTCACATGATTCCGTCTCTCTTTCTCTGAAGTCAAGACTCCTTGACTGTTCCCATTTCCAAATCGCTTGTACTGACAGCTTGATATATGAAGACAGAAATACTATTTCAAGGGGAAAACTAATTTTGAAAACAAGAAAAGATGATTAACCCTTGGTTGAGTACCAAAGAGGTTTACTTGCCCTAGAATGGTGTCAACCGAGGGTTTGACATACTTCAGGACCCAAAAAGCCAGAGAAGAGTAACTCTCATTACAGGAGTAAGAAAACAAAGTCCTTTACAGAGGCGCTAGTAATGGTCCTCTAGAGATGACTACGCTGTCAAATCTTTCTCTTTCTTTATTTACTGCCAAACATTCTAAGAAAACAAAGCCTTTGCCTTTGAAGTTTGCAGACTCTCAGAATATGAAATCTACTCCGTTTTAAACTGTTACCTATTTTTCCATTTTTGGCTGTGCTGGGTCTTTGCTGCTGCAGCACATGGGCTTTCTCTGGTTGTGGCGAGCAGGCTTCTCACTGCAGCGGCTTCTCTTGTTGTGGAGCGCTGGCTCTGGGGCACGTGGCCTCCAGTACCTGCGACACGTGGGCTGAGGCTCCTGGGCTCTGGAGCACAGGCTCGGCAGCTATGGCCTTTGGGTTTAATTAGGGTCTTCCCCCGTGGCTCAGCTGGTAAAGAATCTGCCCGCAATGCAGGAGACCCCGGTTTGATTCCTGGGTGGAGAAGACCCCCTGGAGAAGGGATAGGCTGCCCACTCTAGTATTCTGGGGCTTCCCTTGTGGCTCAGCTGGTAAAGAATCTGCCCGTGATGTAGGAGACCTGGATTCTAACTCTGGGTCAGGAAGGTCTGCTGGAGAAGGAAATGGCAACCCACCCCAGTATTCTTGTCTGAAGAATGCCACGGACAGAGGGGCCTGGTGGGCTGCAGTCCACGGGGTCACAAAGAGTTGGACAGAATTGAGCGACTGACACTTCTGCTTTGCGCTTGATTGTTCCATGGCATATAGGGTCTTTCCAGACCAGGAACCGAGCTAACGTCCCCTAGACTGGCGGACAGACTTTTTACCACCGAGCCACCAGAGGAACCTGCTGAAGCTGACTGCATTGCTGTTGCTCTTCATGCCGGCTTTGTCAAATAGCTTAGGGACCGGTGTGTGTGCTCAAGATATCTTGCAACCCTTATTATTTATTAGAAAAGGAAACCCAACCGTAGTTTTAAGGCCCAAGGCCCATAGAGGTGCTGAGAGTGTGCTTGGACTGGCGTGAGCTCCCTGTGCAAGAGCCCGCTGTGTGCAGGACCCAGGCTCCCCCAGGGACACGGGCAGCCCCGGTCCCACCAGAGACCCGACAGGCAGACTCCCTGCAAGGTCTCCGCCGAGACTCTCCACCTGCGGCTTCAAGACAGAGGGGCCCGTCTTGTCTGGGGTCTCTCCGTCTGCCCAGCCATCTTCCTGAAGCTCACCCCCCGCATCCCACTCCCCCAAGCACTCAGCCCACAGGGCCCCCAGTGCCCGAGTGCTGTCCTTTCACGGTTATGCTGGAAATTTCCACGGCAGGCTGGACACAGACTGAATAATCAGTTGTTTCCCCTTCTTCCCGAACAGCGAAGTCTCCCGAGCACTTGGAGTGACCCCAGCTCCCCGTTCACCGCTGGGCTCCTTTCCATCCACGCTGCTTCACCACCGGAAAGCCAGTGTCTGTTATTTTTACACAGTCTGCTTTTATTTAGTCTTCACCCCACTCAGCTGTCTCGCTGAAGATCTGCCCTTCAGATCTTCCTCCTGAGAGCCCTGTCATTCCCCAGAAGTGCCTCTCTTAGAGTTCCCTCGAGCAGAGTCTGAAGGCAGTCAATTTGCCTGGTTTTACGGCACGAGTGGTAAAGAACCCACCTCCAATGCAGGAGACATGAGACCCATGGGTTCGATCCCTGGCTGGGAGGATCCCCTGGAGGAGGGCATGACAGCCCACTCCAGGATCCTTGCCTGGAGAATCCCATGGACAGAGGAGCCTGGTGGGCTACAGTCTACAGGATTGCAGAGTTGGACAAGACTGAAGCAACTTAGCATGCACGCAGTCACATTTTCCTGAAAACACTTTTCATTTCAATGTGGTTCTTCAAAACCTTGAATGAGCTGTGCCTACAATTTTTAAATGTGCCTTAGACTGTATTCTAGGCACCCTGGGTTTAGAAATTGCCTGGTTTGAAATTTAGTATCTTTTAAACTATATTTACCTTAGAAGAAAGTTATGATAGTAAACATATTATTTCTTAAAATACTGCCTTGCATAGTAGGGTTCTCTGACTATAAACTTTATTCAGAATATGTAGCTCTTCCCTTTAGTTATACTTTTATTTAGTTATTTTTATGATATTATAAGTGTCTGCAAATCCATGGTCAAAAACAAAAGTTAGGATCAAAAAAAGAAAAGGAAACCATGTCTAACCTGGGGTGGATCACCCCCTCCCTTGCCTCCTTCCACCCAAAGTAAATTTCCTCAATGCCAAACCCATCATTCCTTTGTTTTCCAATTTCTATATTTTTCTTTAAATTGCATGCTTTGTTTTCATTATTCTTAACTTTATAGAGATGCATTTTCTTGCCTGTAACCTTCGGGGTTTAATTGTTCACTTAATGTTACATTGCTAAGATTAAGCCATATTGGGTTGCATTATTGTGCCTATTCCCTTCAATGCTAGAAAATACTTTGCTGAGTGCCTGCACCAGTTTTTGCTCATCCATTTACACTGATTGGCAGTTGGCTTATTTCCAGGGCTTTGCCGTTGTCAGCGGTGCTGCTGAGAACATACTAATGTGTGTCTCCAGGTGTCCACAAGCAAGAAGTCCCCCCTTGAGTATTCATCTAGGAATGAAGTGTCTGTGGAAGAGGACTTGAGGAGAGAATGTCAAACTGTGTCCCAAAGTCATTACACTAATTAACACCCCCCTACCCCCAGGCAATGGACAAGAAGTCCTGTGGGCCCCTACTCTCCACATCTGCACTGGTTTCCCGGCTGATGAGAACCATCTCAAGTGTTCATCAGCCAGGGAACCCTTCTATAGAGAAGGCAGGTGGGGTTCCTTTCCCAAAGGGACCAGACTCTCTCTCCCTCTCTCTGGAGGCAACACAGCTTGATGACATCTCATGCACCAAAAGATACCACACACGATGCAAACAAGAGACTTTCAACTGGTCTGAGTGATGCACAGAATGGATATCTGCACGGAATTTTGTGCTAATCCCTGGGTCAGGGTCTAGCCTTCAAACAGAAACAGAACATCCGTGGAGCATCCTGGTCCAGTTCCGATTCTCCCCGTGTGTCTTAAGCACTAATGTTGTTTCCAGGACCTAGTAAGAGTGCACGGGAACGGTCTGGACGACCCGGAGCTGGCGTGGCCGAGGTGCAGGTTCTGGCGCCATCGCTCTGAGGGCATCCCAGCCTCAGTGGCCCCCGTGAGTGTCCCAGCACCCCGACCCCAGTGAACATGCTCCATCCCCCGAGAGAACCAGACGGGGAGAACAAGGTGCTTTCCAGGCCGTAACACCCACCCCCAGCACAGCACTTCTTCCCTGGGACCGAGTGGCTTGCAGGGTGTGGTTAATTGGCAAGATGCACAAAGCACCTTGTAAACACGGGTTTGGGTCAACAGACGGGGGACCCGGCCGGGTGAAGCTGCTACTGCCCAGGGTCCTGGCCCCCGCCCCGGGCACGGGTGGAGGGAGGCTCCTGGGAGGCAGGGCTCCCGGGAAAGGTGCTTTGCTCCAAGCACGCGTGCAGCTCTGGATTCCGTGAGCGCAGACCTCAGCGGCTCCAAGCCCTCCAGGGGGGCTCGGCTCTTCTGCTCTGGAGCAGAAATCTGATTTCTTTCCACACGGCTGGCAGCACAAAACAGACTCAAACGGCCATAAATATCGGATTAATTCTGCTCTCTTCATTTATCACAAAACTTTTGATTTAGACGTGTTCCTGGGTTTCATTCCCAGCTTATAAAAACCATCCATATTTTAGCACCTCAAGGTCAATGTGCAGGTAATTTAACTTCCTAACTAAATAACATATCGATTAATGCAAAGGAAACAATCTTTCTCTGAACAGGTTCTTATTTCATCGGTATGGATGGCCCAGCCTCTTAGACTGGCAGAGAATGGGGCTGGCAGGAGGAGTGGGGGAAGAATATTAACAAGCGGGTCTTTCACCACCGAGCGTCCAGAGGAGGCAAAGGGCACCGGCATATCCCATCAGCAAGCCTTGGGGACTCCGCTGCTCCCAGGGCTTTCTCGGACTGGCGGGCCGGGGCCTCCTTGTCATAAAACCAGGGCCCCGCTGTCACGCAAGACAGAAAACTGTTCTAAGAATGAGGTGCTGGCTCTGAGAAGACTCTGTTAAGTGACTTGTGGGGTGACATCAACTGAAACTCACTCCCTCATCGTTTCTACGGCCAGACAAGCAGAGGAGAGCCAGCGATGGTGATTTGCATGTTGACATGTGGCTTTTCCCCGTCCCCACAGGCACCTCTCCCCATCCCCCCAACCCCACATGGACCTCCCCCATTCCCACGGGGACCTCTCCCCATCCCCATGTGGACTTCCCCCATCCCCATGTGGACCTCCCCCATCCCCACAGGGACTTCTCCCCATTCCCACGCGGACCTCTCTCTATCCCCACGGGGACCTCCCCCCGTCCCCACGCGGACCTCTCCCGTCCCCACGGGGACTTCTCCCCATTCCCACTCGGACCTCCCCCCCT
>CM035275.1:90075042-90107703 GCA_020226075.1 Hydropotes inermis | reverse complement strand
CCCCGTCCCCACGCGGACCTCCCCCCGTCCCCACGCGGACCTCTCCCGTCCCCACGGGGACCTCTCCCGTCCTCAGCCCCGCTCCGGGCCAGGACAGGCTGGCCACTCTAGGAGGAGAGTCTGTGCCCTCCCTGTCCCCGTGCCACAGCACCGCTCAGCCGGAACGAGGTTAAGAAGGTGCAGGCTGGACTCTCGAGAAGATCTGCAGTCCCCTATGCTGCCGTCCACCCTGACTGTGAGACCAGATTGCACTTTTGGGCAAAGCCAGGATGCAAACGACTCTGGCGTGGCCAGGCCAGCCCCAGGGCTGTCGAAGGCTGTCGTGAGGCATAAGAGGAGCCATTGACATAGATCTCTCCGCCTCAGATAGCCCAACAGGTAGAATCGTACTTCCGCCAGATGCTGCAACAGAATCCAGTCCCTGCCTGCATCTGCCTTGTCATCAGTGAAAGCAAGAATGCTGGTCTTCCTTTCTTCTGGCTGAGCCAGTGCAGGAGGAGCTCGCATCCTGAATCCTGAGCAGCGGCCTCTGCGGGCACAGGAGCCCCCAGGACCAAATGGACCGGAGCCCTCCCAGGATCACAGGCCCTCTCCCCACAGCACGGGGCCCCCAGACCCCACCAGGACATCCTGTGTGCTGGAGGCTTCTGGCCACTCTGTGCTCAGAGCCTGCAGCAGCGGAAGGAAGAGCCAGCCCACTCCCAGCCCCTGCCAGCGTCTGCAGGCGGGTCTGAGTCCCCAGGGCAAAAGCCTGGGCGTGATGGCGAAGAGCCAAGCAGAGGGGCCACAACAGACCGCAGGGAATCAGCAGCTTCAAAGGATCCTTCAGTTCAGCATTCCAGGGTCAGGAAGCCGGTCCTCTGCAGGGAGGCTCACCGTGCGATGGTTCTTTAGGGAAGGTGAGTGTCTGAGAAGAGGAGCCCTCGACCCTATGTGGAATCCAGGAGGTGGTGTCTGCCCTGAAGACAAAGGAACAGCATCTCACGGCTCCTGCCGATGGGCCCGGTGCCTCCGAGGACCGGGGTCAAGGTGTCTGTCCAGATGCCCTGTGCTGGAGGCGGGGAAACAGGGTCCATCTCTGCCCGAACTTCTGATCACCGGGGAAACCTTAATAATGCCAAACCGCAGACACTGCGCCCCAAACCATTTACGCCAGAGACTCTGGGCTGGGTCCCAGGTGTCACTGTTTCATAAAATCCCTGGGTGACGAGAAACATAAGTTAGGAGCTGAGTCCGCGTGTTCCGCGGTCAGCCAGCAAGGAGGACAGACCACCCGAGTCATGGCAAGAAGAAGGGGCCTCAAGAAGCGGGTATTCTGGAAAGGCTGTAAGGAAATCAGAATGGAGGTTCCTCAGAAAATTAATTATAGAGCTACCACATCCTCCAGCAATCACACTTGTGTGTCATGCGTCCAGAGGAAGCATAATCAGCATCTGGAAGAGACGCCCGCCTGCCCAGGGTCCCCGCAGCCCCGCTCACAGGCCAGGTCAGGGGCAGCCTGAGTGCCCGCCAGCGGGTGATGGACAAGGACACTGTGGTCCTCACACTCGTGGAACAGTCCTCAGCCCGGGAAAGAAGGACGTCTGCCATCTCAACAGCACCATGGCCCTAGGGGATGCTACGCTAGGTGACATCGGCCAGACAGGAAGAGACAAACACGGTGTGATCCACGCAGAGTCCAAAGAATAAGCTGACCTCATGCGAGCAGAAAAGAAGGGTGGTCACCTGAAGCGGGGGCGGGGGGAGGGATACAAAACCAGCAGGCGTCCTGGGACTGAGAGGGAGGCGGAAGCGAAGCCAGACCTGTCGCAGCCTGCGAGGGAGTCGAGACAACAAGTTCCTTTGATGATGAGCCCCAGAGCCTGGGCAGCCCTCAGCTCAGCCTCCTGGTGGTCCTGGGAGGGTGGGTGACTTCCAGACACGGCGAGGTGGTGAGCCAGGTAGGCAGAGCAAGCAGAACCTCGGCGTCTGGCATCTCTGAGCCTGGAGCCCGAGGTCCAGGGACTGGTGAGCTGCTTTGGCCGGATAGAGCGGGGCCTGGGTCCCCCAGGGGGCCGCACTCTGCCCAGCGGTCCAGACAGGAGCCGGCTGTCAGAGTCCGCCTCGGACACCCCCATCTGGACATGACACACTCACGGAAGGTGAGACAAGCCTAGTGGGGGAGACTCTGGGTCTGTACGCCCTGCACCTTGGCTCCCCGGAGGGCATCTCGCCGTATCCCCTCCCAGGCCCGGACAGCGGGGGCAGGGCAGACAGGCCTCAGTGGACACCCTTCCAGGGCCCTCGCTGCCCACACGGACCTGCGCCTCTGCCAGGAGAAGATGGCCAGCGCTGGCTTGCCTTCGACTCTTTAAACAGGAAACGCCGGGTTGTTCCTCGCAGGGGCTCTGCAGTGAGCCTGGTTCTGCTGATGGCTCCGTGGGGCCAGAGCAGGTCGGGGCGGGGAGGCTGGGGGCTCACCCGGGACATTTCCCAGGTCTGGTCTCGACCTCTGCTCCTCGTCCCCAGAATACAGTGATGTCTTATCGGTCTTTAATTCTGCAGAGCTGCCTCTCCTTTCCTCATGAGCTGGCAGGGTGATCTCCGCGCCCTGCTCTGCACTGAGAAGGTGAGAACGGCAGGGGTCCACCTGTCTGTGTTGCCCGAGTAGCAAGCAGGAAGGTGTCCTCACGGAGGGCCCAGCACCAAGCGTGGCTGCTGCTCCTCACACGCGAGGCGGGGTTAACTCTCACCTGCTAACATCTCTGTCCGCCCCCTCTCTCCATCTGTTGGAATGGAAGAAAGCCCCCCAGTCCACTCAAGGTCTTCCCTCCATCCAAGTCTGAATCCCACCCCCAAGACCCCATGCAGAGCCTGCCCCAACACTTACATCTTCTCCTCCTGTGTCACTGGACCTTCTCTTCATCTCCTGCTCCTTGCTGTTGGGTCGCTAAGTCATGCCCAACTCCCTGTGACCCGTGGACTGCGGCACTCGAGGCTCCTCTGTCCTTCACCATCTCCTGGGGCACTCGAGGCTCCTCTGTCCTTCACCATCTCCTGGGGCTTGTGCAAACTCATGTCCATTGAGTCGGTGATAGTTACGTACTATCTCATCCTCGGCCGCCCCCTTCTCCTCCTGCCTTCCATCTTGCCTGGCATCAGGGTCTTTTGCAATGAGTTGGCTCTTCGCATCAAGTGGCCGAAGTATTGGAGCTTTAGCATCAGTCCTTCCAATGAATACTGAGGGTTGATTTCCTTTAGGATGAACTAGTTGGATCTCCTTGCAGTCCAACAGACTCTCAAGAGTCTTTTCCAACAGCATAGTTCAAAAGCATCAATTCTTGGTTGCTTAGCCTTCTTTATGGTGGAACTCTCACATTTGTAGATGACTACTGGAAACACCATAGCTTTGACTATGCCAGCCTCAGTTTATAAATGGATATTTTTCACAACCTTGAAATGACAAACACATTAAGTAAATAAAAAAGCTAGGGGAAAAAATCTTTCTCCACCATCCACTTCTTGATGCCGCCTGTGGGGTTTTCTCATGGCCATCAGGGTGAAATCCTGCCTCCGCAGCCAGGCGTGGACCTGCCCAGATGGGCATCTTACCCAGCTCTAATGCCAGAGAGCTGCCCCTCTGGCCCCCACTGCCCACGAAGGGAAGTCACCTGTGTTCAGAGCTCTCTGCTCTCACAGGGACAACCATGCAATCATTCACATCATGGGGTCACCCCGTGATCCAGAAAGAAGAACCTGGAGCACAGCGGGCAATCGGCTAGCTTGTCAGGTGCCATACCTCAAGGACACCAGTGCCAAAATAATTGATCAAATGGTCCCTGACACTGCTTGATTGGAAACCCCAGGGAACTGTACAGAAATCTGAGCAGCAGTCTTTTCGAGCTCAATAATCATACTCTGATTTTAGCACTTCATAATTTAATCACAGAATGAGTTTTTTGGTAAGCTGACAAGTGGAGGTAAATGATTAAGGCCGTTGTCACCATCATGCTGAGTTTCTGGCTTTTGCCTAGACCTGAAATACAGTCTTTTAAACATTCTTCCTCAAAAATCCAGAATCAGTGTTACTTAACCAGATCATTAGCAAGATTCCATTAGAGGTTAATGACAGTAGCTTAGCAAACTAACCTGCTCACAGATAATAATAGCAAATTTTGGACGAAAACTATTTTTAAAGAATGTAGCTTTGGGCAGGCACCGAGGGAGACCCAAAGCAAAGGAGCCTGGAGGGAAGCTGTGCTGAACGCTGAGCCGCAGTGGGTGAGTCTTGCCAGTGTCAGCTGCAAATTGGCGCTTGCCGAGGGCGTTCGCCACCCACCTCTGTGGGGACTGAACTCTGTGCTGCTGCGGCTGTTGACCCTCAGCACGTCCTGAAGGGACTTCAGGAGGAGAGCGAGGCGCTTTGTGCTCCAGGAAAACCAGTGGAATAGGCCTTTTGATAGACATTTTCAGGAACTGATCTCTCGATCCTAACCCTTGTATCTCCTCCTATCTAGAAAAGCGCTAAATCCCTGCATGCTGACATCAACTCCTCCTGACTAGCAGAAAACCTCTTGTAACATAGGTGCTTCATTGCACTGAACTCCCCCTTCACCAGAACCTAATATACTGACCTTCCCCCACTGCATCTTTAGAGTGGTTTCTCTATCTGAGCTGCAGTCTCCTGGGCTGCAGCCTTCATTTTGCCGCAAGTAGAACTTAAATCACAGCTTTCACGTTCTGCGTTTTTTTAGTAGACCCCAATTTATAGGTTTTTGACCGGGGAGGGCAACGACCATTTGTGCCAGTGATACTTGACCACAAACGGAATGCACAAGACAGTCATCAAATTAGTGAGGACACCGGGCAGAGAGGGTCCTTGCAGATTGTGCAAGAGATCTGGCAACTCCCTGGCTTGTTGTTGCTGTTTAGTTGCTCAGTTGTGTCCAACTCTTTGCAACTCCGTGGGTTGTAGGACGCCAGGCTCCTCTGTCCTTCACTATCTCCTGGAGCTTGCTCAAACTCATGTCCATTGAGTCAGTGATGCCATCCAATCATCTCATCCTCTGTCATCCCCTTCTCCTCCTGCTGTCAGTCTTTCCCAGAATCAGGGTCTTTTCCAATGAGTCAGCTCTTCACATTAGGTGGCCAGAGTGTTACAACTTCAGCTTCAGCATCAGTCCTTCCAATGAATATTCAGGGTTTATTTCATTTAGGAAGGACTGGTTGGATCTCCTTGAAGTTCAAGGGACTCGCAAGAGTCTTCTCCAACACCACAGTTCAAAAGCATCAATTTTTTGGTGCTCAGCTTTCTTTATAGTCCAACTCTCACATCCATACATGACTACTGGAAAAACCATAGCTTTGACTAGATGGACCTTTGTTGGCAAAGTGATGTCTCTGCTTTTTAACATGTTGTCTAGGTTTGTCATAGCTTTCCTTCCAAGGAGCAAGCACCTTTTAATTTCATGGCTGAAGTCATCTTCCATGTAGAGGGGCAGGGTCCACAGAAGGGCAGGTAGAGATGAAGGATTGAAAATTGAAATAACTGAGTTGAGATTTTAGCTGTTTCTTCCTACAGAGGAAACAGATGATTCCAAGTAGTTAATTTGCCTTCTAAGACAGAAGTTAGTCTTTAGAGTAACATAGGAATAGCCAGGGTCTCCATGACATATCACTTGTAATGCCCACTGTCCAAAAATAATAATAAGTATAGTGAAATGTAACCTGAACTAAGAGTGAAAAGAAGTTCAATAGTAATTGACATGGAGACATCCCAATTGTTGCAGTTGGCAATGACTGAGGAGCTCTTCTTAATGTGTTGGAAAAAAAAAATCAACACACACTGTCAGAACAGAGATTCTCAGCTATACAGAGACAGTTTAAAAAAGAACTAAGTGGAAAATTGACAGCTCAAGAAGTACAAATATTAAGTGAAAAACTCACTAGGAAGTGATAACACAAGATTTGAGAAAAAGAAAAAAAGCAGATAGAGCTTTTGCTCTATCTTGAAGATAGAAAGACCAATCAATTGGTCCAACAGAAAGGACCAATCTGAAGAATAAAATGAAGGAATTCGTCGTGCATAGAAATATCAAGCACATTAACACACATTGTTACTATCATGCAAAATAGAACAAAAAATGCACCTAAACGTCAAATAACTTTTCATGATGAAAAGAACAATATATTTGCTAAGACCTCACAATTATAAATGTGTGTGCCTAATTCTAGAGCTTCAGAACATAGGAAGCAAAAAGTGAGAGAGCTCAAGAGAGAAGCAGGCACATGGTAACATGTCATCAGCTGAAAATGAATGTGAGAGCAGCTTCAGGGCCTAAAGTACAGAGCACATGGTCTACCACAGTGACTGACGCAGGCGCTCCGTCGAGATCCGTCCAGTTCTTCTCATACTGCTCACCAGAAACACACAGTTAATTTTTTTTCAGTACATTACATTTACTCATGAAAACATTCTAGAAATGTATGACTTTTCCTTTTTAATAAAATTCAACAAAGCTTAAAACCCTCAACAGAACACCTGACATTTATAGTCTAAATCAAATTAGCAGAATATTATTTACAAAACTGTATCTTTTAAAAGTATTTATAAAAGTTACATGCACTTTTGTAGCATTGAAATGAAAGGATGGCTGAACAGGGGAGAATTTTCCTTCTTTCCTGAAAAGAAAATACGTTCAGTGGAAGCTGTGCTGACTGAATACAGGTGGTCTCCAGTTTTGCTACCAAAGCCTGTCTGTGTGCATCTAAGAACCTGACTCATGTGACGGGCTTCTTACAGCGCATATTTTCAACTGGATATGAAATCTATCTTGAGCTTCTAAATGTGCTGCCTCTGAGGTCCCCTGGCCCCCGGGCCTGGGTCCAGATGTGGTTCCAGTAGAGTTCACCCACAGGGAACTGGGCCAGGACAGTCCAGGCTCCCAGAGTCACTCCCCGGGCCGTGGAAGATTCCCACCTGCAAACCGTGCATCCACCCAACGCCTAGGTCTCTACACTCCACGTTTAATATTCCAGGCTTATTGTCTTTCTTTGCAGCTTAGTTCTGAGCCTTATAACCTGAATGCATTATCTGATTATTCAGTATAATAACATGTTCTACATTGTGATATGAGGTGATACAGAAGAATGGGAATTTCTGATTAGAATGGGAAAACCATCTAATTTCTAGTGTTTTGTTCTCATTTTTAAAATTTAACAAACGGAGCAGTGATTTTGTTAATACTGAAACACTTGGAGTATAAATTATTGACCTGACTCATTTATTTATTCATTCATTCCTTCGGATGATGTCACTGGCCTTGCGATGTTGGGCAGAAGCTGAAAATTTAGCTTTGGGGAGTGGATTCCTCACATGCAAGGTCCACCAGAGGCACCTTCTCGAAGACCAGGTCTCTGGGGCCCTCAGAGGAGTCCCCCACTTCCCACGGCCCCACCACACCCACACTTTACTCTGCTGGCCGATGGGCTCACCGTAGCCTTGGCAAGATTGAAGTTCCCGTCTCTAAGTGGCCCACAGTCTCTCTTCAGTCCCACTCTCTGGCTCTGCTCCCTCTGGGCTCAGACCCCCAGCCGCCCTCCCCCTGTGCCCTGCCCACCCCCAGCCTTCTCTAGAAACCAGAGCCTGTGGGTACCGGAGAGGACTGAGCAGTGTGCCCCCAAAGACGTATCTTCATCCAACCCCACTCGTGGCTTTATTTGGAAGTGGGTTTTTTGCAGGTGTAATTCAATTAAGGCCCTGGATTCAGAGTGGACCCCAAATCCAAGATGGTTTCTGGGATGGGGAGGTGTGGAAGGGAGCAGCGTGCCGGGCAGAAGCCTCGTCTGGTCATCACGGACACCGGCAGAGCGGGAACGCAGAGGCCCTCTCCTGCCGGTGGGGTCTCCCGAGGGCTGGTGGTGGCAGGGGCAGCAGGTGATGCTGGTCCTGGAGTTGCTGCCTGCAGAGTGGCACAGACAGGACCTGCTGCCCAGGCTGCCGAGCTGGCGCAGAGCATCAGATTAATTTCTGATGAGCTGGAACAGTCTTTAAATTTAAGTGGCAGCCTTGATTAATTACCATTTAGGAGGAATAAAATGTATTTTCTAGTACTAACAAATTGGAACAAGAAACACCTTCTGGAGTTTTGTGATGCACACACAGCTCTCTGTCCAACTTCTGCAAATGAGTTTCTAACTCAGTTGTGCTTAATAGGAAAGACCCTCCCTGACCCTGGAGAATAATTTGGTGAATGCCCCCAATTTACAAAGCCATTAAATCCAGGAATAGAGTGGACACAATTATAAAGCTGTAGACTTGGATCATTTGAACAAACATCAATCTTTGAAAGCCTCAGCTGGACCATTGCAGGATCACGTCACAGAGATTGGCAGATCCAGGGTGGGGGCTGGGAAGATGCTTTTGTTTGTTTTTTGCTTTTTTTTTTGACTAATGAAAATACTAAATTCAGGACAGCTCAGGCTTACTGTTTAAGCACAAAATGCCCTCTTCCCCAAGAGCCATCAATTTTGTTAAAAAGAAAGATAATACAGGGACTTCTCTGGTGGTTCAGTCGTTAAGAATCCTCCTGCTATTGCAGGGGATGCAGGTTCAACCCTGATCCCACATGCAGTGGGGTAACTAAGTCTGCACACCACAGCTGCTGAGCTCACACGCAGCAATGAAGATCCTGTGTGCAGCAAGGACCCAGCACAGCCATACCTAAACAAATAAAATGAATATAGTCATCATCTAAAAAGGAAAGATTGTGTGTGATCAAAGGAAGGGGTTACATGCACCGCCTGTGGCCACTTCCACAGGTCTGCTGACGGCTGAGGGGGAATCTATGATGGTGGCACCTCAGGTTACCTCCCTCGACCCTCCTTCGGGTCTCACGGTCACACGTGGACACACGGCCCGGTTAACTCATCAGCCAAGATGAGCAGATGGGCCCCTGTGAGCTGGACTCTCTCCAGCACCCCTGCTGGCAGACACGTGTGTGTGTGTGTGTGTGTGTGTGTGTGTGTGTGTGAGATGTTTCCCATATTGTTGGTCTCCACATGCATCAGAAAAAGCCAGTGCTTATTACGTGCACAGCAATGTATATATACTGGGTTGCAAAGTTTGTTCAAGTTTCTCCATTATTATGAAAAAACCCAAATGAAATATTTGGCCAACCCAAGAGCTATACATGCTGCCTTGGCAAGCCTCAGAGGTATTGTGGGTTTGCTTCCGGTAAAGTTAATGTCACAATAAATCAAATCATACACATACATTTCCCAGTGTGTATAAAAGTGATTTTTTGCCCCATACTGCAGCCTATTAAGTGTGCAATAGCGTTATGTCTAAAAATGTTCATACCTTAGTGAAATCTACTTCATTGCTAAAAAACGCTAACCATCATCCAAGCTTTCCACATCTGAGTGGCAGTAGTACCTCAAAGATCACTGACCACAGATCTCCATAACACATGTGATAATAATGAAAATCTGGAAGTAACACGAGAATTACCAAGACGTGACACAGACAGGAAGTGAGCAACAGTTGGGAAAATAGTGTTGACACTCCCTCTGCACACGGGGCTGTCTCAATCTTTCCTTTTGTTAAAAAAAAAAACACACAGTTATCTTAAGCGCAATAAGGCAAGGTATGCCTACATAGACGTGCGTGAATATACAGCGCACGTATCTACATACCACGTGTCCATAGTGGTGCATGAATGCACACAAAAGACACAATTATATGATTGGCTGTTGTTCGGTCACTAAGTCATGTCTGACTCTTTGCGGCCCCATGGACCGCGGCACACCAGGCTTCCTGGTCCTTCCCTGGAGCTTGCTCAAATTCACGTGGATTGAGTTGGTACAGTGGTTCATCCGAACACACATCGAGGGAAAGGACGCTTTCTGAAACCTGCTTGAACCACTTTTAACTTGCACAGGATCCTTCCCACAGGGGCGATCCCCTGCCTCCCACCCGGGCCTCCCCACCCGCCTGCGTGCAATCCCCCGCTCAAGGCGTGCTGGGGGGCAGGAGCCTGGAGAGGGAAGCGCTCAGTGTTTACGGCCCTGTTGCCGTTTCCGCATGTACTTGAAAGTCCCGAAATTTAGCCTCTTCTCTGTAGATCTCAAGAGAAGCACCCTTTTATCCAGTCTCAGATCTTTTTGGCCCAAGCTTGCCAGTCCACCGGGTGGCTCTGACAGGCACCAGGACACACCCTTCGCCTTGTACAGCTGAAACTGACCTGGCAACAATGGCTCCTGAAGTTCCCAGTTCTCTTCTGTGTCTAGAGACTGATAGGCCCCATCTGGGTAAACCTCCGAAAGAAAGATCTGCTATCTGCTTCCCTGATAGCTCAGTTGGTAAAGAATCTGCCTGCAGTGCAGGAGACCCTGGTTCAATCCCTGGGTTGGGAAGATCCCCTGGAGAAGGGAAAGGCTACCCACTCCAGCATTCTGGCCTGGAGCATTCCATGGGCTGTAGAGTCCATGGAGTTGCAAAGAGTCGGACACGACTGAGTGATTCCACTTTCGCTTGAGTGGACAGCCTTAGTCAAGGGCTGCATCTAAACACCTGCTCTCCAAGCATCCCTGCCACTTCTGGTGTGGGTTACTCCCAGTGTATTGAGATTTTTTATTCTCCTTAAAGAGTTTTTGAATTTTTTTTTCCTGCTAATTTCCCCCATTCATTGAAAGGAAGTGACTCTGGAAGCTTCGCACAATTGGCAAAGCCTTTAAAGCTGACCGTTGCTTAATGTCAACAGGCCTGAGTGAGCAAGCAGACCTCCCGTGTACCATACTGGCCGAGCAGGATAACGAGCTGGCCTCGCTCCGTGTGGCTCAGAAAGGTGGAGCTGCTTTGCCAGCCTGTTTATAAACCAGTGAAACGGCATAAAGCTGTCACCCAGAACCAGGTGGTCGGCTTGAATTTGTTGTTTGAATGTGTCCAGAATTAATTGGCTTTTGTATCTGTTGGCACCAGGTCCTGACTAGATGCCGAAAGACACAACATTGAAAAATGACTCCCTACCATGCCTTCTGAATACAGAAGGCAAATATTTGCATGTTCACTGGCTAATGCGGCTCGTAATCTTCTGTTAAGCCCCACATCCCAATCCTATCAGAAAGTTCAGAAAACACTCTCTCAGTTACACGGTGAGCGGATTGCTCTGCTCTCATTGTTTCACGGATGGAACTTTTGTGACAGTCAGCAGCTGGTTTACAAATGCTTTTAATTAAACCTGAGAGAGGCTGGGAAGCAGGCCTTTGGAGGCAGAGCTTGCCATTTTAAAGGGCGTTCCCCCAATGTCTGAGGGGCCGGCAGTGTTATTGGTGAGATTTGTCCTGGGAGGAGAGCAGCGAGGGAAGGCGGGAGGGAGAGAGAAAACACAAGGGAGACTGTGGGGTTCTGGGCCCAGAAGGCCACCTCTGGAGGGCCAGCAGGTCTGCTCTGGGCTCTGTGTCCTGCCCCAGCTCACTGGGGGCCCAGCATCCCCCCAGAGACCACACACGTACAGTCACATGCTTTGGCATCGTGGCAGTCTGTGTATTTATCCAAATCCCCGACCTCATAGAAATGACTCTCCGACATACGCATCAGCCAGAGGGAGGTTGTTGACCAGCTTCTCTGCTAGCAAGCAGCTCGCTGTGGGTGTGGCTGGTCCAGAGCCCCACCCACGAGGGGGCATCTCCAGATGGAGGGGACCTGCAGAAGCGTCAGCAGGTGCGGGCCCCAAAGTGCATGATCTGGATCAGGACAGAGTTCACTGCTCTTTGCGTGGCCAGGGCTGTGGACGAGGTGATCCCAATGCAGCCCCGAAATCAATCCATCCTTCTCCCAGATGGAGCCTCGCCCGGGTGAGCCCTTCGTCCACCAGCCTCCTAATCCTTACTGGTTCAGCCTTTGGTCAATTTGTCCATTCTCCACGTGAATGCAGGGTTTAGTGGGTAGTTTAAACACCCCTTGTTTGTCTTCAGATGCAGCTCGTGGGCCCAGAGAACTGTGCTCCCAGGTAGGCTGGATTTCAGCTCTGGACTAAAGGGAGTGGGGGGACGAGGACCCTGCAGGGTGCCAGGCGCCGGTGGCAGAGGGGCGGCAGAGCAGCACAGGCGGGGCTGAGCGGGGAGCTTTCTGAGGGCCGCTGGGGGCTCGTTCTGCCCTTGCTGGTTACTCAGCAGGCCCCCGGGGTGCTGGACAGCCCTCCCCTGCCCCGCTGGAGCACGCTCGTTAGCACACCGCCAGGGACACATGCAGACCTCGGCCTTGGACGAGGTGGGCTGAGTATCCCTCTCTTCCTACAGTTGGCAGCATCCTCTGCCCCTTCGGCTCCCGGACGATCTGGGAAATGGCCAGGGGTCAGCGGAGACAGCACATCAGTGTCCTTCCTCCACGGTGGCCTTTGGGAGTGGACGTGAGTGGACAGACGTGGCCGTGCAGAGGGACTCAGAGACGGGGCAGCAAGGAGCGTCTCCAGGCCACACCGGCCTGGCCGTCTCAGGTTCCTTCACGCCGTGGGTACATTGGCTGCTTTTTTCTGATTTCAAAAACAGTTTATGCATCTTATGTAAACATCAGTCTTAAAGAAATATACAGAAGGCTAAGAAGAGGAGGAGCCCTCCCCCAAGGGGCAGTATTTTGATGCACACACTGTCTCGTTCCGTCTACAGGCACGCACACACATGTGCATACACACACACACCCCCATCTCTGTCTAGTGCCCTGGTGTCTGCTGTGCACGTCTTCATAAAAGGCCACACACGAGGGCGGGTATCCTTCTGGGGAGAGTTTCCCGTCCCCCGTGCGCAGGGCGAAGGCCCGGGAGAGCCGGCCAGGGGGCTCTGCTGGCCCAGAAGTGGATGCATCTGGCTGTTACTGTTGCTGGAGGAGGTTCAGGGAGCAGGTCCGCACCTCCCCGTGCCCGAGCAGGACTGCAGACCCAGGCAGTGTCTGACGGGCCCACCCTGGCTCAGGAGCCCTGAGCGCCCCTGACACCCAGAGCCCAGGGTCTCTGCGGGAAGGGGCTGGACAGGAAAAGGAGCCAGGGCCCCAGCGAGGCCGGGCTGCTCACATGTCAGAGACGCACATGCTCTCTGCCCCCAGGAGCCTGTTTGGGAGACCAGTACCAACTTGCCAAACCCTGACGCGTGGCAAGTGCCCAGGATGGTCCTGGCTCCAGGTACCTGGGGCGAAGCCATTCTGGGGTCACTCAGCCCACCCTGGGGCCTCGGGATGGGGATGTGAGGGGCCTGGGTCCCCCAAGAGCACAGAGAATGGAGAACAGAGGCACATCCCTGGGGGACAGGGCCCAGGAGGGAGAGTGTGCATTGCCACGGAGGTGGGTCTGGTGGGGTCTCAACCGAGAGGCCCTGAGGGCCCCAAGGAATGTGAGAAATGCATGTGGAAGTGGGTGTTTCTCTGTAGCTGCATCGTCGTGAGACCAGGTGCGTGATTTCAAAGCTCACTGGTGAGTTAGGGCGAAGAGTGGTGCCCACACCTGGGCTCAAGGCCCGCAGCGGCCATATCTCTGCCTGAGAAGACTGGAGGCATCGTCCGTGGTGCTTTGACCCGCCTGTGCTGGGTTATGCCTTCAGCCCTGATGGAGATCCGTGCGCCTCGCGGGTCACCTTAAGGGAGCCCCGAGGAGCCCTTCGTTTCCATAGCAACTGGAGGACTTCAGAGTAGAAGGCAGGAAAGCTGCAAAGATGTACAGAAGGCAAAAAAGAGCAGCGGTCACTCCTGCTCACGGCGGTCACTCCTGCTCACGGCGGTCACCCCTGCTCATGGCGGTCACCCCTGCTCACGGCGGTCACCCCTGCTCACGGTGGTCACTCCTGCTCATGGCAGTCACCCCCGCCCACGGCGGTCACTCCTGCAAGTAGCAGTCACCCCCGCTCAGCCCGGATGTGCCCAACTGGGTGTTGGGCGCCTGGCTTCACAATGGCCCTGGCTCAGGCCCCGGGAGGTACCCGGGTGTCAGGAACCTGCCGTGACCCACCATCAGGTTTCCTACCTGCGTCTCAGAAGACCCAGAGGGAGGCACCGAGGACCTCTCTACTGCGCAGCTGCTTGGAAGGGAAAGCTCAGCGGTGCCCCCACCCTGACCCTGAGTCCATGGAGTGGGAGAGAAGGTCAGGAAGTGATGGGGCTCATTTCCGGGTGAAATGGGGGAGTCAGGAAAGACCAGAGACAAGCAGCTCAGAGGAAGGGGGTTGGACTTCTGGGGCATCTGGGCCCTGGGGCCGACCCTACCAAGCACCCTCGGGTGCGACACCCTCAGCTCTCACCGCTGATGTCCTTTGCAAGGGTGCTCATGCCTGACTCCAACCACCTGGGCCTCCTCAGCCACCCTGAGTTGGGAGCTATTGTTCATTTTCTCCATGAAGATGGAGCCAGCCAAGAGTCACCAAGTACTTTCTTGACTCTAAAGGACACAAAGGAAGCGCTGAGTTATGCCAAAGAGCAGACTCTTGGGGGACAGAAGACAGGGCGTCAGTGAACACTGGGGTAAATGCTTTCTTCAGTGGGGGTTAGGCGGAGGGGAGTCCTGGAACCCTTCCAGACCTCAAGGTTTGGGTGGTGGGTACTCTTGTCCTGGACTCACAAGTTGGTCTGCCTTGTCCTTGGTGGAGGGAGGGAAGTGTTCCACCTTCATGAGGGCTTGAACGGGACCCTGACAATTCCAGCAAGAGATGGACCTTACTAGAGAGGCAGGTACTGGTCTCAGCTCGCATGGTTCAGCCAGGAACCTCCTGAAGGCTGACCCTGAGCTCCAGATACAAAGGATCTGACACTGCCGTGGACTCCTGGCTGCACTGAACCAGGCTGCGGGTCTCTTAGCACCTGAAGTGTCCTGCTTGCTCAGACATCCCCACCCCATGGGGGTGAAACAGGTTTGTTACAAGCATAAAAAGCTGGCATGACACAGGGCTTTCCTGGCAGCTCAGGTGGTAAAGGATCCGCCTGTAATGCAGGAGACCCAGATTCGAGCCCTGGGTCGGGAAGATCCCCTGGAGAAGGGAATGGCTACCCACTCCAGTATCCTTGCCTGAAGAATCCCAGGGACAGAGGAGCCTGATGCACCCCAGCCCATGGGGTCATGGGACATGACTGAGAGACTAACACATGCGAAGACAAAATATGCTCAGAAAGAGCAGCCTGGTGAGCGGTCCTCGCGGCGCCCCGTCACTCACCACCTCTCCCAGCTCCCCTGCCTAGCCGTTTGCCAGGGGAGGGAGGGGGAGGACTCACCGCAAATCACTTTGATGCCAGATTGTTTATGGGGTGCTCTGCTGCTCCTCGTCGAATCCCAGGCCTGGGGACACAGAGAAGTGTTGTTCAGGAACAACCGAAATAGTAAATTGATTTTTAAAATCTGGCTTGATTCCATACCACTGGGCATTATATTTTCTCCATGTGTTCTGCAAATGACGAGATGCGGTCACCCTTTTCCCCAGTGACTGCTCACACGGCCCATTGTCGCTGGGATGAAGGCAGGAACGGCACTCTAAGCCCCTCTCCTGACACCCCGTGCCCCAGTCTGCAGGCCCACAGCACCAGAACAGCTGGGAGACCCTCTCCAAGATGAGAGCATTCGTCCAGGAAGGTAGGAGCCTTCATTTCACGAGAGGGGCAAAATGGGACAGGAGATCGCTGTTTCCACGGTCAGCCTGGTCAGCTTGGTGTGGGGTAGACACCTTGGTGTGGTGTAGACAGCTTGGCATGGTGTAGACCAGCACGGAGGGGATGAAGCGGACTCAGATTTCTAGGAGCTCTGAAGGGAAACGGAAGCCTGCAGTGGCTCTGTGCTCAGCGTGATCGCAAAGTGCCTGAACAGCAGGCGTCTTGGTGGGAGGCTGGCGGGAGGAGGCTCCCAAGTGCTCCCTGAGCCTGTCTAGTCTGCAAGAACGGGCGAGAGCACCGAGCTGCCTGGAGGAAAGCGGGGGAAACACCCTAACACCCTGCGGACTCCAGCAGTTCTCTTCTCTCTGGCTTCCCTAAGGTTCCTCAAGACGTATTTATCAAACACCGGGCCCAGAGGCCTGACGTGCAGTTAAAAGCTTCAGAAGTAATGGGAATAGAATGAGACGAGGGTCGAGTTCCTGTCCAGGAGTGGCTGGTAACTGGCCTTCCCCTAAAGGCTGCAGCGTGGACAGCCCCCCTGGGATGGACAGCGTCTCCCCCCGTAAATCGTCTGCAGGGCAGAGAGGGTGTGTGTGGGGGGGTGGGTAGAGCCAGCGCCTTGGGTCTACACCCAAACACAGCATAATCAGATCACTCAGGATTAGCCACCGAGGGGAGGTTCTAAAAGACACCCCGCCTCAAAAGATTGCAGTGACGGGAGCTGTCCTGCTGGAAGCAGTGTGGGCTGGAAGACAGAGGGTATCAGCTCTCAAGGTCTGGGAAGGGATGGGCTGAGGAAGCCTGTCAGCCCAGAACTCTGTGCCCAGATGCCACGGGTTCCCACGGAGACGCTGCAAACACACTGGGGTTACTGGCTACCTGTCAGTCTGTCTCCCCGGGCTTCCCAGGTGGTACAGTGGTGAAGGACCCACCTGCCAATGCAGGAGTCACAAGTTCGATCCCTGGGTGGGGAAGATCTCCGGAAGGGGACATGGCAGCCCACTTCAGGATTCTTGCCCGGGAGATCCCATGAGCAGAGGAGCCTGGCGGGCTACAGTCCACGGGATCGCAAAGAGTCGACACGACTGAGCGACTGAATACACACACTACGTCTATCAACCTATCTGTCAATGCCTACCACATGTTGGGTTTACTCATTTATGTATAACCTATATCCACTATACCTATCTCATAGGGATTGTTTTAGTGCCACAGGAACCTACTAAAGACTTCAAAAGAGGGGAGTGATGTAGGATGTATGGGATTTATGTTTCTGATAAATAAATAAATTTTAGTACCTGATCTGTGGTACTAAATTATTTCAGCCTTTGTATGTGCGAAAGTTTTTATTTCTTCTTCATTTTGGAAATATGCTTACTCTGGGTATTCTGCATAAAAAAGAGTCACATGGCCAAATAGATGGGGGGACATGCATTCTATACACATTTTTTCAACCTTTGGGTGCTTAGCAGTCTGTGAAATCCTACAGTGTGGGAAGGTTGGAATCTTAAGGCATACTTCATTTGTTATTTGGTAAGCATTTTAATTAAGAACTAAGACACTACAGTGTAAATGAGGCCTTCCCTTGTGGCTCGGAGGGTAAAGAATCTTCCTGTAATACAGGAGACCAGAGTTCAAGTCCTGGGTTGGGAAGATCCCCTGGAGAAGGGAATGGCGACCCACTCCAATATTCTTGTCTGGAGAATTCCACGGACAGAGGAACCTTGAAGGGCTACCTTGACAGTTTATTTGTTTTGTAACACAGGTGCCTGACGTAAGTGCACTTGTGAAGTAACACAGGCGCCTTTGGTAATGGAGGAGGCATCCACTTCGGAGATGGCCTTCTTGGACAAACAGCTTGCAGCCCCAGGACCAGTTAAGAGCCAAGCTGCTTCTCCCAGGGAAACTCTTGTTTCAGAGAACTTGGTTGATTCTGACATCTGATCCCTTCAGCCACTTGTTTTTTCTCTTCCAGTGCTCTAAATGCCTGCTCTTGTGTTTCAAATTCTCCAATGAAGGGTAAGCCCACAAACCCCTGGGACCCGCCCTCGACCCCAATAAAAGCAGCCCGGGCCCTGCTCCCACTCTCTCTACCGGCCACCTCTCTGTGTGGTCCCAGGTGCGCTGTGCAATTCCCACGCCCTGTAAGTAAGAAACCTTTGTTTTTCAAAGTTTTCCAATGCTGGTTGCTGAGGGGCATCTTGCAGTGATAATAGGAACCGCAGTGGCTGGCCCAGCCACAGGGTCGGTTACCGACAGACTGACACCCACCCACCATGGACCCCTAATGGGGAAGCCGCCCCCCGGCCCCCAGGTCCGTCTTGCTGAGAGAACAGGTCGCAGCTGTGCGCTGTTTGGGTGCGGTCGCCTCGCGTAGCTCGGTAAGTCCACCCAGGGTAGGCACTGTGTCTGGCTCCTGGCTCTAGCTTGGGAATGGAGCACAGTCCACAGCTGGGGAGTATTCGTGGATCCAGAGAAACACCTGCGCCTGCATTTAAAGCAGCGTGGCACGCGTGAGTGGCTGCTGTTCAGCCGTTCAGTCAGGTCCGACTCCCCATGCAGACCCCACGGACCGCAGCGCGCCAGTCTTCTCTGTCCCCCACTGTCTCCCAGGGTTTTCAGACCCACGTCCGTCGAGTCAGCGGCGCCATCCGACCACCTCACCTCTGCCGTCCCCTCTCCTCCTGCCCTCAGTCTTTCCCAGCATCAGGCTCTCTTCCAGTGAGTCCCCTCTTCACATCAGGCGGCCAAAGCGTTCGACGGCAGCTTCAGCGTCAGTCCTTCCAATGGATAGTCAGGGCGGGTCTCCTTTATTATTGACTGGCTGGATCTCCTTGCAGTCCAAGGGACGTTCAAGAGTCTGCTCCAACACCACAGTTCGAAAGCGTCAATTCTTCCTTGCTCGGCCTTCTTTGTGGTCTGTAGGTGCCTTTATAAAATCTTTAGACTCATTAGAAAAATATATTTATTATTGAGACCTAAATATATTTTGTCCTCTATTGGGATGAACTTATGTTTCCTATTGATGTAGCAATGTGATGCAGTAAAGGAGAATATTGACTAATTCCAGTTTTCTTAGGAGAAGCTCAATATTCTAAATACAAAATGTCATGCAATCTTTCAAATTTTATTAAGTGCTTTGATGCAGCAGGACTTTCCCATTATCTAGAAATAGAGTAGCAAATGGGCAAAATCCCTAATTAACTTACATTCTAGTCAGGAAGACAGATAACAAACAATCAGACAAACAGATAAAGCTTTAGGAGAGTGATAAATACCGAAAATAAGCATAATAGATGAGGGGATGGAGAGTGAGCAAGAGCTGGTGACTTCCTGAGTCAGATGTAAAATCACTGAAGAAATCTTTAGTATAAAACCCAATAGAGGTCCCTTCTCTTCCCCACTGTCGCTTCGCTGCCAAAGACAGTGTGACCAGGTCCATGTAGTGTTATGCAAATTTCTACCCAAGCTTTAGAAATAAAGCACTTCTTATACAAATAGCCTCATAGACTGCAACATAAGTACATAAGACAGGGGAACATACTTAGTCCTTTTTTTTATACCAGCAGAGCCAAGATAGCAAAACTGGAGCAAGACAAGAAAAAAAAAAAAAAGAACATTTGTGACAATGTGTGCTTGGTTGCTCAATCGGGTCTGACTCGTTATGGTCCTATGGACTGCAACCCACCAGGCGCCTCTGTCTATGGGATTCTCCAGGCAAGAATACTGGAGTGGGGTGCCATTTCCTCCTCCAGCGGACCTTCCCGATCCAGGGATCGAACCCGTGTCTCTTGGATTCCTTGCACTGGCAGGCAGATTCTTTTCCACTAGCTTCACCAAAGGCAGTAGTTAATAACATTTTATATTCATTAAAAAAAAAAAAACTCAGGAAATTAGAGGACAACTCACCCTAGTCGTGGTGGACAGACAGATGTCTTTCCCCCTCTCCTGCTAGGGAAGGCTTGTGTCCAGCCGCATGGAGTAGAGTCACAGTGTAGAGTCTCTGGCCGCCTGCCCCTTCGGGTATAGGCTCAGCAGTATCGGTGACTGCCCTGGGTGACGTCGCTCTGGGGCAGATCTATCTGGAGGCTGAGCTGGGAGGAGCTGAAATCCTGGCCACTGTGGCCCCACTCGGAGCAGCTCTGGTTGGTAGTCTCACCCTAGTCTCCCAGCCGGCTGGCCAAGCTTCCCCCAGTCACAGTTATGGTTCTCTGTCTGCCCAATCAATCTCATGCTCCTATACCCTATACAGTTACGATCCATCATAGACATCCTTCCCCAAATCTCTGGCTTAGCATCTTCTTCCAGAGAGCCCCCAAGCTGTGACACTCAGCATGATACCCATCAACCACAATATTCAAATATGATATTCACAGACTAAGAGTATCCCTTTTTGTAGTCAGGAATACGAGTAGTTGTCATCCCTCAGTGCTATACAACATGGTATTAGAGCTTGTAGAGAAAAAAGTGCAGAAGGAAAAAATAACTGGTAAGGCTTCAAAAGGACACAGTACATTTGTCAACATAGCAGATAGAGATTTTGCAGTTTTCAAATGAACAGGAGAGTTCACCAAGGCTGCTAGACATGAGAGAGAATGTAGAGGAAATGTAGAGATCAAATGTCCTCACAGTAGCATTCATTAAAAAGTGTTTTAAAGTTTTAAAGGAAATTCTACCTTATAGCAACACACATAATGAAGTAACTAATAATCAGCTCAGTTCACTTCAGTCGCTCAGTCGTGTCTGACTCTTTGCAACCCCAAAGACTGCAGCACATCAGGCCTCCCTGTCCATCATCAACTCCCAGAGTTTACTCTAACTCATGTCCATTGAGTCGCTGATGCCTTCCAACCATCTCATCCTCTGTTGTCCCCTTCTCCCACCTTCAATCTTTCCCAGCATCGGGGTCTTTTCCAATGAGTCAGTTCTTCGCATCAGATGGCCAAAGTATTGAAGTTTCAGCTTCAGCATCAGTCCTTCCAATGAATATTCAGGACTGATTTTCTTTAGGATAGACTAGATGGATATCCTTGCAGTCCAAGGGACTTTCAAGAGTCTTCTCCAACACCACAGTTCAAAAGCATCAATTTTTCAGTGCTCAGCTTTCTTTATAGTCCAACTCTCACATCCATACATGACAACTGGAAAAACCATAGCCTTGACTAGATAGACCTTTGTTGGCAAAGAAAGGTCTCTGCTTTTTAAAATGCTGTCTAAGTTGGGCATAACTTTTCTCCCATGGAGTAAACGTCTTTTAATGTGATGGGCAGTCACCATCTGCAGTGATTTTGGAGCCCAAGAAAATAAAGTCTGTCACTGTTTCTACTGTTTCCCCATCTATTGCCATGAAGTGATGGGACCAGATGCCATGATCTTAGTTTTCTGAACGTTGAGCTTTAAGCCAACTTTTTCACTCTCCTCTTTCATATTCATCAAGAGGCTCTTTAGTTCTTTGTTTCTGCCATAAGGGTGGTGTCATCTGTATATCTGAGGTTATTGATATTTCTCCCGGCAATCTTGATTCCAGCTTGTGCTTCATCCAGCCCAGCGTTTCACATGATGTACTCTGCATATAAGTTAAATAAGCAGGGTGACAATATACAGCCTTGACGTACCCCTTTTCCTATTTGGAACCAGTCTGTTGTTCCTTGTCCAGTTCTAACTGTTGCTTCTTGACCTGCATGCAGATTTCTCAAGAGACAGGTCAGGTGGTCTGGTATTCCCATCTCTTGAAGGATTTTTCACAGTTTGTTGTGATCCACATAGTCAAACACTTTGGCATAGTCGATAAAGCAGAAATAGATATTTTTCTGGAACTCTCTTGCTTTTTCGATGATCCAGTGGATTTTGGCAATTTATCTCTGGTTCCTCTGCCTTTTCTAAAACCAGGTTGAACATCTGGAAGTTCACGGTTCACCCACTGCTGAAGCCTAACATGAAGACTTTCGAGCATTACTTTGCTAGCATGTGAGATGAATGCAATTGAGCAGTAGTTTGAGCATTCTTTGGCATCGCCTTTCTTTGGGATTGGAATGAAAACTGACCTTTTCCAGTCCTGTGGCCACTGCTGAGTTTTCCAAATTTACTGGCATATTGAGTGTAGCACTTTCACAGCATCATCTTTTAGGATTTGAAACAGCTCAGCTGGAATTCCATCAACTCCACTATTTTTGTTCTTAGTGATGCTTCCTAAGGCCCACTTGACTTTGCATTCCAGGATGTCTGGCTCCAGGTGACTGATCTCACCATCATGGTTATCTGGGTCGTGAAGATCTGTTTTGTACAGTTCTTCTGTGTATTCTTGAAACCTCTTCTTAGTATCTTCTGCTTCTGTTAGGTCCATACCATTTCTGCCCTTTATTGAGCCATATTTGCATGAAATGTTCCCTTGGTATCTCTAATTTTCTTGACGAGATCTCTAGTCTTTCCATTTCTATTGTTTTTCTCTATTTCTTTGCACTAATCACTGAGGAAGACTCTCTTCCAGCAATACAAGAGAGGACTCTACTCATGGACATCACCAGATGGTCAATACGAAAATCAGATTGATTATATTCTTTGTAGTCAAAGATGGAGAAGCTCTATACAGTCAGCAAAAACAAGACCAGGAGCTGACTGTGGCTCAGATCATGAACTCCTTATTTCTAAATTCAGACTTAAATTGAAGAAAGTAGGAAAAACCACTAGACCATTCAGGTATGACCTAAATCAAATCCCTCACGATTATACAGTGGAAGTGACAAATTGATTCAAGGATTAGATCTGATAGACAGAGTGCATGAAGAACTATGGACAGAGGTTTGTGACACTGCATAGGAGGCAGGGATCAAGACCATCCCCCCAAAAAAAGAAATGCAAAAAGGCAAAATCATTGTCTGAGGAGGCCTTAAAAATATCTGTGAAGAGAAAAGAAGTGAAAGGCAAAGGAGAAAAGGAAAGATACACCCTTTTGAACTAATGATAAAACTAAGAAAAAACAATTTCATGAAAAAAAGTTAAACTTCTTTTTAAATAAGATCAAAGTCAGCTTAAATAATCAGAGATACAGATCTAGGCAAACTAACACTAAAAATTCATATGCAGATACGAAGTGGAACTTTCCTAAACAATGTAAAATAATAAAGGGAGAGCTGGAATATCACTCTAGAAGATATCAAGACTTATAATAAAATTATGGTACTTAAAATCATGTGATATTGGTGCAGGCAATAAAAAATAGACCACAGAGACATCTGTGAGGTCCAGAGACAGATTCCTTCATCTCTGACCAAGAAGGCTTTGCAAATTAATGGGGAACAGATGCACCTTTTGATACATACTATTCTATATAAAATAGATAAACAACGAGGACCTGCCTGTATCACACAGGGAGCCTTACTCAGTAACTTGTAATAACCTTTAATGGAAAAGAAACTGCAGAGGAATAGTTATGTATGTCGGGGTATAACTGAGTCACTTTGATGTACTTTGTAAGTAAATTGTAACATTGTAACAAGTCAGTTACACTTTAATACAAATTCTTTTAAGCAATAATTCACTGTTCAGTTAATGGAGGGGAGATAATTGGTAAAATAAATTCTAGGCAACTCAGGACTATAAAAAGTAAAACTTCAGAACTTTTTCTAGAAAAATGTAGAATTTGATTATGATTTGGGAAAGAGAGAAATAAAATCTTGTTTTGGAAGAAATGATACATGAAATAAAGAGACATGTCACAGACTGAGAAAAAATATTTATAACACAGGAAAGATAGAAGGCAGAGAAAGAAGAGGGTGGCAGAGGGTGAGACGGTTGGATGGCATCACTGTTTCAATGGACATGAACTTGGGCAAGCTCCAGGAGATGGTGAGGGGCAGGGAAGCCTGGTGCGCTGCCGTCCATGGGGTCACGAAGAGTCAGACACAAGTTGGTCACTGGAGAACAGCATCTGAATCCTGAATAAATAACTTCTACAAGTTAATATATATTTTTAAAAGAAAGCCAACCCAGCAGAAAAATGGGCAAATAATATGTACAGAAATTAATGTGATAAAGAATCTGAAGACCCAGAAACATGCAATGAGTCCCAATCGTATCAGGAACCAGAGAAAAGTATCTAATAAAACAAAACAAGAAAGTAGGCCAGCCTTTTCCTGACAAACCCTAAGGTCTGGCTATATCAGGTGTTAATAAAACTGTAAAGTAGTGATGGTGATTGTAGCTTAAACTGGTAAAACCAGCTGGGCAATATTTGATAAAGTTAGAGATTCAGATTCCCTCGATTCTGCAATTTCAACCTGAAGTCTGCATTTTAAAGCACTCAGACATATGCCAGATCTTCATACATGAGAACACTTAAAACATCACTACAGATAGAAAAATGGAGACAATTTACCTACCTTATCCATAAGGTTGGAGAAGAAAATGGCAACCCACTCCCGTGTTCTTGCCTGGAGAATCCCAGTGACAGCGGAGCCTGGCAGACTGCAGACCATAGGGTCGCAAAGAGTCAGACACAACTCAAGTGACTAAGCATCAGTAAGGTAGAAAGTGTGTTTTCTTTCTTTCTTTCTTTTTTTGCCCGTACCGTGCAGCACGTGGGGTCTAGTTCCCCAACCAGGAATCAAATCTGTGCCCCTGTGTTGGAAGTGCAGAGAGCCTTAACCATTGGACTGCTAGGGAAGTCCAAAAATATATATTTTCATATGTTAGAGAACCATGTGGCATTTAAATGAATGAGATGCATGTGTCAACATGGGTAAACACAAAGTAAAATGATGATTGTAATTAGACACTTGGAATGGCTGAGCGACGTGTAACGTTTCCTCTTCTTTCTCGGGCTGGCCCGTGCACACAGTCCCTGAGCCAGGACCCCCTCTCCTCACACTGGACGTGAGCATGTCACATCTGGACACAAAATGTGACCATCTGTTCCCGCGTCCAGTTTGGGGAGCACAGCTCTCCCACACACAGACCAGCCATGTGTCTCATGTCTCATTTTAGAAAAAAAAAAAAAAAAAAAACACAGAATCCATGTCTTCCCAAAACACATGCCCAGAGCCTGGGCGGTTGGAGAATGGATACTTTGTCTTGTAAAGAACTAATTTTATGGGTAAGTCTCATCTCTGTTTCATCAGCATTTGGGAAAGAAGCCTGCGATGGACCTCCTGGTGTAATATCTCCCATCAGCTGCAGGCAGGTGGCTCAGTAACTTACATCTGGAGCATGGCTTTTCTGTTCCGCCCATTGCTGTCACTTGCATGCATCCCAGCTGCAGCTGGAGCATCCATCAAGCCCGGCCCACTGCCTGCAGACAACCGTCTGCTTTGCCCCACTGTACTGGTTTAAGGCGCTTGACTGGACCACGATTTAATACGTCCGCTCTGTGAAGGGTCACAGGTCAAGAAGGGCTCTGAGCAGCCTCAGTGACCACCTGAACACACACAAGGGCAGGTACGGGATGTGGGAGACTGGAAACCCCTGAGATGGGTCCTCAGCAGCTCCGTCCTGGTGAGGTCACCTCAGGGAAGCACCTGCAGCGTCCTCTGGAGGGAAGGGCCGGGCAGCCAGGCAGATGCCCCACAGGCAGCGCTGCACGGTTCCTGGCCAGAGGTAGCTGCGGGCAGTGGGTGAGATGTTTTCTCTGGCCCCAGTAATCAGGGGTCCACAGCCGCTTGCTTAGCTTTGCAGCATCCCGAGGCCTTTGAGCATAGAGGAGGGACTCAGCCTGTTATCCTGGGGCCCGCAGGGCAGTCCAGCCAGCCAGAGCGCCCATTCACAGGAGCCTGGAAGCTTATACCTCCCATCTCCTCAGAAAGACCTTCAAGGATGGTGATTGCGTAACTCAGCATTCACCAGATATATTGACAGCAAAGAAGGACCTATCAAAATTATGTTGAGGATACAAACTTCAGCTGGGACTGCACTGGGCCCCCAGACTGATGACTCTGCTACTCATAGAAGAACTGGCCCTGCCTCCTCTGCCCTCAGAGGTACCAGCTGTGGCCCTCAGTGTGTGGGCAGAGGAGGATACACAGGGAAGCCACCCTGTTCTGATTGATGCCCGCCATGTCACAGGCCCCCTCGGAAGGCACTGAGCACTTTATGAGAGTGGAGAGAGATCCCAGGCTCGTGGATGACAAAATGCAATACTGCAAAATCAAAGAAATCTCCCCAGATTGACCTAATTTTTCAGTGTAATTCTAGTCAGAATCTCAGCAGGAGCTTTCAAGGAATTTTATATTTCAGTTCAGTTTAGTTCAGTCACTCAGTCATGTCCGACTCTTTGTGACCCCATGGACTGCAGCACGCCAGGCCTCCCTGTCCATCACCAACTCCCTGAGTTTACTCAAACTCATGTCCATTGAGTCAGTGACGCCATCCAACCATCTCATCCTCTGTCATCCCCTTTTCCTCTTGCCCCCAATCCCTCCCAGCATCAGGGTCTTTTCCAATGAGTCAACTCTTCACATGAGTTGGCCAAAGTATTGGAGTTTCAGCTTCAGCGTCAGCCCTTCCAATGAACACCCAGGACTGATCTCCTTTAGGATGGACTGGTTGCATCTCCTTGCAGTCCAAGGGACTCTCAAGAGTCTTCTCCAACACCACAGCTCAAAAGCATCAGTTCTTTGGCCCTCAGCTTTCTTTATGGTCCAACTCTCACATCCATACATGACACTGGAAAAACCATAGCTTTGACTAAACAGACCTTTTAAGCTGAATCCGAAATGTATGTGGAAAAAAAAGAACAGCTGAGACATGTGGAGAAGACCGACGCATCTAAACATACCAGCAACATAGCTGGAATTTTGCGCTCCGAAGTTGTAATAACTGGATGGTGACGAGTTGGGACAGGAAAGGACAACGGGCGGACCGGAGGAAACAGCCTGGAAGCAGAGCCAGAAGTTCAGGGACACCTCGCGAGCGGACGGGCGGCGCTGAGCTGACGGGAGGACAGTCTCATGCGGTGGGCCTGAATGACTGGTTCTGCTCATCAGGATACAGTTAAATCGGCTCTCAGCCATCAGAGAGAACTATTCTTCTACTCAAGTTTCTAATTCGAAATGAACAGCTTACCTGTAATATTTTATTTACGGAAATGTATAAAGTCACAGGAAGAATGATAAATACAAAATTCCAGGCAGGGAGAGAGAGGGCAGGGAAGATATGACCGGGGTGGATCCCCAGGAACCTCACCTGAGCTCCTGGTCTGGAAGCAAGACCATGGGCAGGCACCTTGCTGTTCATTGTATCGCTCTTAATGTCTTAGATATTTTAGACAGATTTTCTTGAACACGTAAAATAATTCAAAACAGCAGTTTTAAAGGAAAGTAGCCAACACACTCCCCTCCATTGATAGTGTTCTGGGTATGCTTCCATTTCCTGCAGTAGAAAAAGAGAAAGTGAGGAATCTTAAGGGAAATCAGCTCTGAATGCTTACTGGAGGGACAGATTCTGGAGCTGAAACTCCAGTGTTCTGATTATCTGATGTGAACAGCCGACTCATTGGAAAAGTCTCTGATGCTGGGAAAGACTGAGGGCAGAAGGAGAAGGGGGCATCAGAGGATGAGATGGTTGGATGGCATCACCGATGCAGTGGACATGAACTTCAAACTCTGGGAGATGGTGAGGGACAGGGAGGCCCGGCGTGCTGCAGTCCACGGGGTCACAGAGTCGGACACGACTGGGCCACTGAATAGCAAGAACAAAGAAACAAAACTCTTGGAGAAAGCCTTCGGTGGTTTGGAGATTTCTGTGCTGCCAAGCCTTCAGAGGGAACTCGTGTGCGAACAGAAGAATGAAGTACTTAGCATTATCGTCTATACAGCTGTTGTCTTATTTCTGAAATAAACTGATTCAAAAATGATTTTGAATATTATATGTGTAAGGCAGGCCAACCTCTCATCAGCCGTACGTCTGGCCAGAGTTTTGTAGACATTGGTTCTGCCAGCTCTGTTTTTCTAGAAGTTGAACTTTTCCACCTGGGGGAGAGAAAGGCAAGCAGAGCCTGTCCCAGGTGGCATGTGCAGATTTCAGTGATGAACGCTGCTGGAGATGGGGCTGGAGGGGACAGAAAGCTCCTTTGGGGACCTCACGGTTCTAGCCAGTGGGCTAGTGGCTGTCACTTGATTATCACAGACAGCAAGTCGGAAGTGAGCTAAATTACTGATGCACAAAGAGGGGGCTTCCCTGGTCCAGAGGTTAAGAATCTGTCTTCCAGTGCAGAGGACATGTGTCCCATCCCTGGTAGGGGAACTGAGACCCCACGTGCTGCCATGGGGGCAACTAACATGCTGCAACTACTGAAACTGTGTGCTGCAAAGAAGACCCAAAGCAGCCCTAAGTAAATAGACAAATGCATTTTAATAGAGGAGGGTGAATGGGTATGACTTTGATGGTTCACAAGGGTGTCTCAGGTTATTTTTTTGTTTTGTTTTTTGTTTAATTAATTTATTTTGTAAATAGGAGCATAGATGATTCACAGCCTTGTTAGTTTCAAGTTATGTGATAAAGTGACTCAGTTAGGTTTATATGTTCTTTTTTAGAAAGATGTTTCATGATAGACATAAATGGGCCACAGAGCCCTTTGAAATTACCAACTGACAATGACGTTTGAACACTAAACCCAGAAACCCTGGTTTGAAAACAGACGAGAAGCAGGGCTCACCAACACAAATAATTTGAGTCACTTTTTTACGGGTGTAAATTGGTTTTAATTCAAGGATGAGGGCAAGATACTAGCTGAGGAGTATAATGTTGTATAGAAGATATTTCAGTACAATAAATACAAATCCCAGTTTGAGAGGATTTAATTAAACTCAACCCCTTGACTCCATCTGAAGGCAAGCAAGAAGGGTGAGTATTTCCAACTGCTGTGACAAACCTAGACAATGTTTTAAAAAGCAGAAACATCACTTTACCAACAAAGGTCCATATAATCAAAACTATGGTTTTTCCAGAAGTCATGTACGAATATGAGAGTTGGACCACAAAGAAAGCTGAGTGCCCAAGAATTGATGCTTTTGAACTGTGGTGTTGGAGAAGACTCTTGAGATCCCTTGGACTGCAGGGAGATCCAGTCAGTCCATTCTAAAGGAGATCAGTCCTGGGTGTTCATTGGAAGGACTGATGCTGAAGCTGAAGCTCCAATCCTTTGGCCACCTGATTAGAAGAGCTCACCCATTGGAAAAGACCTTGATGCCAGGAAAGATTGAGGGCAGGAGGAGAAGGGGGCAGCAGAGGATGAGATGGTTGGATGGCATCACCAACCTAATAGACATGAATCTGAGCAAACTCTGTAAAATCATGGGAGACCAGAAAGCCTGGCTTGCTGCAGTTCATGGTGTCACCAAGAGTCAGACAGGACTTAGGAACTGAAAAGCAGCAAAGCTTTACCGGGAAGCCGCGGAGCTGGGACTTGGCGAGGCAGCGGGGTCCCTGGATTCCTAGGTCAGCATCGTTCTGCCAGTGACTCTGCTGCACCCTACAAGGATGCCAGGGCCGTCTCCAAAGCGACGCGCCTTAGTGCCTTTCTGCAGCAACTTGCAAAGGAAGAATTGCCTCAAGGAAATGAGTGGGGGTGGCTGAAGACAAGACCAAGGGCCCAGAAGTTTGGTTTGTTGAGCGGGAACTTGGAGGCCAGCATACAGGGCTGTGTGAGGCAGGCCAGGCAGCTGGCTGCAGCCAGTTGTCTGCGGGCGGGAGCATCTGTGGGCAGAGACCAAGCTGGCCGTGCCCTTTCTCCGCAGCAGCCTCCCCGGCCCCTCCCTCTCCCCGCTGGAGACCCCGCGAGATGCATTTGTGCTGATACTGGTTGGCAAACGAGGTGAATTCATTTTCTCCCCACTCCAACATGGGAAACATTGTTTGACACTGTAGAAAACACACAAGCTCCCGCTGATTTATTCCCGTCTCCTTCTGGGGCTGGCCAGCGTGGAGGAAGCAGGCACGTACCATCCAGATGACAAACGGATCGCGAAGACGTGGTAACACTGGCATTTCCAGCCTCCCGGAGCATCGGGCTGCATTTCTGAAATAAATTCTGCCTGGAGATCCGGCTCGCTCTTTGTATTTATGGAGCACTTTGGCTCCCAGAGTGCGTGTGAATGTGGTGTCTCCTTTCATCCTCGCAGGCTAGTGCTCCCCGAGGTCTCCCTGGAGTGAGCACCAGCCAGAGATGGACAGATGGATGGTGACGAAGCTGGCATGTAGCCATCTAGGCCTCTGTCTTTCTTCCCCCGCTCCGCCCCCCAACCCCCCGCCGGCTTCCCTGCTCCAGGCCATAAATCAGCGGGAGGGGGTTCAGAAACATCAGTCCTTAGGGGTTAGACTTTGCTGATGTTTTCTGGAGGCTTCCATCCTCCCCACCCAGGTGAGTCTCTCCTGCAACCTCTAACCCTGCTACCTCCCTGTTCGCTCTGCCTGCCCCTACCTCTGTAACGGGGAGATCTTTGAGGACTTTTCAGAGTGGCCTCCTTCAATGTGTCAGACACACCAGTGAGAGCCAAGCCCCCAGCCTCTTCCGGCCCTGGAAGCACTTCTGAGGCCCGCACTGCCTGTCAGCAACCTCCAGACTCAGCTTTGCCACACACCTGCGTGCGTACAGCCTGGCAAACCTCACTGCCTCATGGTCTGGAGGGGTGCAGGGCCACCCCTCTCCTGGACGTGGTGGGTGCTCTCCCCGCCCGCCTCCTCCCACCTCCCACCCCCGGCATCGGACCCGTGACAGGGAGCGGCTCCCTCCTGGTGGGTCGGGGCGTGCGCTCTGCAGACTCCGTGGGCGCTGCCATTCTGCTTTCTCTGTTGCCCCGTCCCTGTGGCACCCCAGGGTCACTTCTCTAGTCATTCACGGCTCTGGTCACCTCCGCCGCGGTCTGCGTGACCCCTGCCCTACCCTCCAAAGCTTCATCTTCAGGCACATGCATTGCCTCACATTTCAACTTGCCTTCCTGCTGACTGGGGAGATATTCTCTTCTGGCCTTGATCTGTCCAGATGGGAAATGGACCACAACCTTCACGCTCCCCAGCCCCAGCTGACCACAGCCGCTCCCCTGCCGGATCAGGGGATGGAGGCCAGGACCACGGCAGTTCTCGCCTTGACTTCACCGCTGGGCAGACACTGCCGGTGGCCTCCCCAGGCCCCTGGGAGGGCCCTTCACCAGCTGCTGGCTGGGACAGCGGCTAATGGCCCACACCCACCACCTCCTCAGGGGACTGCCGTGGGGTCTGCGGCTGCCTTGCCCATGACTTCAGCCTAGGGAAGGGGCAAAACAGATAACTGGCCAGAGGCTACCAGGGCAGAAACTTGCCCAGATCTCTACTCCTGTTTGTTCACATGGAACTGAGTGGCTTCAGAAAAAATTCAGGGTAAAGATGGAGAAAGAAAGTGAAGTGGCTCAGTCTGTCTCTTTGTGACCCCATGGACTGTTGCTTACCAGGCTCCTCCATCCATGGGATTTCCCAGGCAAGAGTTCTGGAGTGGGTTGCCATTTCCTTCTCCAGGGGATCTTCCCGATCCGGGGATCGAACCTGGGTCTCCCACATTGTAGGCACACTCTTTACCATCTGAGACGCCAGGGGATCTAAAGACGGACACCTTGCCTGGTTATCTAACGTCAGCCACCTCCGTGGAGAAAAGCAGAACAGACCAAAAGCAAGCTGATGTCACATCTGCTGAGTGACGTGGAGGAGTTTGTTCTTATAGCAAGTGCCCGCACCTGCCCAGGCCTACGGAGAGTTTGAAGTGCATCCCGACTTCATGAATATTAACAAACTGCTTGTTAACTTTGCTGCGCCCATCCTACAAATGGCAGGCTGCCGCAGCAGGCTCTTCTCTCTGATAGAGTTTGGTGACCAGGCCATGCTGCCTGTGAACGTCTCTGAGAGATGCGGGCCACGTAGGGCCTCATTCTGGAGAAGTGAGTTGGGGTGGCTATGGGTGAAGGTTAGATCCTGGCAGAAGCTTAGAATCAGACTCGACAGCCCCTGAAATCAGGAGTCAAGATAAGTGAGCTTTCCTACACACCTCCAGAGACGGTGAATCCCCCCTGCCCCACCCCCCACCCCAAAACAGAGCCCCAAACCGTGGGGCAGAACCTAAGGGAAGAGCCGCAGTGTGAAGCATTCACAGCCACAGGCAACGTGTCATCAGAGTGGTCTACACACCATCAGTCCAAGTCTAGTTCCCACCCAAAGGGCCATGTGCAAATTACACCTGCCCGGCCCTCCTCCTCGGGGTCTCCTGCAGATGAGAGGTGCCACACGCACAAGTGCAGATGACTCAGCCCGCGCACTCCTGGCGGAGGGGTTTATCTGAGACCCCCACATGCTTGGTGCAGCTCCACATTCATGAAAACAAGGTGCTTCTAGAATCCGGGGGTGGGCCTGGATTTGCCATTCTGTTAATAACACCCCTCTCCAACCACCCCAATCTGACACACACCTGATTTTTCATAGCACATTTGGTTGAGCCCCCTCCCCAGTTTTTGTCATCAGCATTCACTTCATTAAAGCATCTACTGTGCATTGAGTTGTACCAAAACAGCAATGCACAAAAGAGATGCCCTTTGCCTATAGAAAGCCTCCATGGATTTATAAAAGATGGACAAGTTCCTGCAGTGTGGTGACCTGTTCTATGGTAGTGAGTTCCAGGCCATGCTATTGAATTACTCAGGGAGATCAAAGAAGGCTTCCCGGAGGAAGTGATGGCTGAGCTGAGAGCTAATGGATAGATAACAAGTTTTCCAAGCAAATGAAGGTAGTCGTGTAGGCCATCTGAGACCAAAGCTCCCACAGCAGCTGTGGGGACTGGCCGTGACGCGGGCACAAGGTGGGGCGTGGCAAGGGGTGAGGAACCTGGAACCGGTGGGCAGGTGAGGAGGTGGGCTCCTTAGTGTAGAGAACGGCCTTCGAGTCGGACAGAGCAGGGCCCACTGACTTTCCCTGATCCTCAGGCACCTGGCCTGCAAAACGTGACACGATCGGAAGAGAATGTGTGTGTGTGTGTGTGTGTGTGACATTCACTCTCAGGAAAGCAGGAGCCGTGCGGGAGCCGTGAGAGCATCTGTGTGTTACACGCTCACACG
>CM035275.1:90050185-90074942 GCA_020226075.1 Hydropotes inermis | reverse complement strand
GCGTGACTGATCCGAGCAGCCCTGCTCACTCTAAAGCCCCCAGTAACTGTGAGGGCATCTACTCCATCCATCTTTCCAAAGAAAATTACCAAGTGCTTATTTACTGTGAGCCCAGACAGGCCCACAAGATACCCGCCCCAGCAGGCTCCCCGGGGACGGAGATGAGCCCTTGGCAGGGTCACTATCCATCACCCCGAGCTCTCGGCTTCCAGACCCATCTGTGAGCACAGGACAGGGCTGATGGGCGGCTTCCCATCCCTCGTTAACGACCTCGTTAGCAGCTTAATGGAGAGGTTGGAGGCTTGAATGAGAGGGGAGCCTTCCCAGGCTACATTTAGCTGACCCTGGATTTATGGGCTGGGGTTGCTAACCTTCTGTAAAACAGTCATCGCTTGTATTACAGAAAACAGTCTATTTTTAAAAGCTGCAGGAGACTCTTTGAATGCAAAACAGCTTTTGCAATTCTTTTGACTGTTTTATTTATAAGGGAGTATTTTTTTCCTTTGTGCGTGATGGGAGCTGCAGAAATTAGGGAAGAATGCTTGCAGGGCACCAATGTAGCTCCAGGAAGCTGAACTTCTAGCACAGACAGAGTCTCAGGCTATAGAGACTCTGCATCATGAATAGTGAAGTGCTAAGAGGGTGCTGAAGCTGAAGCTCCAATATTTGGCCACCTGATATGAAGAACTGACTCATCTGAAAAGCCTCTGATGCTGAGAAAGATTAAAGGCAGGAGGAGAAGGGGGCAACAGAGGATGAGGTGGTTGGATGGTCACCGACTCAATGGACATGAGTTTGAGTAAACTCCGGGAGTTGGTGATGGACAGGGAGGCCTGGCATGCTGCAGTCTGTGGGGTTGCAAAGAGTTGGACACGATTGAGCGACTGAATGAACTGAACTAGAGGTTGCTTCTGGGATGAGGAGCTGCCCTGAGAACTAGGGTGAGCAATCAGGATTATAGCCCCCAAAGGCCTGGGCGGGTGTCTCTGAGGGTCTCCATTACCTGGCTGGTCTCTGATTGGCTCTCCACTTCCATGTCCCTGGGGAAGGGTTTATACATCTTTCTTTAAAAAGCTGTCTGCCTTCTTTCTTTATATTCTGACACCAAACGGGGTACTGACGCCAGGCCCCGAGTGAACGTCACTTCTGTTTGTCTGCTCAGTAGCTGGTGCTGCCGACTATTTCCTCACCCGTAGGATTCTCTCCACAAGTACCTGCTGAACAACTATGTCACGAACACACCTGTTCTAGGTGCCGAGATGTACATACAGGTTCCAGGAGTTCAAGTCTAGCTGGGGAACAATGGTGGGTTTATGTAGGATCAGTGTGTTGAGAAACTGTAAAAGAAATTCACGTGAACTGAGGGGCTCAGAGAGGGGGAGCACACGGGTGCCCCTGGAGTCTCTCTGGTCTGATCAGTCCAGTCAGATGAACCTGGGAGCTCCATCTAGATGGCCGATGCACCCTCAGTGAGAGGGGCAATCTGGGGGTGCGGGTCCCGCGCCCCCTTTCTGGAACATTCGCTAGTGGGGTCCACCACCTACTGATGAAATTTCGCCTTGGTCTCAGCCCCGCCTAAAAGGCAGGGCATTAGAAGCTGTAGAATTCACCTTATGCTTTATACCTGAGACTAGGGTACTATGGTTTCTAAGCATCTCTTGATCATCAATGTTCTTCAAAGTGAATGAAAAAGAACTTATGAGATTAGGATGTTTCGTTTATGTAAAAAAAAAAAAGCAGACTTAAAACTGGAATTTCAGCATTAATTATCGGGCCACCAGAGAAATTAGAAATTTGAGCTTCTGGATGTACTGTCTAAAATAGATCCTGAAACGGACAAAGTTGTTTTTAAAAATATGTGAAACTGTACTGTGTGACGCTGACTTATGGTGCATATATAGTGCATTTAAATTTCTGAAGGAAGCCAGAAAATAAAAGTATGTTAAAATGGAAGAACAAAGATATCAACATCTAACTTTACCTAAGAAGTCACATAAGCAAGTAAAACGAAATATTTAGTTTTGAGAGAAACAAAAACCAACAAACTAGACATCTATATCCTGAAAAATTATCCTTCAAAAATGAAAGAGAAATAAAGATTTTTCTCAGAGAGATAAAAATTGAGGAACTTGTCAGTAGATCTGCCTTATAAGAAATGTTAAAAGGTGTTCTGGTGTGTGTGTGTATGTTAATCACTCAGTCGTGTCTGACTCTTTGTGACCCCGCGGGCTGCAGCCCACCAGGCTCCTCTGTCCATGGGATTCTCCAGGCAAGAACACTGGAGTGGGTTACCATTTCCCTCTCCAGGGTATCTTCCCGACCCAGGGAATCCAACCCAGGACTCCCGCGTTGCAAGCAGATTCCTTATCATCTGAGCCACCAGGGAAACCCTTGAAAGGTATTCCTAGGAGGAAATAAAATAATTCAGGTAGAAAACTCGAATCTACATAAAGAAAGGAAAAACATCACAGAAGAAATAGGCAAAGGTAAAATAAAACTTTCATTTTTATTTTTCTTAATTGATCTAATAGACAACAATTTGTTCAAAGTAACAATATCAACGACGTATTTGATTATGTATAATTATGGCACTAGTGTTAAAGAACATTCCTGCCAGTGCAGGTAGACATAAGAGATGCAGCTTTAATACCTGGGTGGGGAGGATCCCTGGGAGGAGGGCATGGTAACCCACTGCAGTCTTCTTGCCTGGAGAATCCCATGGACAGAGGAGCCTGGTGGGCGACAGTCCATGGGGTCACAGAAAGTCAGACATGACTGAACCACTTAGCATGATCCTTAAAAAACTGGAAATACAACTGCCATATGGCCCAGCAATCCCACTCCTGGGCATACACACCAAGGAAACCAGAAATGAAAGAGACACGTGCACCCCAATGTTCATCGCAGCACTGTTTATCATAGCCAGGACATGGAAGCAACCTAGATGCCCGCCAGCAGACGAATGGATAGGGAAGCTGTGGTGCATATACAGCATGGAATATTACTCAGCCATTAAAAAGAATTCATTTGAATCAGTTCTAATGAGATGGATGAACCTGGAGCCCATTATACAGAGTGAAGTAAGCCAGAAAGAAAAACACCAATGCAGCATACTAACGCATATATATGGAGTTTAAAAAAATGGTAACGATAACCCTATATGCAAGACAGAAAAAGACTCACAGATGTACAGAACAGACTTTTGGACTCTGTGGGAGAAGGAGAGGGTGGGATGATCTGAGAGAATAGCATTGAAACATGTATATTATCAATTGTGAAACAGGTTTGATGCATGAGACAAGTGTTCGGGGCTGGTGCACTGGGAAGACCCAGAGGGATGGGATGGGGAGGGAGGTGGGAGGGCGGATCAGGATGGGGGACACATGTAAATCCATGGCTGATTCATGTCAGTGTATGGCAAAAACCACTACAATATTGTAAAGTAATTAGCCTCCAACTAATATAAATAAATGAAAAAAATACTAAAAAAACAATTTTGTATTATATATATATGTGTGTGTGTGTACACTTAGTTACCTCTGACTCTTTGTGACCACATGGACCGCCAGGTTCCTCTGTCCGTGGGATTCTCCAGGCAAGGGTACTGGAGTGGGCTGCCATGCCCTCCTCCAGGGGGTCTTCCCGACCCCGGGAGCAAACCTAGGTCTTCTGCCTTGGCAGGTGGATTTTTAATCACACAGCCACCAGGGAAGCTTACATGTGAGTAAAATAAATGGCAGAATGATACAAGGAAGAAGGGATCAAGATTAGTTTGTTACTAGGGGCACTCACACTACCCTTGAAGTATAGAATGTTGTTTGAAAGTGGACTTGGCTCAGTAATAAATGTATGTTGCAAACTCTAGGGCAGCCAGTGGGGGGAAAAAAAAGTGAAAAAAGAAACATAACTGGTATTTTATGACCACTGACAAGCTGTTTTTGTTTGTTTTGATTTTTGGCTCAACTTTCTTACAATAACTAGGTGTATTCACTATGCCGAGGACAAGGGTAGAGAGATTGTGGCTAATGATATTCATTTATTCATTTCCACAGGATCTAAGTGAGCACATTTTCTTGGTAATGCTGTCCCTGTGTCTTTCTTTCCTGTCTTTGAAGCTATTGTCTTGGATATTACATGAAGCTGATAAATTGCATTTCACATCTAAAACAATCGAAGTTTCTGGCAGGGTGGACATTTATATAATGTTCTTTGCCACAGGCAAAACCTTTTCCGAAACAACTTGAAGGTTCTTTTCTTCTCCTATCAAAGAAGGAAATCTTGATACAACTCAAATTATCCTCAGCTGAGATGCTTGATCTCACAATTATTCAAGAAGCCTCGTGTTGTACTGTTCCAGCAGATTTAGTGCCTCACTGCCATCTCCACGTTGTCTCATCCCTTTGGGTTCAAGGGAGAAGGTTCTCCAGTTGGACAGGGACCTCAGCTCTCCAGTGGAGCCGAGCTGGGCAGAGGACAGCACAGCACAGAAACGCCTTCTGGTTCTGCCTCAGATCTACTTCTGCCTTTTCTTTCAGCTTGGCCTTTATGTCTCATGGCTCCTTGCTCCCAGCGCCCTTTGTTGGTTCCTGCTCTTGCTGACTTTCTGAGGTCAGAGTGCATCAGGACACGGACGTGCACGTCTCCCGCCTACACCCCCTCCCGCTCATAACCCAGTGGTGTGTGTCACGTTTCCCCTGGGGTGTCTCATAGACATCGCAGACTCTGCCCGCCGAGACTAGCGCCCTGCCACCCCCCACCCCATCCCGGCAGTCTGGATGGCCTCCCATCCATCCTTCCACCTGCTTTGGACAAAACTTAACAAGAATCTTTTCTTCTTCACTTTCTCCCACACCCGTATCTCATCCACCGTCAAATTATACTTGCTGTACCTCAAAATGTGGCAAAAAGCTCTTCCTTCTTTCTATTTCTATTGCTACCTCCTGCGTCTCCCTTCAATGCTCCGTAATGTATTCTCTATCCAGGAGTCCGAATGATTTCTTATAAAAGTCAAATCATGTCACAAAGAGATTCGAAATCCTTTAAGCACTCCTCGCTTTACTCAAAATGAAATTCGAAGTCCCCAAAGATCCACAGGTCCTCCGTGACCCGGCCGTCCGTCTCTGCTCTGCTGCCCGCACTGCTACCCGTTCCCACCCAGCTCTGGCCGCACAGACCTCCTGCCCTTTTCAGACTCACCAGGCTCCCTCCTCCTCTGGCCTTGGCTCTTGGCATCCACTCTGCCTGGGATGGTCTTCCCCTTCGGGTTTGCTAGGCTGACCTCATCATCACCCTCAAGCATTGTTCAAACGTCAGCTTCTCAATGAGGTCTATCTACCCTCCTGCCCCTACTTAACCTGGCTACTGTCCTGTTTCTCTTTTTTTCCGCCTTTGTAGGCTTTGCTTGTGTGTGTATGCATGCTCAGTCGTGTCCAACTCTTTGTGACCCGTGGATTGTAGCCTGCCAGCCTCCTCTGTTCACAGAATTTCCCAGGAAGAATACTGGAGTGGGTTGCCATTTCCTCCTCCAGGGGATCGTCCCAGCCCAGGGATGGAACTCGGGTCTCCTGCATCTCCTGCAATGGCAGGCAGATTCTTTACCACCGAGCCACCGGCCCTCTCATAGGCTTTATCAGCTTCTAATACACTTTACAATTTACATGTTTAATGTGTTTACGCTTCATTGACTGTCTTCTGATGAAAGTAAGCCCTCTCAGGGGAAAAAAAAAAGGTGCACTGATGCTTCTCAACTACTTAGAGCATCCTTTGGTACAAAGTAGATTTTCAATAAATACTTGTCGAGTGGATGCAGCCTGAACCAGACTCAGACCCCAGCTCTGACCATGACCTTGTATCTGAACTTGGGTGAGTTATTTAACCTCTCTTGATCTCAGAGTCTTCATTAAGAAATGGAGTTGTATATGAAGGAAAACATCCTGAGGATTAACTGAAGGACTGTTTGCAAAGTGTAAGCCCGGTGTCTGCCACGGAGTAAGTGGAGAAAAAGCAGATTCACCTGTCCTGTAACCTTCCCCGGATTCTCTTCACTTCAGTTCAGTTCAGTCACTCAGTCATGTCTGAGTCTTTGTGAGCCCATGGACCGCAGCACACCAGGCCTCCCTGTCCATCACCAACTCCTGAAGCTTACTCAAACTCATGTCCATTGAGTCGGTGATGCCATCCAACCATCTCATCCTCTGTCGTTCCCTTCTCCTCCCACCTTCAATCTTTCCCAGCATCAGGGTCTTTTTCCAATGAGTCAGCTCTTTGCATCAGGTGGCCAAAGTATTGGAGCTTCAGCTTCAGTCCTTCCAATGAATATTCAGGACTGATTTCCTTCAGGATAGACTGGTTAGATCTCCTTTCAGTCCAAGGAACTCTCAAGAGTCTTCTCCAACACCACAGTTCAAAAGCATCCATTTTTCAGCAGTCAGCTTTCTTTATGGCCCAACTCTCCTATCCATACATGACTACTGGAAAAACCGTAGCTTTGACTAAACGGACCTTTGTTGCCAAAGTCCTGTCTCTGCTTTTTTCTCTGGAGTCTCTTACCAAGGTGCTCTCTCCGTTAAGGTGAGCAGTGGTCCTGCCCCCTGCCTGCCCCGAGGTGCAGATGAGGAGCAGATCAGATGCCCACCTCGGGCCCAGGGCAGGTGCGTGCTAAACACTTTCAAATGCACAACCTCGTTAAACCAAATAACAATGTGTGTACTGTTATTAACTCCACCGTGCGGGTGAGGAACAGGAAACACGGAGCCACATATATTCTGTGACCAGGTCACACAGCAATCAGTGGGCTGTCCAGCTCCTAGGACCTGATTTCAGTATCATCCACCGCTCACACCAACATCTCCAAAAAAACATGATGATTATAAACGATCCTAAGTCCACAGGCTTGCACATATTGCCTTAAGTCCTTGTCTGATTATAAATTTAGGATTGATTCTTAAACAGAGTGAAGTGTTTAAAAAAAAAAGAGTGAAATGTTTTTAAATTTATTTTAAACTCTTTGAGGCCTATCGTCAAATTACCTCCTGAATTGTTTTTCACAGTTTATAGTCCCATCAACAGACATTGTCCAGGCTACATTATTAAAGATCACATACTTTTGCAATGAACGTGCTTTCTATGGCATACTGTCAGATATTTATTCTTAATTTCAGCTTTATAAATAAGACTCTTATCAACATCTTGATGAATAAAATAGTTTCTCTTGGGAGAATTTCTCTTCCCTTTGGATAGATTTCTTTGATCAAAAGTTCATGTGTCACATTTCTAGTTATTTTCCAGAAAATGATACTGACTCCTTTATTTTTCCCCAAACATTTACTGACAACCTACCATGCACTGACACTGTTCTGAATTCCTTCTCACAATGAGAGTCCCAAATTGCTGGTCTTTCCTATTAGAAATGAATTTACCTTCTTCCATGCCTGGAAGAAGCCTTGTCACCCCTCATGACTCCTCCACACCACTGCCTTTTAAAACTTTCCCGCTATCCTGGAAGAGGCAAGGACGTGTTTCAGGCCTCATCCCAGATCATGGGCCAGCCTGGGCTTGCAGAAACAGAGGAGACACCAGCTGCTGCCCGTCAGGGTTTCTATGAGAAGACAGAGATGAAAAGATGCACTTTCAGGTGGTCATTTCGGTGAGGCAGGCATAAACATTTCAGGGTAATATCAATATTTTATTTTTACTGCTAATAATCATTTAAATTTAAACAAGATAAACTTTTTAATTAAAAAACGAGCTCTTCTAATGTTTGGTACCTTTTTACTAAAGTACAGTTGATTTACAATATTGTGCTCGTTTCAGGTATCCATATAGTTTTATATGTATATATGTATACATATAAAGTCTGTATATGTACACTGATCTATGTATCAGTTATACATATATTTTTTCAGATTCTTTTCCACTGTAGGTTATTACAAGGTATTGAATATAGTTCTCTGTGCTGTGCAGTAAACCCTTATTGTTTATTTTATATAGTGTGTATCCAGTGTATCTATTAATTTCATAGTCCTGTTTTCCCCTCTTCCACCCTTTCCTTTTTGGTAACCATAAGCTTTTTCTATGTCTGTGAGTCTGTTTCTGGTTTGTATTAATAAATATGTTCATAAGTAATGTTTTTTTTAGATTCCACATATAAAGGATATCATGATATTTGTCTTTTTCTGTCTGATTTGCTTCACTCAGTATGATAATCTCTAGGTCCCTTCTATTGAAACAGCAAAATTTCATTTTTATGACTGAGTAAAATCCCATTGTACACACGTACCAATCTTCCTTAGTCACCTGTCAGAGGACACCCAGGCCGCTTTCTTATCTCGTCTATTGTAAATGGTGCTGTTATGAACATTGGGCTGCAGGTATCTTTTCAAATTACGGTTTCGTCAGGATACACGTTCCACAGTGGGACTGCTGGATCATATGGTAACTTTATTTTTAGTTCTTTAAGGAACCTCCATACTGTTCTCTGTAGAGGCTGCACCAATTTACCTTCCCATCAGCAGTGCAGGAAGGTTCTCTTTCCTCCACACCCTCTCCAGCATCTGTTGTTTGTGGATTTTTTGATGATGGCCATTCTAACGGTGTCTGTTGGCCCTCTGTAAGTTTTCTCTGTTCTCGGGAGAAATGTCTACTTTTGATTGGGTTGTTTGTGGTTTGGATGCCGAGCTGGAAGAGCAGCACTCTTTTCAAGTTATCTTGGATATCTCTGTGTCTGTCTTGACACCTTACACTGAGGTTGTTTTGTGATTTTTAACTTGTCCTGAAAGGCTGCCTGTCCCACGCAGCCCCTGGAGGTTAACACTCGGGGAGGGGCGCCCTCCAGGCGTCAGCAGTGGCTGATGACCAGTGCTGGGGGCCCTGGCGAGGGTTGCAGTTTCTGGCTCCTTTGCTTGGGATTCCTCCTCTCCTCCCCAGCCCCACCGTCAGGGCTAGTTCCAATCCAGGAGCGGACGCACTCTCACCCATGCTGCCGTCGGGACGGGACTGAAATGTTTTTTGCTTCTGATTTTTATTGTCTCTCCATTTTGCTGAAAAGCTCTAAGGATTATGTACTCAAGACTCTCTGATTTCTCAAATACTTGGTGAAGATTACGAAGATGGCCAGGCAGGATAAGCCTGGAAAACAGTTTTCCTCTGTATAACGGTACTCAGGCAGTCTCAGCCTTGCAAAAACTGTTTAACTGGCTTCCCAGTTACAGCTCTTGTCAACACCACTGAGTTGCTACATACCCTGTAATTGTTATTGGCTGAAGCCTTCTGAGATGTAATTTCCTTATCATGGGCTCATGTGTCAGTCTTAAGAGGAGCCCACTCTGTATCATGAAGCTGTGGGAGGGGCTACCCTTTGATCTAGCGTGATTCAGGGCGTAGCCATCACTAGGATATTTTTTTCAACCTCTGCCTCTTAGCTCTCCCCTCTTCCATTCAAGATGCAGCAACCCACTCCAGTCTTCTTGCCTCGGAAACCCCATGGACAGAGGATCCTTGTGGTCTACAGTCCATGGGGTCGCAAAAGAGTCAGACATGACTTAACAACTAAACAGCAATTCTGGCTTAGGTCAAAAGACAATACCCAAATCAAGAAAAGTTTAGACCATTAACTGATGACTCCAAGTGCTCTGGAAGAAAATATTTTAGTTCTGCACACTAGTAGGCCCAAGTGAGAGGACAGAATTAAACACGTGTTCTGACACACTCGGGAAATGTGGACTATTTCACGTCTTCGTGTCCTGGTGATAAAGCAAAGCCAACACACATGACTCATCTGCTCCCTGGCATTGGTGTGCAGTGTGGATAGATGCGATGGCACGCTGCTTTCAAGCCCTGGTAGGTTTTATAACTATGATAAAACATCGACATGCAATAAATTTTGCTCCAAGTTGGGTTTTATTTAGAGGTTAGAACCGACAGCACCTTTAAGTGCCTGGAATGAGGCTGCTGTAGACTCTGCGGTCCCTCGGTTTATGGCCAGTTGCATCGGGCCCAGGCAGGTGATACGACGCCCCTGGCTGGGAGCTTCAGCACCGTGGGCCCCTTTGCGTGGCCTCCCCCCGGAGCGGCTGCCCTGCTCACCAAAGCACTATTCTGGGTCTCTATGCCCACAAGCGTCATTCTCCAATGATGCTTCATACTTTTTCACACAAACTGGTCCTGTGCCCTCACAATTGCCACCAGGACAGACGTTTCAGAAGCCTGGGCTTGATGCTCGGCCCTGTGGGAAATTGATTCTGGGCTGCATCGTGTCCTCAAAAAGGCTGTTTGTTGACAGAAGCAAGGCCATTAAAGATAATGGTCAATGTCAGTATCACTGCAGAATGGCCTGGATTCAATCAACCGAGCGTCTAGTAATTAGTGACCACTTATTTTTCCCAAAACAGACATATTCTTCCTTTTTAAAATATATTTGATATTTTGTTTAGGTGATAGATCCATATGCCCCCAAAATCGAAACTCAGAAGGATGTGCAGGGAGAAATGTCCCTCCCAGCCTTGACTCTGATAGCAGGGTCCCCCACTCAGACCCTCTGCCCAAACCCCCACCGCTGCTCATCTTCCAGAAGGCTTCCAGAAAAGACGCACATTCATAAGATAATGCTAAATATCATCCCCCACCTATGCAACTGGCGGTATATCTTACCCACTTCTTCTGTGTGCCTTGCCTTTCAATGTATTCATTATTCGTCTGTTTATTTGTTGAGCACCTACTGTGTTCTGTTTCCTGCCCTCAGCCCTGTAGGAACCACAGCTGACAGAGCAACAGAGATGCTGCCCTTGGGAGGCTTACAGACGACCAAAAGGAAAGAGTGAGGACCAGTGAGTGAAATAGTAAGTGTGGCACGTGTCAAAATCTGTTAAATAAACAGTGATGAGGGGAAAGGTGAATGTATAGATGAACGTGGAAAAATGGAGTTTATCAACGTGCAAAAGAAAGGGCCAGGACTTAAGACATCATAGGATGATCTTAAAAGACGCTTGCTCCTCGGAAGGAAAGCTATGACAAACCTTGACTGTGTGTTAAAAAGCAGAGATAGGTCCCTGTAGTCAAAGCTATGATTTTTCCAGTAGTCATGTTCAGATGTGACAGTTGGACCATAAAGAAGGCTGAGCAGCGAAGAATTGATGCTTTGAACTGCGGTGCTGGAGAAGACTCTTGAGAGTCCCTTGGACTGCAAGGACATCAAACCAGTCCACCCTAAAGGAAATCAACCCTGAATATTCACTGGAAGTGCTGATGCTGAAGCTCCAATCCTTTGGCCATCTGATGCGAAGAGTTGAGTCATTTGGAAAAAAAAAAAAACCCTGATGCTGGGAAAGATGGAAGGAAAAAGGAGAAGAGGGCAGCAGGGGATGAGATGGTTGGATGGTATCAGCAACTCAATGGACATGAGTTGGAGAAGACTTTCGGAGACAGTAAAGGAGAGGGAAGGCTGCTGCGCTACAGCTTACTGGTCACAAAGAGATGAACATGAATCAGTGACTAACAACAGCCGCAAGATTTGACAATTCTGTGAACATGCAAAATCCAGCCACAGTGCCCTGAGAATGGCCCAGAGAGTCAAGAACAGAGGGACTGTCTCCTTCTGAAGTCCAGAGAAGACTACCGTGGGGAGGGAGTGACCTCACTCATATGTCACTTGCTTGGGCTCTAGTCTCACCCCATAGATGCGCAGTCACCAGGACTTGCTTTCCCGGGGATGTCCAAGGTCATCTTCAGCTGTCTTAGAGGGGTGTGTTCAGAGAGTGGAAAAAGTGTTAGACTCCTGAGCAAGACAGTGATCCAAGGATGATCTTCAGAGACCTCCCTCCCCAGACACGGGTTCTCCCGTGAGTGGCCCACAGCAGGAACCCATCCGGGAGTCTGGTGTGAGGGTGCAGGGTGGAGGAGCCTCGTCCTCCGTAGGAGATCCCCCAGGATTCCAGCTGGAGTTGAGGGAGCAAGGACAGTGATAGCCTCCGGGGCTGACTGTGGGGGCTCGTGACAGATTCTGACGGGGCCCAGTCACCAGGCCCCAAGGCGGGCAGTCACAGCCATGGCAGACTCGCATGTGCGGGTCACGTCATTGCTGGTGTGGGTGCACCAAAGAGAAAAGTATAAAACCACCAGAGCAAGCCAATGGTGCTGCAATTCACAAGGAGGCAAGCACTGAAAACTCAGGAAACCTTTTCTCTAAAGTGTATTCACTGCAAGAAGCAAAGTGTGTTATAATGTTTATGATGTGCTTCTCAGTAAGAGGTTAGGAGTCAGTGCCATCTATAGAAATGAAGCAAGCAACCATGGAGAGGAAGCTACTGCAAGAAGAGAAAGAGCATAGAGGCTAAAACTCATAACTGTGCAATTGGAAGACCCAACTAAAATCAAGGGATGGCATAGCAGAAGTAGATCCGATTGCAGAAGACAGTCTTGGGAGAGTCAGCCACAATTCAAAGAAGAAAGAAATGGAAATATGAAAGTAATGGCAGACAGCAACCGAAGCAAACTTGGAAGATCCAACATTCGAAGTCTAAGGACACAATGGCCACGGTGTGAAGATAAGTCTTGTCCAGAGAGTTCAGTTTTGGTGGCCTGTGTGGGATGGCGGGGAGGTGGCTGTAACTGATGTGTGACCTCAGATGCACTCCCAGCAGGGGGCACAATTCACCCTGAGTTTGGGGCCTGAATGTCAAGAGCCCGAAGTTGGATGCTCTGCTCTGAGACCCTGCAGCGTCAGGTCCCAGCTATTGTGACCCAGTTTACTTCACTTGTAAATTAGCGCTTTGTCTGAGAGTTACATAAGTTTTCCAAAGGGTTTTGTAGACCATGGATGGTACCATGAGTGTTCGATGTGGCTCTGATTACTGACCAACCCCAGTGGTTTGGGAGCTCTTCTCAATTAATAACATTACTTACAAAGCCTTATTTCTGCAGAAACGTGTGTGAGTAAATGGGCAACGCTTTGCTGGCATTCAGGGTCCCCTGGATTGGACTCCGTCCCCGAGTGATTCACACTAGTCCATCCTTGGCATCAGATGTGCCCGACAGAGACGTTGTGATTGGTTTAACAGGCTTTGTAAAGAAATCTTCAAATTGGAGAAGTGACTAAGCAAACTCATTCATTCAGCTAATATTTATAGAAGGCCTCCCGCAGCCTGACGTGGAGGAAGTCGCTGTGAATGTGATGCTGAAACAGACAGAAGGCGCCTCCGCAGTCTGTCTTGTATCCTAGTGTTTGAAGAGCAAACCCAAAGCAGAATCTGGATGTATTTGTAAGGTACACAGACTGGCTCAGCTCACGGTGAAGCCCAGTCACCGGGGCAGGGCTGAGGGGCGTGGAGAGCAGACTCCAGGTGGGATGCCCAGGCACTCCCTGGGGAGACATGTGAGTGGAACAGGGGAGGCCGGGCATGCACATATGAGGGAACAGCAGGCACAAAGGCCCTGCCTCAACAACGTGTTCGGGGTTTTCCCGAGCATGAGCAACGTGGCCAGCGCTTACAGAATAGACAGCAGAAGAGAACGGGATGAGGTCACCACTGGGGCTTCAGGGAGTAGGGCTGTGAAGGCTGCCCCAGGCTGAAAGCCCCCAGGGCTGTGACCGCATATGTCTGCTCCACAAAGGTCCACTAAGTGGATCCGAACCAGCCATGTTCCACGTCCCCCAGTGGCAATCTCTCGGTGACAGACATCGTGTTGGGCCCAGGACTGTCAACCCTAAAACCAGGCAAGATCTGAGCAACGGTGAGGAATTGTCACCCAAGGACCTCTGAGTCTCTGAAGCTGAATAGGGGCATCCTGGGCCCCCATTTGCCCACCTGAAGCTTGGGGCTGGGCCAGCCCGCCTCCTCAGGGCTTAGAACTGAAAACAGAACTTTCCTTTAAGTCAGTCAGCAGTCTTTACTCTCATCTTCCCCAGCTGTGAGTTCTGAAGGAGCATGGGGCATCAGAGCTTTAATCACAGGGAAAGCCTAGCTCGACCTTCTTTTCCGCATTAGAGGACTGAAGCCGAGATTGAGACCAATGACTTACAGTATCTCCTGGTTAGTTGCAGGTGGGCCTGGGCTTGGCACTTGGGCCCTGACCTTTGGTCTGCTGCCCTTCCATGTGTCCCTGTAGCAACCTCCCTCGGTGCCCTGAGCCTGCTCGTGATCAGAAACATGGACAGAAAGCAGTGCAACCCAGGCTGTGGGCTCATTAGAGTGGTTCATGGCTTTCTCATGCAAAGGTTTTCAGGGGGTTACCTGGCAGCTAGTTACAGCTGCTGTAACGCCTCTTCTTATGGTTCCATAAAATTCAGTGAAGCACTCAGTTCAGTTCAGTCACTCAGTCGTGTCCAGTTCTTTGTGACCCCATGGTCTGCAGCACACCAGGCCTCCCTGTCCATCACCAACTCCCAGAGTTTGCTCAAACTCATACCCATTGAGTCGGTGATGCCATCCAACCATCTCATCCTCTGTCATCCCCTTTTCCTCCCGCCTTCAGTCTTTACCAGCATCAGGGTCTTTTCCAATGAGTCAGTTCTTTGCATCAGGTGGCCAAAATATTGGAGTTTCAGCCTCAGCATCAGTCCTTCCAATGAACACTCAGGACTGATCTCCTTTAGGATGGACTGGTTGGATCTCCTTGCAGTCCAAGGGACTCTCAAGAGTCTTCGTCAACATCACAGTTCAAAAGCATCAATTCTTCGGTGCTCAGCTTTCTTTATAGTCCAACTCTCACATCCATACATGACTACTGAAAAAACCATAGCTTTGACTAGATGGACCTTTGTTGGCAAAGTAATATCTCTACTTTTTAAAATGCTGTCTAGGTTAGTCATAGCTTTCCTTCCAAGGAGTAAGCATCTTTTAATTTCATGGCTACAGTCACCATCTGCAGTGATTTTGGAGCCCAAGAAAATAAAGTCTGTCACTGTTTCCAGTGTTTTCCTATCTATTTGCCATGAAGTGATGGGACCAGATGCCATGATCTTGATTTTCTGAATGTTGAGCTTTAAGCCAACTTTTTCACTTTCCTCATTCACTTTCATCAAGAGGCTCTTTAGTTCTTCTTCGCTTTCTGCCATAAGGGTGGTGTCATCTGCATATCTAAGGTTATTGATATTTCTCCCAGCAATCTTGATTCCAGCTTGAGCTTTATCCAGCCCAGCATTTCACATGATGTACTCTGCATATAAGTTAAATAAGCAGGGTGACAATATGCAGCCTTGACATACTTCTCTCCCATTTTGGAACCAGTCTATTGTTCCATGTCCAGTTCTAACTGTTGCTTCCTGACCTGCATGCAGATTTCTCAGGAGGCAGGTAACGTGGTCTGGTATTCCTATCTCTTGAAGAATTTTCCAGTTTGTTGTGATCCACACAGTCAAAGGCTTTGGCATAGTCAATAAAGCAGAAATAGATATTTTTCTGGAACTCTCTTGCTTTTTCAATGATCCAATGGATGTTGGTAATTTGATCTCTGGTTCCTCTGCCTTTTCTAAATCCAAATTCAACATCTGGAATTTTACCCATTCACGTCCTGTTGAAGCTAGTTTTGGAGCATTTTGAGCATTACTTTGCTAGCGTGTGAGATGAGTGCAACTGTGTAGTAGTTTGAGCATTCTTTGGCATTGCCTGTCTTTGGGATTGGAATGACAATTGGTTTTTTCCAGTCCTGTGGCCACTGTTGAGTTTTCCAAATTTGCTGGCATATTGAGTGCCCCACTTTCACTGCATCATCTTTTAGGATTTGAAATAGCTCAACTGGAATTCCATCATCTCCACTAGCTTTGTTTGTAGTGATGTTTCCTAAGGCCCACTTGACTTCAGATTCCAGGATGTCTGGCTCTAGGTGAGTGATCACACCATAGTGATTATGTGGGTCATTAAGATCTTTTTTGTATGGTTCTTCTCTGTATTCTTGCCACCTCCTCTTAATATCTTCTGCTTCTGTTAGGTCCATATCATTTCTGTCCTTTATTGTGCCCATCTTTGCATGAAATGTTTCCTTGGTATCTCTAATTTTCTTGAAGAGAGGTCTAGTTTTCCCATTCTATTGTTTTCCTCTATTTCTTTGCATTCATTACTGAGGAGGGCTTTCTTATCTCTCCTTGCTATTCTTTGGAACTCTGCATTCAAATGGCTATATCTTTCATTTTCTCCTTTGCCTTTAGCTTCTCTTCTTTTCTCAGATATTTGTAAGGCCTCCTCAGACAATCATTTTGCCTTTTTGCATTTCTTTTTCTTGGGGATGGTCTTAATCGCTGCCTCCTGTACAATGTCACAAACCTCCGTCCATAGTTTTTCAGGCACTCTGTCTATCAGATCTAGTCCCTTGAATCAATTTGTCACTTCCACTCTATAATCGTGAGGGATTTGATTTAGGTCTAGTGGTTTTCCCTACTTTCCTCAGTTTAAGTCTGAATTTGGCAATAAGGAGTTCATGATCTGAGCCACAGTCAGCTCCTGGTCTTGTTTTTGCTGACTGTATAGAGCTTCTCCCTCTTTGGCGGCAAAGAACATAATCAATCTGATTTCAGTGTTTTCCATTTGGAGATATCCGTGTGTAGAGTTGTACTGTGCTGTTGGGAGAGGGTGTTTGCCATGCCCAGTGCGTTCTCTGGGCGGAACTCCATCAGCCTTTGCGCTGCTCCATTTTGTCCTCCGATGGAGCGCTGGAAGGTAGTTCACCCAGCAGGCTCCTCGAATGTGAGCCCATGCCTGGTGCACATATCGTTTCTATGTCTGATGAGTGTCCCACGTGGAGGGTCAGCTTCAAAACGGGAGTGATGGGATACAGAACGTGCTCTTGGCCCAATCTGTCATCAAAGTCCAAATGCCGTATTTATTGTTCATTCTAAAGTACAGGAGTGTGGCAAGGCGTGGTGGGGCTTGTGCAAATGTGTGAGTGAGTGTGAGTGGGCGGGATGTGGGGCAACCGCCTGGAACAGTGATGGCCAGGAGCCTCGCACTATGCCCACAGCTCAGAGGAGGAACGGGAGTCCAGGCAGAGACGGCCGGGAGACTGTGGGCATCTCCTCCACAGCTGCTCTGTGTAGTGGGGGAGGCGGGGAGGTTGGCAGCAGAAAACCCAAACAGCAGCTTCTCTCGAGTGGCCGGAAGTCCTTTATCATGTTTCTGCAACGAGGCCCACGGGGAGGAAGGGGCAGCCAGCCCGGGCTCCATGGGTCTGTGAGTCGAGGCCGGTCACCCAGGCCCTGGCTGGGGGGATGCGCGAGCTGTTCTTCCTGCCTTTGCAGGTCTGCACGTCCTCACTTTTTAAAATTAGTTTATTCTAGTTGGCTTATCTACCACTGTTTCCCAAAGAACTAGCATTTTTATTTGTTTACAAACTCTTCACTTCTTATTTTCATTGATTTGTACTTTTATCTTTACTATTTACTTCCTTTCATCAATTTTATTATTCTAACATTTTAATTTTTATTTTGAATTTTTCTATTCACATCTAAGATGGGATTTTGTAAACTTATATATATATATATACACACATATATATTCATGAACTCTACCTTCCATATTTCATTGGTTTTATATTTTCACTTTAAAAAAAAAATCTACTTCACCTGCCTTAGACTGAAAACAATACATTAAACTGTCCTAGCATGAATTACCCGTACTGTCCTCACATCTTCTGTAGTTTTTTCTTTCTAACTGGTGGTCGCTAGACTCTGGGGTATGTGTATTCACATCTGTTGCACTTTCAATAGTAGCTTTCATATTACAGAAGATTCTTCTTTGCGACATTTGATTGTGTGTGGGGGGTGAATTCTACCTTGTAAAATATCAAGATTACAATCTTGCTTCTCTCTTTCTTTCTGCAGTAAGCCCCCTACAGAAAAATGCATTCTATTCTGAGAGCATGGTCATGGGTTCAATTTGTTTGTAAATCCAACAAAGTTAGCCTAGTTACCCAACTAACAGAATTGGCAGGACAGTACTGTACTGTAATAGGTTTATGGTACTTTCACACAAATAATAGACAAAACAAGCAGGCACAAAAGATAGAGAAAATATTCTTCATCTTACAGTAGAGTACCTTGAAAAATACAGTTTTTTTCAATTGTATTTTTTCAATTGTATTTTTTTCAAAATACAATTTTTTTCAAAAATTCAGCAGCTGGCACAGAGGGGCTGGCCCTGAGTGAGCAGTCAAGAAGGGTTTCTGACTGAAGGAGGGAGAGGAGGTGGAAGGGGATGGAGCTGAAGGGTCGTCAGCAACGGGAGACGGGGGGCCCGCTGCTGTTTCACACCTGGTGTCGATGAAATGCATGTTTGCATCTTTGAAAGTTTGCATCTTAAAAGTTCATAAGTAGGAGGTTTACTGTATTTGTCTGACTTTTGCCTAACTGCATCATTATTATTTTAGCCTTTCTGAATCACTTTATGTGTGTATCTTGTATACCTTTTCTTGGGGCCGATTTGAAAACCTTTTAAAGTTGAAATAATCCTGCTTGCATTTGTTGAAATGACTGACATGCTTGATTGTGTCTCTGAAATATGAATAGCATTAGAGGATGTATTTTCTGGGTCTCTTTCTATACACAGTTGGTTTTCTTTTTCATGTAAAATAGACGTCCTCTAGCATTGACAACATTCCATCTGTTTGCTGTGATAACCCTTAGGTTAATCTCCTCCTTAAAGCCCAGAGTCCCCTCTGCCTTCACAGGCTTCCTCTCTGGTGGGTCAGCCTTGAAAGGGTAACTCTGGCTCCCACTTCCTATTGATATGATGATCAGTGAGCCCACCTCACAGGCCCCTTTTCTTTCTCCCTTGTGTCTTTTTATTTGTATCTTTTTTTTTCCCCTGGAATATATAACATACACACACAACCATCTAGCATCTTCCTAAAGGCCTTAAAGGAAGGTGGTGAGTCTTGAGTTTATTCAATTTGGAGCATCTTCTTTTACTGGCCCAGGCACTGGGAGTCACAGGAGGCAGGGAAGAAGTGTGTGGAGCCTCTCTGGTTTTTTCTGTCCAAGAGCACCCGCTTCTCCATATTTGCTGAGAGGAGGTGCATGGGTATGTTTGGTGTATCTCCCACTTGTTAAAAAAGCTTCTGTCACTTGCTCGGTTTGCCTCCACAGCAGCCTCATTGTCTGGCTTCTTCTCTAACCTTATCCCTTCTCATCCCGGGGTCCCCCCCAAGTCAGCCCCGCCCTGGAGAACCTGTGACTCCCGCACTGGGCACTTTCCGTCCACACGTTTCTCATCCACTTTGTTTGACTTCTGCAGGGCCCGGGGCTCTGAGCCTGCAGGTCCTCTGTTCTCAGGACTCCCTCTCAGGTGGGGCCTCTTTCTCCATGGCTCCTCTCTCCCTTCCCGATGCAGCGTCTACCCCGGGGGCGAGGGGGCACTGGGACCTACGGACATGGGTGTCCATTTCCTACTCACTGTTCCTCTGTCCTGCTGGGCTGGGGGCGGGGTGGGGCTTTAAGGAACTTCTCCTCTCTGCGGGCTGACCTCTGGTGGGTCTGGGGTTTGCAAAGACCCGGATTCAAGCATCTGCTACTACTGCTTTGGAGTCAAAACTCTCTTTTCTCTTTTTATGCAAACTTCCTTTTCTGCAGAGCTGTGATCATGCTGCAAGTGACCCTGTGTGGGTCACTTCCCACTGTCATAGGCATTTTTTCATATCACTGCACCCTGCAAAAATGGCTCCCATGGATTTGTAATATTTCATTCAATGGATTGAATTACTCATTTACCTAATTGTTCTTCTGTTGTTGTTGTAAGTGTTCAGTCGCTAAGTCATGTCCAGCTCTTTGTGACCCCATGGACTGCAGCATGCCAGACTTCCCTGTCCATCACCACCTCCCGGAGTTTACTCATAAACTCATGTCTGTAGAGTCAGTGATGCCATCCAACCATCTCATCCTCTGTCGTCCCCTTCTCCTCCTGCCTTCAATTTTTTCCAGCATCAGTGTCTTTTCCAATGAGTCAGCTCTTTGTATCAGGTGGCCAAGGTATTAGAGCTTCAGTTTCAGCTTCAGTCCTTCCAATGAACATTCAGGACTGATCTCCTTTAGGGTGGACTGGTTTGATCTCCTTGCAGTCCAAGGGACTCTCAAGTGTCTTCTCCAGCACCACAGTTCAAAAGCATCAATCTTCAGCATTGAGCCTTCTTTATGGTCCAACTCTTAGGTTTTTCTTCATTTAGAGTTATTTCCTTAGCTTAGATTTCCAATAGTCAGTAAATTGGTAAAATAATATAAAATGTTTTTAGGTTCTTTATACAGTTTTCAGGGTTTCCCTGGTAAATCAGGGTAAAGAATCTGCTTGCAATGCAGGCGACCTGGGTTCAATCCTTGGATCAGGAATATCTCCTGGAGAAGGAAATGGCAAACCACTCCAGTATTCTTGCCTGGAAAATCCCATGGATGGAGGAGCCTGGCGGGCTACAGTTTATGGGATTGTAAGAGTCGGACATGACCTCGAGACTAAACCAAACCAACACAGCTTCCAAACCTTTCTCTGAAGTCTCATATACTGTGAGCCCCCACCGTCTGTCTGGACGCCCCTTGGCAGCATTTGGGCCCTTGCTTGCCTACTGTGCTGACTCTGCCGTCAGCTTGGCATGCGTCCCTGAGTGGCTTTCAGTACTGGTCGGCGCTGGGTTGGCCGGAAGGTAGGGTTAAGCAGCGGCACCCCCAGTGTTCCCAAGGCTGATGAGGGGGCCAGGCACACACAGGAAGCCCCCAGGCTGGCAGATATTTTAGACCCAAAGGGAAGTGCCGGGTCAGCGTCCCTGAGCCCTGGGCCATGGGAGCACGGTTCCATGTGGGGACCCAGCTCCTCCCACAGACCTGAGGGTGGGGGTGGTCAGGAGAAACCACAGGCGCCCTTAACCCGGATGGATCCTGACTCATCCTCACTTGCTCCCATTCGGGGCCAGGTTTCCTTCCCGACTACCTGTCTAAGATCCGACGTGACTCAGGCTCCAAACCGGACACAGAAGCAACACTCTGGGTCACCTCCTCCGCCTGCAGGCTCAGCTATGGACGGTCTGATCCTGGGAACGAACCTGGGCCTATCCCTCCCAGTGGTTCTGCTCTCTGGACCAAACGTCGACTGTACTGCCTACCCTCCTTAAAGGTGGGTGTCCGGAGGGACCCAAGCATCACGAGTGCGTGTAAAGCACAGTCGTGGGGCTGCAAGAGGCCACAGGTAACTGTGGTCCTGGGGACTGAGGGATGGGCAGGGCTCCCATCAGAATGTCCTACACACATTGCTCTTCACCCCGACCCTGAGCATGACCCTTCCACTTGCTGAGCATCTGGGAGGCACGTTCTGTGTCTTCGCAGCCTGCGTCCCCTCCTCAATCTCCACACGGTCTCTAATACACTTTGCTGTTATTCAGTCATTAATGGTGTCTGACTCTTTGCAACCCCATGGACCAAAGCACGCCAGGCTTCCCTGTCTAATGCACAGCAGCCGCTAAATATACATCTGTTGGCTACTAGTCTGTCTGCCTCAACTCCCCCCTCCTCTCCCCAAAGTTAGTCTGAGACCCATGGGATCTTCTTCACCTGCTTCGAAATGAACAGAGAAACATCCGTCATGACCAGAGGGTTTGGGGAGAGTGATGAACCACTTAGCGCGTTCCATCCTGATGGTAACTGATGGAACACAGACCGCAAAGACTGGAGATGATGTGTGCTATGCAGTAAGTGGAAAACAAAATATTAATTGCAAAGTTTTCTACAGTGTCATTCTACTTGCAAATGTGGCGCTGCAGACATATGTCAGCGGAGTTCGCCTCCAGCACAAAGAACGCCAGCGCACAGAAATATTTTAATTTGAGCTAGAGTACGGATCCCAGCTGACAATTTCACGATGGGTCTCGGAGCTTCCATATGCTGAGGGCGAAGACGGAGCTCTTGCCTTCACTCCAGACGTGGAAAGCAAAGCGAGCGTGCACAAAGCACGCCCTGCGAGCCAGTGGAGGGATTTGCACTTCATTTTGGGGTGCGCTCACAAGAGTGCTGGGAGGGCGCCGTGCCTGTTTCCACCCAGGAACACACAGGGAGAACTCGTCTGAATCCGCAGTTTGTGATCTGCAGGCCTGGGGTTCCATCTCAGAGCTGTCGGACGATAAAGCCACTGTAGATTTTACTTATGCAGAGACATACAAGGCTGCTCTTGGCGGGGGAAGTCACAGCGCATTCGGGGTCAGCATCTGTATTTACGGTCCCCTGGGGGCAGCTGGTTACAATGGCTAGACAAGGAGAGAACCGGGAAGAGGTTCTCCAGCCAGGAAAGGAGCAGGGCCGTCTCTCCTCCATGGAGGGGGCGGGTCTTGTCCCAGGCAGGGGCCGGGGAAAGGGCTGCGGGCTCTTGGTCACGACAGCCCCACCCAGCTTGGGTGAGTCGGCAGTGGGGGCTGTGGACGAGTCTCACCGTGTTTGGATGCTGGCTCTCCTGCTCCCTGGGTGGCTTGGGCAAGTCACACGGCAGCCTGGGGCATCTGCCTCCTTGCCTGCACAGTGGGACGCTCACAAGGGTTTCTCTGAGGACCACAAAGGACACTGGGTGTGCGCCTTGCGAAGGCGGAGCCCTGAATGGGCATCATTCACCTCGACGTTCAGCCCCAGGGAGGTCTCAGGGCAGGGAGGGCAGCACTGTACTCGCAGGGCGTCATCAGAGCCCAAGGGAAGACGCAAGAGATGCTTCACGCGGCAGCCTCTGCAGAAAGCCATCTTCAAGGTCACAGTAGTGCCCCGTCTGCAGACGGATGCTCAGACCCACCTCTGGACCATTGTCTCTGACCACCTGCTCCCCTCCATCCTCAAGCCCTCGGCCAGAGCCAGCAGACCCCCTGCCCAGAAGACGTCATCCACAGCAAACATTCTCGTGTGTCAGCCCAACACTCTCATCTTTGAATTTACCTTGCACTCCAAAGAGCTTCAAGATAAATTCCCTCCCAAATTATTTTTCTATTTTCATCTCAGAAACCTGTCTGAATCTTCCCTTTCTGTTTACCTTCAGACTATTAAGGCTTCTTACCTTGGGATTCAGGAAATACATGAACCCATGAAAGTAAATGTAAAATTCAGCATGTGTGTATGTGTGAGATTTCTGGGTGGGGAATTCTCCCTAGCTTTCATCAGATTTTCAACAGCAAAGAGTACTGCTATGAAAATTTCCTAATTGTACATTTTGCTCAGTTAGTGTGGCCCCCTATGTCTGCTGGGGTGCAGGCAGAGAAGGAAGCTTACCTAGATCAGTAACAAGCAGGAACCGTGTGTGTCGGGCTCAGCCGTCCCACTGCAGGCAGGCTCACCTGTGATGCTAGGTTTGTCCTTCAGCTCGTCCTTTGGCCAAGTTAGGTGAAGGGAGCTGGCTGCCCTGAGAGGGTGGTTCTCAAAGTGTAGCCCCCCACTCGGCAGCCTCACCTGGGACGTTGCCAGCAAAGCAAACTTTGGGGCCCACCACAGAGGGGCTGAATCAGAACTGCAGAGCAGGGCGTCAGGGCAGAGCAGCAAGCCCTCCGCCGCCCGGGTGACGGCCGGGTGGGACCGGGGCCCCACACAGCAGGGCGCAGGGCGAGCCACAGAGGCACGCGGGCTGCTTCTCACGGCCGGCCGGGGCCGCGCCGATCCGAGCGATCACACGCTCTTTCCCATTCCTAAATGCTGACAAGCCATCTGCTTGTTTGGCCTTTGCCAGGCATTTGTTTTTATAGTTAATATCAGTGGATTGAAGCGATGTAGGCAGAGAAAATTATTTTCATATTTCAATCACATTACAAATGAGGTGCAGCAAGGAGAAGCTCTGTTCCCTGGAGGCGCTGCTCTCTGCAGAGCAAACATAATCCGTTTTGCTCATAAGCACCTGTCGGTGAGCGGAAGGGCTCCACGTCAGGGGCTCTGCTTGTCGGTGACGGCACAGCCAGCATCTCCGAGGCTGAGATGGTGATGTCCTCCTTTGGGCTTCGGTCGTGTCTGCTGATGGCCTGTGAGCCTTGAAGTATCTTAGGAGCAGGAGGGTCGGGGCAAGGTTGGAGCACCCAGAGAGACCCAGGCAGATGTCCAGAACTCAGACAGGGGCCGTATGAGCCAGTCTGGGTACCACTGACCCTTCTCTTGCCCCTTAGGTGGAGGCTTCAACCCCCAGCAGAACCTCCTCCCCATAGGCTTGTCTGGATTCCAGACACATCAAGTGAGCAGGTAGGGGCTTCTCTTCCAAAAGAAGAAAATAATGATATTTGGATCATATATGGAACTTTTCATCTTCAAAACAGTTTCACACACGGAGCTGTAAAAATGAATGCAAACTTGTAAATGTAACACCATAAAGATGCCCAGTAATTATGAATGGGCCACAAGTAAAATTAAATTGTAGTGCTGAGAGAAATGTTATTTTTATGCTTAGAAAACCTTAGTTACAGACCAACTATAGAAAATATGACTCATATATTTAAGGTCTGTATTTTAAAATAACAATCAGTTGTGCACGCGCATCCCTGGCCAGCTTCCAGAAAGAAATTAACTGACTGTGTTCTAGTGATTTCAGGAAGGATCTGAGTTTCTGTTTTCCCTCCCACAGTCTGCAGCCCTGCAGGATCCCACCATCATGTTTCTCCGGTGAGTGATCATTAAGGTTGTTTTTCTTTTTTTATGAAAATGACAGTGCTCTCTAAAGGGAACAGGAGAAAAATCATTGCTTTTGCTGAAAACTCCATGTCTAAGAATTTAGAAAATTTTACATAGAATCTGCCTATTGCATACACATGCTAAGTTGCTTCAGTTATGTCCGACTCTTTGCAACCCTAT
>CM035275.1:90022661-90049040 GCA_020226075.1 Hydropotes inermis | reverse complement strand
CAACCTCATTCAAAACCTGCTCTGAAGTTTATGTGATGAGTTAAAAGACCAAGACTAGTCAATGCAACACCGAGGAAGAGCAAAACGGGACAGTGTCTGACAAGAGAGTTGTCAACCTCATTCAAAACCTGCTCTGAAGTTTATGTGATGAGTTAAAAGACCAAGACTAGTCAATGCAACACCGAGGAAGAGCAAAACGGGACAGTGTCTGACAAGAGAGTTGTCAAGACAGAACACTTGTGCAAGAACAGAGGAGGATCAGTGAAACAAAATAGAGAGCCCCAGATAAACTCACACAAATAACGAGTACAGCCAGCTGACCTTTGACCGAGGAGCAAAGGCAATTCCAAACAGAAAGGATAGACTTTTCAATGAAAGATGCTGGAACAACTGGACACCAAAAAATGAATCTAGACACAGACATGACTTTCTCAAAAAACTAACTCAAATGTATGATAAACCTAAATATGAAGAGTGATACTATAAAATATAGAATAAAACGTTGCAGAAAATCCATGTGACCTTAGGTATAGCTACAAGTCTGCAGAAAATACAAACACATGATCTATGAAAGTAAAAAATTGATAAGGTAGACTGTATTAAAATTTAAAAATTCTGTTCTTTAAAAGAAACCATTAAGGCAAAGAAGAAACAAGCCACAGACAGGGAGAAAGTATTTGAAACACAGGTCTGATAAAAGATGGTATCCAAGATATGGAAAGAACTCTGAAAACTAGACAATAGAAAACAAACAACTCAAATATGGGCAAAAGAGCTAAACAGACACCTCACCAGAACCAATACAAGATGCAAATCAGCACACATGCAAAATGCTTAGCATCATTTCCCGTCAGTGAATTACAGATTACAGCAACAGTGAGGTACCACCACACACATCAGAGCGACCAGCTAAGATCCAAAACTGATAGTATCAAGTGCTGATGAGGATGCAGAGCAACAGGAACTCGTCCATTGCCAGTGGGAATGTGAAAGGAACAGCCACTTTGAAAGACAGTTTAAGAGTTTCTTGCAATGCTAAGTGGGCTTCCCTGTAGATCAGTGGTAAGGAATCCACCTGCAATGCCAGAGTTGCACGAGACCCAGGTTTGATCCCTGGGTCACGAAGATCCCCTGGAGAAGGGCATGGTAACACACTCCAGCATTCTTGCCTGGAGAATCCCATGGGCATAGGAGCTTAGCAGGCTGTAGTCCATAGTTTCACAGAGTTAGACAGACATGACTAAAGCAATTGAGCTTGTACGCACAGTGCTGAATCGTGTCTCACTTTACAATCATACTTCTAGGCATTTATCCAATTGATTCAAAAGCTTATGTACAAAAAACCTGAATATGAATATTTATAGCTGTTTAATTCATAATTGCCAAAACTGGAAGCCATCAAGAGGTACTTCAATGGATTAATGGATACATGAACTGTGGTACAGCCAGAGACTGCAGTATTATTCAGAGATGAAAACCAATGAGCTAACAAGCTACAAAAAGACTTGTAAATGTATATTGCTAAGTGAGAGAAGTCAGTGTGAAAAGGCTACATGCTGTATATTTCCAATTATTTGACATTCTGGAAAAGAAAACAAAAAAGTCAGTGGTTTCTAGATTCTTGGGAAGGGGAAAAGACTAAATAGAAGAAACGCAGGATTTTTAGGGTGATCAAAGAATTCCATATGAGAGTATAATAGAGATACTTGTCATTAGGCATTTGTCAAAACACATAAAACTTTATAACATGACAAGTGGCCCTGAATGCATACAAATTAAGAATGTGATTTAGGGATCGCAGGAAGGAATACAGGCTAGAACAAGAGACTCTACTTATATACACAGGAGACAGTCTCACTGAGCGCGGGGAGGTGATGGCCAAAGTAGCTTCAGAAATGACTGAGTCTGTAAGGCGAGAGGCGAAGGAGCCCCACGTGAGCAGGTATACTCATATTCAGGGGTTTTGTACCCTGGGTGGTAAGGCTGTGCCCGCAAGGAAGCTGCCACCAGTGCAGGCATTGCTGCTCACGTGCAGTGGGGCTGAGCAATTCAGTGAGTGAGTGAGGAACGCGGAGATCCTGGCTTTTCTCTGCTGGGGAATTTCTAAATAAGCAAGGAGGGAGGCTAGCATGATCTGTGAAGCGATAGATTACAGTCTCCGACCCCAGTCAGAGCGCATGCTTAGTCTAGTAGAGATTCAGGTGTTCACACGCAGAGTTTATAGGTATGTGTGCAAAAGCTAGTGCTGTGTGCTAAGTCACTTAAGTTGCATCCGACTCTGCAGTGCCATGGACTATAGCCCGCCAGGCTCTTCTCTCTAAGGGATTTCCCAGGAAAGAATATTGGAGTAAGGTGCCACTTCCCTACCCCAGTGGATCTTCCCGACCCAGGGATCGAACCTGAGGGTCCTGCGGCTCCTGTATTGCAGACAGACTCTTTACCACCGAGCCTCCAGGGAAGCACAAATGCTACTGGACAGTGCTGGAACTCAGCACCATGTGTGTCTGTATCAAACCTTATATAGCATGCATACAGGCATATTATATATACATCTCTCCATATATATTAACGTTCAATATAGCTTAAGTCGTTTTGTTCTTAGGCTTCCCCGCTGACTCAGCAGGTAAAGAATCCTCCTGAAATGCAGGAGACACAGGTTCGGTCCCTGGGTCAGGAAGATCCCCTGGAGGGGGGAAAACGGTGACCCACTTCAGTATTCTTGCCTGAAAAATCCCATGGACAGAGGAGCCTAGCAGGCTACAGTCCTAAGGGTCGCAGAGTCGGACATGACTGAGCAACCAAGTCGTAAAAGTAAGCAAGTGTTATTGCTTATTTTTGCATTAAAAAGAACAGGAAGCGTGGATATAGTTAGGTGCTGGACTCTGGCCCCCAGAGTCAATGCATCTTTTGGGTATTTGCCAGAAGCGGACGGTTTGGGTAACTTCTGAGGGCAAGGATGTATGTGTCCCAGGATGCTGGCCCTGCATGCTGGTCTGGGGGGCAGGAGGGGGCTGGTGCGCCCTGGGCTGACCCACTGTTCTCTCTCTTTTTTTTTTTTATTAGTTGGAGGCTAATTACTTTACAATATTGTAGTGGGTTTTGTCATACATTGAAATGAATCAGCCATGGATTTTCATGTGTCCCCCCTCTTCCCCTTCATGTTGCTCAGGGAGACGACTGAGGACTTCCTTAAGGAAGACGGTGACTTCTCTGTGTGAGTTTGGGGGCGCTAGGCATGTGGAAGACTCGTCTGTACCATTTTGGGCCCAGCGTTCTGGGCATTCTTTCCTCCACTGGAGTATGACTATTTCTTAGTTTCTCTCCACTATCATCGCCCAGGTTCAGAGACTTCCCCTCACGTAGGCAGCCTGGCAAGGGGTCTCTCTTGTCTTCTGAGGTGGTTTTATAGCGCCCCTCCCAACCCCGCCAAGGGCTTCCTGCCAGTCCCCTCACTCTGCCCTGCGTCCCCTGCAGATGTCACCCCTGTCTCCCCTCTCTCTCCCTTTTCAGGGAAGCCCCTGCTGAATTAGGTCATCTTTATAAAAGGCACCCCTACCCCTGTCAAGGACATCTTAGTTAATCCCTAATTTGATCTCTCTCATCCATTAATGAGTCATTTATTGAGAGCCCAAGATCGTCAGGTCCTGGGCTAGTGGGGGGCAGGGGAGGGTGACTGGGGTCATCAGAAGGGGCAAAGGGTCATTTCAGGGCCATAGATAAACTACCTGCTGGATTTTGGGTTAAATAAAATAAGCATGGGGCCCCGATAGAAGCGGCATGTCTGCGGAGGGTGAATTTCACTAGGGCATCAAAGACAAAGGTTGGATTCAAACAGCATTTCCCTCAGCTTGAGCCAAAGGAGCTGCCATCTCAACAGTGAAAGAGGAAAAAATGACCTTGAACATGGCAGGAATTCAGGAAAGCAAAGATGGAGCTTCCATGAGCAAGAAAAGTGAAATGGATCATGATGTTTTGGTGAAATGCCCCCGTGGTGCAGAGGTAACAGTGTTTGTGGAGCTCCAGGAACATTGCAATTGATCAAAAAAGCCCTTTCTACATGGAAAACATTCAGGTCCATACTTGATCAGGACCATAGGTCAGGTCACTGTGTCTCTCGGCTCACACACCCGACTGGGGAGGAGTGTTGAGAAAGTTTCTGATGGACTTGCTTACTTTCCTCAGGTCTCTAGAGGATCCATGGGGCGGCGGTGGCGCCTGGCGTGGCCAGCCCCTGAGGCTCCCGGTCCAAGGTGTTAGAGGTAGGGATGCGTGGGAGCCTCCCTGGGCTGGCGGCTCTCCCTGGAGTAATCTGCAGAGCAGCGCTGGGCCTGCCCCTCGGCCTGGCCTGCCCGCGGGTAGCTCAGCGTTCACATCCCAGTCGTGGAGCCCCACCGTCCTCCACGTGGACCTGGTCCAGCAGAGATACTGATCCCTGAGTGGACTTTTCATCCTCCAGAACTACCCATTTGACAGACCCAAAGGGCAGCACCCTGGTCTTGTTTTGCTAAAACTTCTCTCTTGGTCAGCATCCTGAGAGCCTGGGGTTAGGGGTAAAGCAAACCCAGCCTCGGGGAGGATCGCCCTCCTTAAGCCCCTGGCTTCACAGGCCTCCCGCCCATCTCAGGAAGAGAGGGGATGTTCAAGAAGGTTTGATGCTGAGCCCGTCTATGAAGCAGGAACAGACTCACAAGCATAGATGTCAGATCTGTGCTTGCCAAGGGTGGGGGTCGGGGGAGAAGAACTGGGAGTTTGGGGTTAGCAGAGGCCACTGTTATACGTAGGATGGGTAAGCAGCAAGGAGGTGCAGCAGAGCTCCGGGATCTATATTCAGCATCCTGCGCTAAGCCGTAGCGGGAAAGAACACGGAAAAAAGTTGATACCAGCTTCCTGTTGTTAGGCATAATGTTTCACATGACCCAGAAATTCCACTTACACGTATTTACTCAAGAGAAATAGGAACACATGATCACACAAACTTCACACATGAATATTTAGAGTGGCTTCCTGTATCCAACCAGTCCATCCTAAAGCAAATCAGTCCTGAATATTCATTGGAAGGACTGATGCTGAAGCTGAAACTCCAATACTTTGGCCGCCTGATGCGAAGAACTGACTCATTGGAAAAGACCCTGGTGCTGGGAAAGATGGAAGGCAGGAGGAGGAGGGGATGACAGAGGATGACATGGTCAGACGGCATCACCGACTCGATGGACATGAGTTTGAGTAGGCTCCAGGAGTTGGTGATGGACAGGGAAGGCTGGCATGCTGCACTCCATGGGGTTGCAGAGTTGGACACGACTGAGTGACTGGACTGCACTGAACACATATCATCTGCCAAAAATGGAAACAACACAGTGTTCTTCAGCAGAGGAGTGGATACTCACGCTGGGACTCATCCTTACCAGGAATACAACATGTCAATAAAAAGAAATTAACTTATGATACATACAATGACAATAATGACTCTCAAACACATTTTGCTAAGTGAGAGAAGCCAGATTCAATGGTTACAAATGGTATACTTCCACCTATATGACTTTCTGGGGAGTGTGAAAAGGAGCACAGAAAGGAAATAAGTCATTTCCCGGGTCATGGCAGAGAGAGGAGCGGACTACGAGTGGGAGGTGGAGGGGCTTTTGGGCGGGAATGGATCTTTTCAACCACGGAGGCGGTTATGAATCTGCATGTGTGAATCTCACAGAACTGTTCGCTAAGGAGTGAATTTAACAGTCGGTAAAACCCACTTCAATAAAACTAACTAAACAAGGGACAAGAAAAGAAATGCAACACAGCCCCGTAGAATTACGGTCTGTCATCTACCAGACTGGCAGAATTTAAGACTTCACGCAGAAGAAAAACAAGCAAAAGAAAACCTTGCCGTGGAAGTAGCAGGGTGCTGGCTGCCTTTCTTAGGTTAGACCTTCCAGAGAACACATTTCCTGGAATATTAAGGAGCGAGCTGTCAGGGGCTGGACCAGGAGGTCCCCCGAGTCCACAGAGGGTTAAGGAGCCCGGACAGACTGCAAAGGAAGGCCATGCACGGCCTCGGCTTCACAAGACCGCAGGGCGCCTTTGTCCTGAAAAGCAAGCCTGAAAAGATCTTCCCTCTTCAAAATGCACGGCTGTACATTCCCGACACATCACCAGGGGCTGGATCCCGGGCCGCAGGGGCACCCGCAGGGCTGGTCCTCAGAGCCCGACGCCTCCTCTGTTTGCCGGGGAGGATCGGACTGATCTTGGTTCAGAGCCGGCCCGGCCGCTGTGCCGGCAGCTTTGTGAACATTATTTCAGCAAAACAGTGGTGAGGATGGTCACACCACTGTCCTCACTTGGTGCTCAGTTGTGTCCAACTCTTTGTGACCCGCGGACTGTACCCCACCAGGCTCCTCTGTCCATGGGACTTCCCAGGCAAGACACTGGAGTGGATTGCCATTTCCTCCTCCAGGGGATCTTCCTGGCCCAGGGATCGAACCCACATCTTTTGTGTCTTCTGAGGCCCAGGCCTTGCCCTGCGTGAGCTCACCTGTCACCCTGCATCACAGCCACAACCCTGGGAGAGGCTGGTTCTCCTCCGTGGCACGGAGTGAATGAGACGTCTTTCAGAAGAGGGCTCAGCCATCCATGCTTTGGGGGCTCAGGGTGGGACAGGGGTGGAGGGTAGCCCTGCTGAGCCTGCTGAGAGAGCCCCGGCTGAAACCGCCCCAGGGCCCTGCCGGCTGCGTGGTACAGATTTTCAAGCGTGGTGACAGAGCGTCCCAGGAGGAGGCCTCAGCCTCCTGCCAGAAACTAACAGGAACGCCGCCGTTCCCAGCGAGCCCCTCCCTGTTCCAAACGGCCCGGGGCTGGAGACAGGGCAGCTGCTAAGGAGAGGAGCTGGCCGAAGGGAAAGCAAGGCCGCCCCTCACATCAGAGGGCAGCATCGCTCCAGAGCCCAGCAGAGCTCTCCCTGACCCGTCAGTGCCTCGCCTCCTGCCGCACTGGGTCTGGGGGTGTCAGAGCTGCCTCGGAGCAGGGGTCAGGGCAGTTCCGAGAGGCGAGGGTGCCCAGGGCAAGGCTCAGAGAGGAACAGACCCACAGGCACCCTTTCATCCAAGGGGCGGGCTCAGCTCCCGACCAGGAAGAGGAACCAACCCAGATGGGGACCACGGCCATGGCCGTTCTCTGGACCCTGCGCCGTCCAGCCTCTGCCTGCGATTCCTGTCTCCACATCCAGGGAGGCGGGCCCCGATGTCACTTCCCCGGACAGTGAGTAAGCTGTGACGGCCAGGTGCCCACACTGATGCTGAGTAGGCCCAGCATCCCTCTGGGCCCTGAGGGCAGGAGGATTAGGGAGCAGGGCTGGTCGTCACCCTCCCAGATGTATCTTACCCTGACCTTCCGTGTCCTGTGTAGGGGGGGCCTCAGGGTCAGGGCCCTTGGTGGACAGTGACAGACAGGCAGGACCGCGATGGGGTTAGGAGGTGGCTTCTGGGGTGAGCGCAGCCAGGGGCCAGGGGAGCAGAGCAGTGGTCGGTGGTGTGCAACGGAAGAGTCTCCAGCCGGGTAGCAGGCACCGCTAGATCAGGAAACCAAACGGGGACCCTCTTGCTGACCACCCAGCCCACCCCCCATCCTTCCTGCAGCTCCATCTTACGAGACACCTGCAGACAGACAGACTGCGCTGGGCTTTGGCCTCTGCAGATGAGGAAGTGTGTGGGAGACTGCTATCCTGGGGATGCAGCAGGCCTGGGGTGACATTCCAGTGAACAGAGGGGTCCCCCAGACTGTGGGCCTGGGAGCTGCAGCCCAGGGTGGCCAGAATCGAGAAGAATGGCCTGGAAGCGGCCCCTGACGCCGGGGAGCCTGAGGTCCGAGGGCTGGACACTGGCCCCAAGCCTGGGGCCAAGACAGCGAGGGCCCGTCCTGCCCCGGCATAGTCTTCTGTCCTCAATTCTAACATTTTACTTTGAGACTCAGAAAAGGGCTAATAAAATTCCTCCAGCTTCAGGTTGAATTACTAGACATAGTCTGGGAGGATTTAGCAACATCGGAGCAGGAAACACAAGCCTAAGCCTGACTTAAAGGGCTGTGAGAAGCCGGGCAGAGCTACTAACCTGAAATGACCCGTCTGCCACCACAGAGCTGACTTCTCATCTCACAGGCTCCAAAGCTGGACCCCTACCCCAGAGCTGGGGCGGCGGGGGCTCAGTGCCCCCACCAGACTGCCTGTGATGTCTCAGCATTTCTTTGAGGTCTCCAGGGTTCCTCTGCATGGAGGCACGTTCACCAGGGCCTGGGGTCCAGAGGGTCTGCCTGCACCTTAAACTTGAGTTCCATGGGGGCCCGTCTCCCCATCCGAGACCCGCTCAGCTCTGCCACGCAGCAGGGGCTCAGCCGTCATGAGACAGCAGAATCAGCTAGTGGAGGAGAATAAAACGGGGATGACTGTTACTTACCTAAGACAGCAAACAATTTCATCAAGTCATTATGTTTGGTGAAATGTGGCTTTAAACGTGTTCTATATACAGATATCTCCCCCCTCCTCCACTTAGCTGCTTGAGAGATAGGAGAAGAGTTTGTCTTAGCCAGCTGTGATATGAAGCTGATTTATAAAGGAATGGCATCGATGTAATGTTAGAAAGTGCTCATTTGAGCACTAAAATGAAACTCAGCAAACTTCATGCTTTCTGGCTGGTTGTACCTGGGGACTTATGTATAAATAGCTGCCTCCTCTGTTCACAAATCTCCCAAATCCTATCGTAGATGAGCTGGTTTGGGCTCGTGGTGTGTTCAGGATTTTAAAAGCCCATTGTTGCTGTTCAGTCTCTAAGTCGTATCAACTCTTTGCAACCCCATGGACTGTAGCACGACTATCCTCACTGTCTCCTGGAGTTTGCCCAAACTCATGTCCACTGAGTCAGTGATGCCACCCAACCATCTCATCCTGTGTCGTCCCCTTCTCCTGCCTTCAGTCTTTCCCAGCACCAGGGTCTTTTCCAATGAGTCAGCTGTTCGCATCAGGTGGCCAAAGCACTGGAGCTTCAGCTTCAGCGTCAGTCCTTCCAATGAATATTCAGGACTGATTTCCTTTAGGATGGACTGGTTTGATCTTGCAGTCCATGGGACTCTCAAGATTCTCCTCCAGCACCACAGTTCAAAAACATCAGTTCTTTGGTGCTCAGTCTTCATTATTAGAGAGCAGTTACCAATAGTGACATCTACTTTCTAATTTTTGTTCAGGTGAGAGAGGAAAAGCGCTAGAAAGTCTGGCAGGGAACACATCTATAGAGTGAGATTGTGGGAGTGGGTCGACAGAGATGAGATGAATATCTCACTGTGGCCACGGATCTTTACTTCCCTCTGGGGTGGGCACTTGGGTGGTACAGAGCCCACGAAGCCCTTTGCTGGAAAGATCACCTTTGCAGCAATGTCCTGACCCGTCAGTGCTCCCCGGCTCAGGGACGGTCCTCGATCACCACCCGGCACACCCACTCACACTAAGGCCGGCCGCCCTTCCCTTGCGGAAACGAACCACTCAGGTGCACACACACCAGCGCCATCTGCAGGGCTGCTGTGCACAGAAGAAACTTTAAGAGTCTTCAGTCCGCAGATTCTGACAGCTGGTCACTGACTCTTCTCCTAAAGTCAGGATAGCTTTTCCTGGCAGGAATCAGATTTCCAGGAATCCTGAGAACAGAAGGTTGGAAAAGAGTGAGTAAAGGCAGGCCTGGTGCCCAGGCTCCTGCTTTCACCAACCTGCAGGCCTGCAGCGCCGACCCTCTGAACACAGAGGGCGTGGCCGGGCGAGTTCTCCTACCGCCGCACCCTGCCGGCCTCTTCCGACTCCGTCCTGAGACTGAAACCTGGACGATGCCCGCTTGTCCTGATGCAGCGTCTCTGCAAACCTGGGTCGTTTATGAAGCCTGTCCCCAGCGGTGGGATCTTAACCAGCGTCCTGCACCGGGCTGGCTTTGAACAGCCTGCTGTCTGAAGCTGAGGGTGGGTGGCCAGAGCCCCGCGGCTCCATGCACGGTCTGCAACACTCTGATGACCCTGGAGCTTCACCAGACCTGGCTCAGCCCCACTGAGTTGAAATCTGCATCTGATCGGGCCCTGCCGGCGACTGTGTGCACATTAAATCTGAGAACCTTGGCCACACAGCACTGGGGGATTTCCCAAAGCGCCTGGTCCCAACCAGGACACTGCGATGGCACGTTCAGGGCACAGCCTGGGGTCTCGTGGTCAGAAACCATGATTCCGCCTGGTCACCACGCTGGGGCCGCACTGCAGAAGACGTACCTGAACTGCCCACCTGGAAACCTACTGAAAGGAGAATTTATAGACCCCGGCCAGAGAGAGTCGGATCCTGGCCTAGGCTGGGACAGAGAATGTTTTTTAACCTTGCATGCTCACTAATGCTGCTGTGGGTGGTCAGTGGCGCTCAGAACACACTTTGAGAAATACCATCTATTTAGAGGGAAGACATGAAAACCTTCACTCTTTGTCCCCTTTCATTGCTCTCAGCTCACCCCGAGCCAGGGTAGTCAATGGGAGGAAGGAGCAGAAACGACGTCATCAGTTGTGATGCTTCCAACAGTGAAGAGTGTGTCTGGGCTTGATTCTGCTTCTTTACAGCTAATGCCTCCATTCAGGGCTGCGGGGTCATGGTGGCGGGTCACTCCAGGGCATGGGGTCATGGTGGGGGGTCACTCCAGGCATGGGGTCACGGTGGGGAGTCACTCCAGGGAATGGGGTCACAGTAGGGGGTCATTCCCAGGCATGGGGTCACGGTGGGGGGGTCACTCCAGGGCATGGGGTCACGGTGGGGTGTCACTCCCAGGCATGGGGTCACAGTGAGGGGTCACGGTAGAGGGGGTCACTCCCAGGAGGAATCCCAGTGGAAGCTTGTGAGCTTCTCCTGGGGTCGGGGCAGGGCGGGTTCGTGTCTCCGGGTCGGTTCTCTCCTGTCCGCTGCTGTCCAGGCGCAGTGAACAGGTCTCAGCAGCGCCTCCTCCCAGACCCGCCCGTGTGCCCTCCCCGGTGCGGCCCGGGGGCTTGTCTCATCTCGGTTTGGCAGCCTCTCCTCCTGCCCCGCGGGCAGCCCGCCTGAGCTTTCTGCCCCTTTGCAGGCAGGAGTCAGGGATTACCAGGCCCTTGCCCCAGGGGCAAGAGATGTAGGCAGTGGGTCCTGTGGCCTGGGAATAGTACTCAGCTGTTTCTCAACTGGTCTCTGCCGTGCCTTGCTGGTAGGGGCTTCTCCAAGGGCTCCTGGTGTCCCAGGCCAGCCTGAGAAGGGCGGCTCCAGCCTCCAGACCCAGCGGGCTATGCCAGCCCCCAGCGCCCCCTGCCTCGGGAACCTGCGCTGGAGGAGGGGCCCCGTGCTGGAGTCCAGCCTCCCGCTCACCTTCCTCCCACTCTGCCAGGCTCTGCTGCTTGTGGGAAAGAAGGGGCTTATTCCCCAGGCTGGGGGCCCTAAATCTTGGCTGCGCATTAGAATTAGCCGAAGAGCTTTTTAAACTACCAGGCACCCTGGCCTCACCCAGGAGACAGATTTAATTGACCCAGAGGAGGCGGGCAGGCTGTTTTTAAAGCTTGGTAGACTTTTGATGTGCAGCCTGAGCTGAGAGCCAGCTCAAGTCCTACCCTGCGGTCCTATTCCTCTCCTTCCCAGCAAACCTCTGTGCCCTGGGGCTCCCAGGCGGGCTTGCATTTTGATGGGAACTGGAGTTCTCTGGAATTCGGAGGTCCTTTGAGAAGCCTCACTCCTGACTACCGTTGTGCTGAGTATTATTTTAGAAGCCTAACTGTCGATCAAAGAAACATCTTTGTTCACAGGTCTGCCTTTTACTCTGCACAAGGAACCTATTGGTGCCATGGGAGAGCCCCAGGGTGTGTTATTTCCTTATTTCTATATATTTTAATTTATTTGCTTATCTTTGGCTACACTGGTCGCTGCATGTGGGTTTTCTCCAGATGCAGCGAGCGCAGGCAGCTCTCTAGCTGAGGTGCTCGGCCTGCTCGCTGCGGGGGCTTGCGGGCACGGCCTCTAGGGTTCAGGCTCGGCGGTCCGGGCACACCAGCTTAGTTGCCCCACAGGCTGTGGAATCTTCCCAAACCAGGGATTGAACCTGTGTTCCTGCATTGGCAGGCAGATCCTTAATGGCTGGGCCAGCAGGGAGGTTCAGGATCTATTATTTAAAGGGAATGAAAACTCACTGCTTTAGGGAGGCTCTCAAGAATGAGTAGATAAGAGATAGGGCTAACTGCACCCACTAATGGTTCGGGGAGGCAGGTGGGGGACCAGGGTGGGGCTCGCCTGCCCTGTGCTGGCATCATTCTGGTCCTGGGGGCAGTGGCCCCCGCATGCACCCCATCTCCTGTGGGGGCAGCAGGGGACCAGACTGGACCGGTCCGGCTCGGGAAGCCCCAGGCAATCGGGCGTCAATAGGAGGCTCACACCAGCAGGAAGTGCAATGAACACAGGGTGAGCAGGTTGTGCCTGGAGGCGCTGAGGGGGGCTCTGCCAGGCTGGGGTCAGGGAGACCCCTGCAGGGGCCTGATACATGTTCGCCCACCCTCGCTGGCCGGGACCCTGCCAGCCAGGACCCCTGCTCACAGGGACACCCTTCCAGCAGCCCCGCCACTGGCTGGGACCCCCCCGGCTAACCTGAACTTCTCACTGGACTGGACTCACTGACCAGGAACGCCTCGCCGTTTGGGACCCCCTTGCTGACTGGTCAGTGCCCCAAGGAGAGCAGAGAGCAGGGGTGCCCACAACTCTCTCAGCGCCTCCTCTCTGCCAGCTGTTGGCCCAGGCATGTCTGGAAGAGGCTGGGCTCTGACCCACCCATGCGCAGGGCCTGGCATCTCCAGGAGGGCAGGCGAGAAAGGAGCCCTGTCTGGAGCTGGCCACGGCGCCATGTGCTTTGACATGGCACCCGGGGAGTCCAGCTGAGCACCGAGCCTTCTCACCTGCAGGGTGGGCAGGCTGACCTTGCGGACTCGTGACCCCCAGCTTGGCTGCAGCTCCCTGCCAGCCTCTGCACACTGACTTATGCGCCAGGGCCCTTACACTTTAGACTCAGGTCAGCCTCCCATCCCCAGCTGTGGGTCAGCGGCCAGCTTGAGGATCTCCCATCCCCAGCTCTGACCCTGGTGGGACTCCAGCTATGTCCCCCCAGAGCCAGTCCAATTTCCCTCCCCAACCCAGGAAGGACCACAGCCCCCAGAGCTTGGGCAAAGGGTTGCATAGGAGATGGGAGAACCTCACTGAGCCCCTGACGATGACCAAAAAAGATCCAAGAAAAGTTGTGTCTTTCTCAAAGCCCTGACTCTGCAACCCTAGCCTCACAGAGGAGTAAGATTTGATTTTCCATTATGTTGCTGTTGTTGTTCGTCACTGAGTCTTACCTGATCCTTTGAGAACCCATGGACTGCAGCATGCCGGGCTTCCCGGTCCTTCAGTGTCTCCCAAAATCTGCTCAAACTCATGTTCATTGAGTTAGTAATGCTCTCCAGCCATCTCATCCTCTGTCAGCCCCTGATCCTCCTGCCTTCAATCTTTCCAAGCATCAGGATCTTTTCCGATAAGTCTACTCTTTGTTTCAGGTAGCCAAAGTATTGGAGCTTCAGCTTTTGCATCAGTCCTTCCAATGAATATTCAGACTTGAATTCCTTTAGGACTGACTGGTTTGATCCTCTTTCCATTATAAGCAATCACAGTGAATGGCATACATCTTCATTTTGATAACCCAAGTCATACTTTTAGCAATTGTTATCCCACATAAAAATGAAAAAAAGATCACATTTGAGCTGGAGGAGCTGAGGGCTGAAGGCCTTTTATGGTTCATTGGCAGAGACTGAAATAAAAATAACTTTTAAGTGCAAAATCTTTTACACTGCAGCATGCACGAGGAATAACTCTGAGTCTGGGTAAGCTGAGTGCAATTTTGTTCTGTTTATTTGTTTAACAGATAATGGATGTATTCATTGAACCCACTGGCAGATGCAGCATCTTCTGAAACGTGGAAACAAATGAGAATCTGTGTATCTTTCAGATACCCAAGTCTTGAGATGATTAAGGCTGGCATGAGGAAGATCCTTCTCTTGCTGAGCACTTCCAGGTCCGAGAGACAAGCGAGGCGTGTGAGGCTCGGAGATGTCTGTTATGATTTTGCCCAAGGACCAGAGAAGATCTAACTTGCAGGTCTGAATGACCCCAGATACCTTGAGATAAGACTTTCTGAAACAACGAGATTTAAGAAGGGGAAGTGCCAGAGGTGCCAATTTGAGCATTGTTAGTGTGGAGAGGTTTTGTGCTTCTTTATTTCTTGTAGCCAACGCGTAAGGATCTTAGGAGCTAAATCAGCAATGCCTGAAAATTCAGAACTCTGCAGACTCCCATAGACTGCTGACTTCTGAAGCTGAGGGTGCCCAGGACGCTGCCCAGCCGGGCACTGCACCCCAGCAGGTCTCCGCAGTGTTTCCGGGGGCAGTGGTACCATATGCAGAAATGTCATCCTTTTCCTTCTTGGAGTTACTGTTTATCTCTAAATTTTCACCTACCTGTTTAATGAGGACCCCAATCTCAACCATTCCTGGGGGTTTCGTCGGGTGCAGAGCCAGAAGATACTGGCTCCAGGGCTGTGGGGGGCAATGGCTTCCCCAGCCATTGGTCACCAATGCAGGCAAGTACCACTGGGATGCCCCTGCGCCCACCCACAGGGTTCCGGCCGGGGCCCTGGCCCGTGGGGCAGGAATCTTGCTGAGGTTGGGGGCAGCTCAGCTGCTCCTTCCTGTGTTCTTGCCCCTGCCCCAGCCTCACTGGACGGCTCTGACTCAGACACAATCTTCTGACTTGAGTCCAGCCTGGGCTGTGCCTTCATTTTCTCTGGAATCTTGCACGTATGCTCAGCTGCTCACTTGTGTCTGACTCTTTGTGACCCCGTGGACTGTAGCCCACCAGGCTCCTCTGTCCATGGGATGCTCCAGGCAAGAATACTGGAGTGGGTTGCCAATTCTCTCTCCAGGGGATCTTCCTGACCCAGGGACCAAACCCACGCCTCTTGCATCTCCTGCATTGCAGGTGGATTCTTCACCACTATGCCACCAGGGAAGCCCCTGGAGCCTTGGGGGGACCTTATTCAGTGGTGCAGAACCCTTGTTTTGGACCAGCCAGGGGCAAAGCTGGCCCTGATGTCAGCAGAAATTCCTAACACACACTTGGCTCTGACGACAGACCTGGGCCCTAGGCAGTCTGAGCCTCTCCCAGACAGATGGTGGGTCTGCGCCCTGTCCCAAGAAAGCAGGTTGAGCGCTCCCAGCACACCTGGACCCCACCCCACCCTTGCTCTAGAGCCTCCCGTGGCTCCCTAATGCCATGGGAACAGAGCACCATCCTGTTGCCCTCCAGACGACGGCTTCATCACCTTCTCCAAGTGCTCCTCCCCCGCCCTGTCACAAGCCTGGGCTCTGGCAGACCCCTCACTGTGCAGAGCAGACCCCACATGCTCACATCCCTGTGAGTGTCCCAGGCTGCCATGTCTGAAATGCTCCCCTGCCACGCGTAGCAAGAATCCAGAGCCACCCTCTCAGAGAAGGTGCCACCTACGATCCAGGTGCCACCTACGATCCAGGTGCCACCTACGATCGTAGGTGCCACCTACGATCCAGGCGGTCCTGCAGGAGGCAGCCAGGAGGATGGAGCGAGAGGCTGGGGCGGGGGTCTCTGTGGACAGAGCAGCAGCAAGGGGGGTGGGCTGGCTGGGCTTCAGGCTTAATCCGTCTGCAAAACGATTTCACTAAAATGATCCCTAAACCGGCGTTGTCATGGTGATGTGCATAGAGTGTCCCCGCGTTGTGCTTAGCAAATATTTGTCAACTCCATTTGTTGGGTGATTTGTGGGCTTGTGCAGGGCAAGCCTGAAGTTGATAAAATCCACGTGTACCAGCTGGAGAGGGAAGAGGGCCAGAGCAAAAGAAGCAGGGGAGGACGGCCTTCCTGCCGGGACTCGGGCTCCTCTTCAGCCTCCCGGGGGTTACCCCCATCCCCCACCCCCATCCCCATCTCGCTCTCAGAACACACTTCTCCCCCTGGTCAATAGGATCGGCCTTTGCGTTTCGCATCGAGCCAGGTGTCCACGACCTGCCCAAGGTGTCGCACTTCTCCAGGTGGTGAGCTCGATTTTTTGAAAACAGAATTCATCTTTTCATCACACACAGCTGGTGAGTTTCATCACTGGGTACTTTGATTTGGCAGCTCTGGCCCTCGCCTCCAGCCTCCATGTAGAGCGCCAAAGGGCTTCTCAAATCCCATCAGTAACGAGGGTTCTCTCCAGTCCTCTTATCTTCCTTTGGGGGTGTTCAGGGCTGAGGGCTTTTCCCCCATAAAAGGCCAGTGAAAAACTTGAATCAAGCTGAAACCTGTAAGTCAAGCCAGTCTTTTCTAGAATCTATGGCAACTTTGGCCGGTGTTCATGGAAAAGAAAGTCTTGTGACCAAGCGCTGAGTTGTAGCTTGGTTCTCTCTACATAATCCACTATCTATTCCTCAGCAAATTGGTTCTTGACGTTGATCTACCGAAAACAGTATCAATCACTCTCCCTTGACACTGTTTCTCTGTTGCCTGATCCTTTTGCTCCTCCAACAGCCCCCAATTAATTATCTACAGTTTACTCCTCATCACTGAGGTCCCAACGCTTTCCCCACAGGGCGAGGGATATGCAAATGATTGACATCCCTGAGCCAGCAGAGAGCTTTGCAGTGGTTTTCAAAATCCATCCAGCAACAATTCAATCTTGCAAAGATCATTTTTTTCCTCTAAAGTGCGGTCATATTTCCAGTCCTGCCATGGTGTATATTGTGCAATGTTTATCTTTCGTTTACTTTTCAAAACTACTCTCTTACCAGAAAATAAAGAGCAAATTCTTGCCCTGCGTATGCACATCTTTCATCAAAAAGAAAAGCAATCGCCCACCTGGCCTCTGTGGAAGGTTTGCCTCTTGAGCAGTGGATGGGTCAGCATGGGCATGAGAGGCTGGAGACATAGAATGCTGCATGTTCTGTCTGTTACATTACACCTCCAGGAGAATCCAGGCAGCATCTTATAGTCAGATGCATTAATATTTCTGCATAGAAATGCATGAATATTCACACTGAGAAGCACGAATAAAGATTATAAATGACTTTGCATCAGCTCAGATCAGGCTTTGCTGCCAAATGAGTTTCTGGTCATAATGAAGAACAAAAAGCAGTGTGAGCTTTTTGGATTTGGGAATTGCAGACAGGAAATTGGGCCTCCTTCTCCCTCCTTTGTGTCTTTGTAGGTGCCCATCATAATCTGGAGACCCAGGGAAGAGGCGCTCTGTTTATCACTTGTGATGCCAAGAGGAAAGAGCCCCCAGCATCCTCACCCATCTCACTCAACACCCCACAGCTGGATCAAGGATGTAGCTCCAGGGGTCCCAGGCCCGTCAATCTACAGCCTGCAGAATGATGAGCCAGTGGTGACAGACAGACAGCCTCGAGCTTCTGAGCCTCCTTTATCAGCAGCCCAAGGGTCCTGACCCCTGGTCTGGCAGCCACAGTTCGTGCGTGGTCTGTCACTCAGTCATGTCCTACTCTTTCTGACTCCATGGACCATAGCCCGCCAGGCTCCTCTGTCCATGGGATTTCCCAGAAAGGAATGCTGGAGCGGGTTGCCATCTCCTCCTCCAGGGCATCATCTGGCCCAGGGACCCACATCTCTTGCGCTTTATGCTCTGGCAGGAGGGCTTTCACCCCTGAGCCGCCTGGTGAGTGGCAGCCACAGCAGCTGCAGAGAAACGGGGCTGAGGCCTGTGGTCCCACCAGGGGACGAGAAGAGGGAGGGGAGGCCATGTCGTGTAGAAGCAGGAGGTGTGGCAGGTGCTGGTCCCAGCAAAGAACACGGCCCTGCCCATTTTTAGAAGCTTAACTCCGTCTTACTGTTCCCCTTTGGAAGCCATTAGTATCTCTCCAGACCAGCTCCAGGCCAGGAGGCCGCAGATCTGCGGCGATGCCCTGTGGTCCCTTACTAGCAGTACGTCTCCTTTCCCTTCCTCCATCTGCCCTGATTTAACAGAGGTGACTTGCCCCTGTCCCTGCAACCTCAGCTTGTCAGCAGAACACACATACATTTTCTTTGCTGAGACAATTCCACCAGCTCCTGATGGGGCCCTGCCTACCCTTGCATTGACTCCCAAAGTTAAAAACAGTCTTTTCCAGCATCAGAAACAAGTCTTGATCTAAAACCTGGCCGTCAACATCAAGGAGGAAGCAAAGAGGCAGCTGGCCATCAGCGTTTCTTGATGGAGAAACTGATTTCTGCACCATTCTGCTTTTTGCTCTTTCCAGAAGGGCCCAGACTGACTGACGGCAGAGGGAAAGGCAGAGAACAAGAGGACTGAAAAGTGGGTTTGTTTGAGTCTCTTTGGCGGGGTCTGTGAGACCCAGCTTTTCATTCAGTCCAGGCTATTTCTACAGAAACCAGAACATGCAAATATTTACTTGGTTCTCAATACTCCCAGATATCTGTCGTTTCAGAACCAAATTGCAAACATGTCACTTTATGTGAACACAGCCATTCTTTAGCTGGGAAACAGTTTCAAAAGAAAAATCTGAAATGCTAAGGAAAAAAACCCTCAAACCCTTTATTTAATCAGTGACAATGTAAGAAGTAATAGAATACTAGAATATGGCTAGAATACTCGTAAGTAGACCCTAAGCTGGAACAGACCAGTGCTTCTTTTTATTGAGCAGAGTTGCTCCTTTGACTTTCGACAAAAACAGTGACGGTTTGGGCTTCCCCAGTGGCTCAGGAGATAAAGAACGCGCCTTCCAATGCAGGAGATACAAGAGAAGCGGGTTTGATTCCTGGGTTGAAAAGATCCCCTGGAGAGGAAAATGGCCACCCACTCTAGTATTCTTGCCTGGGAAACTCATGGCCAGAGGAGTTTGGTGGGCTATGGTCTTTGGGGTCACAAAGAGTCAGACATGACTTAGTGACGGGATGGCTTGCCTGAAATTGGTGTGGGGTATTTTGGATAGACACGATCTGCCTTCCTAACTTGCACAGCCCATGGCAGCCTCTGCCAGGGACATAACTTTCCTCACTTCCTCAGGTGAGAGGGTTAACTGCAGGCCGTTTTCCTGTGGTCCCTGAAACAAGATGACTTTAGCCAAAATGCATAGGGTGGTGGGGAGCTTGACTACATTTATCATGGACCCAGCAGACAGAGCTTCTTCACGCCAGTGATGCTGTCTCCAGGACATTCCCACCAGCTGGACAAGCAAGAAGGAAAGACACGTGTGTGTGTCTGTGTGTGCGCTTATGTGTGTTTTTGCATGCCTATGTGCATGTGTGTGTGTGTGATGTGCCTGTGAAGGGTCAGGCCTGTCCAAAGATTCCCCCTACCTTTCACACCCAGGCCTGAGGAAGTGCTTTCAATACCGAACTAGAAGTGGGAAGGATAAATGAGGGGCTTGGAATTACCACATGCATACTACTATACCTAATAAGCAACAGCAGGGCTCTACCTACTGTATAGCACAGGGGTCTGTGCTCAATGTTCGTAAAAACTCACACGGGAAAAGGATCAGAAAGAATAGATTCATGTTGTGTGTGTGCTACTTCCTTAGCCGTGTCTGACTCTGTGAGCCCATGGACTGTAGATCGCCAGGCTCCTCTGTCCATGAAGTTCTCCAGGCGAGAACACCGGAGTGGGTTACTGTGCCTTCCCCCAGGGGAACTTTCCCACCCAGGGATGAACCACATCTCATGTCTCCTGCATTGGAGATGGTCTTTACCACCAGCACCCCCCGGGAAACCCAGATACATGTGTTGTTGCTGTTTTTAGGCCGCTCAGTCATGTCTGACTCTTTGTGACCCCATGGACCGCGGCACACCAGGCCTCCCTGTCGCTCACTACCTCCCAGAGTTTGCCCAAGTTCGTGTCCTTTGAGTGGGTGATGCCATCCAACCAGCTCATCCTCTGTTGCCCTCTTCTTCTTCTGCCCTCAATATTTCCCAGCATCAGGGTCTTTTCCAACAAGCTGGCTCTTCACATCCCAAGTATTGGAACCCCATGAGCCCTTGAGAACCCCATGAACAGTATGAAAATATACATGTGTATGTATATAACCGAAACACTTTGTTGTACACCAAAAATTAGCACATTGCAAATCACTACACACCGATAGAAAATAAATTTTTAAAAAAGCAGAGGAGGAACATAAAAATGTTTTAGAAGTACCAAACTATTAATACAAAGCCATGCTGTGAGCCTTCAGCTCCCTACTTTGATTAGAAAGTAGAGCACAGGCTGGAGCCGTCATTCCTGGAGTAACTTGTGTCTTGAGCTCAACTTTTTCTCAAAAAGTTACTGGGACATTTTTTAATGATTCTGCTTTTTGATGTGAGCCATTTTTAAAGGTTTTTATTGAATTTGTTATTAATATACCATCGATTCCATTTTTGGGGGTTGGGTTTTCTTGGCTTAGAGGAGTGTGGGATCTTGGCTCTGCGATCAGGGGCTGAACCCGCAGCCGCTGCACGTGGAGGTGGAGCCCTGACCCCCGGAGCGCCAGGAAGTCCCTGAGCTCGGGTTTGACTCGGCCGCTCAGCTCCGCGAACACACGAGCTCGCTTGGGAGCTGCGCCCGCCCCACCACCGGCCTGACCACGTCCTGCACTCGCCCAGAGCACGTGGCAAGAGTACAAGTCCGATGACCCGTCCGTGGACCCGCAGCCGCTTCGCCAGCGAGCTTCCGCCGTGCCTGCTGTGTGCCGGGCAGAGCTCCGGAGCGAGGGCAGCCAGAACCCTGCGGTCGGCCTCGGCCTCGGAGCTCCTGCTGTGAAAGGAGGAGACAGACAGTCAAGGGTGCGCAGGGGAGCGGGCCTGGGCCCCGGGGCGGGGACTGTGGGGCCGCAGAGGCACCAGCAGACCGCATCCACCCAGGAGGTGCGCAGCCCGAGCTGGGAGTGATCACAGGCAGACTCACGCCCCCAGGTGTGTGCCCACACCCAGGACCCGGCATTGTGGTTGGGGCCCTCCGCTCAGAATTAGGCCAAGTGGGACACGCGTTTTAGCGGATATTTTCCTTTCTAGCAGCTCCCTGGTGGCTCAGAGAGTAAGGAGTCTGCCTGCAATGCGGGAGACCTGGCTTCGATCCCTGGGTGGGGCAGATCCCCTGGAGAAGGAAATGGCAACCCACTCCAGTATCCTTGCCTGGAGAATCCCATGGACGGAGGAGCCTGGCGGGCTGCAGTCCACGGGGCCGCAAAGAGTCGGACATGACTGAGCGACTTTCACTTCACTTCAGACACTGAGCTGCTCACCTCTGCCAAGAAGACGGGGCTGTCAGAGCAGGGGCCCCAGGCTGGCTCTTGGAAAGTGCGTTCCCCTTCATGTGGACCGGCGGCAACTCGAGGTACCCGCTCCCATCTACACCCCATCTTTGCCCTCCTCTTTCACACTCCATCTGCATTCTCTCCTCTCCCTTGGTGTTGGCTACACGGTGACCTAGAGTGTTCTGATGTTTTATACTTTCTCTCACCTGCCAAGGGCAAGAGGGATTGTAAGAAAAAGCAGCTACGTCCACTGGGACCCTTTATCATCTTTGGTTCAGTGCGAGGTCTGCAGGCTTGGTAAAGAGACGCCAGGCTGAGGGTAATCGGTGCTGCCTTGTCAGGCCAGGGAGCCCGAGGAGGCCGCCCAGCCTCCTGCAGGGTATCCGGCACAGGGGCGGCAGACACGGGAGGAATTATCCACGCAAGAAGCAAACGGCCCTGGAAGACGGACCGCAGTGCTAGCCACCAGCAGCCGGACCGTGTTACTCCCATCAGCACGTGACGCACGGTTATTACTTGAGTTATAATGGCTGAGGAGTCGTTCTGGTTCATCTTCCTTAGCCTCATTTTTAGTCTGTTATTTAGACAGATGTTGAAGTTAAATGCTGGCTTATGTTTCCATTATGAGAGCTCAGAATCCCTCCAAGAACCAGGCGCGGGCTTCCACAGCCTGAGTCCCTTTCCTCCCTCGTTCCTCCTGGGCAGAGCTGGCCATGGGATGCTGGCCTCAGAGAGAGCCCTGGCCGGGCAGGGAAGGCGTGTTTCAGGCCTCCCACGTCAGCCCGGGGACTCCAGCCTCTCCAGGACCGGCGCGCCTGTGTGCACCTTGGGGCCGGTGCTTCAGACGGTGCCTCTCAACAGGCCAGGCTCTGCTGGGCTCAGCATGCTGAGAGGCCCGTGTCCTTCCAACAGAGGAGCTTGCTGTCCCATGGAAAGCCAGCAGCATGTGCAGCGTGGGGGTCACCAGGACTCAGAGTCACAGACTCAGAGTGTCTCCCCTGTGTCTGCGTTCTTGCTGATGCCGGAGCTCTGCTTCTGCTTCTGCTCAGGAACTGGGTGATGAAGGCCTCCGGGAGCCACCATCACTGGGCCATGTCCCCTGGTCCCTGGGCCCTCGGCGACCAGCTCAGATCACTGACCGGACCGTGGGCTTGAGGAGAGAATGGTCTAAGGTCTGAGGTCCATGCTCTTGATCCAAATACGGGTCTTATTCCGCTACCCCTGGGTGATACAACCTCGATCCATCCTCAAGTGGAGCGCGGGTCCCCTCTGGAGGGCCCAGGAGGACAGCTGGCCTTCTGCACTGTCCCCTCACTGTGGCAGCCGAGGGCCTTACCGCAAAGTGTCCTTGGGTCCCACCGGCCTGTAGAGCTGCAACCTGACCGCTCTCTCACAGAGCGAACCTCGTAGGGGTTGCCTGGATCCACTCCATTTGAGGACTGAGATCTCATTCGGGTTACCTTTTCTTTGGAAGAAGCAGTAGGCGGGCTCACTCAGAGATAGATCAGAAAGCAACGGCGTGTTTCATAGAACTCCTGGCCCCAGACCGTGGCTTGACTTCTCAATTCAGGCAGACTTCCCTCTGAGTGGAGGTCAGCTGCCTCCATTCCCCCTGACACTCCAATGCTCTGTTTGAAGAAGTAGAAACAGTTGAAGTTCTTGAAGGATCATTTCCCAGGTGTGGGGAGGAGGAAGACAGCCCAGACAAGCCTGTTTGAGGTGAGAGAGGGGCCCATAGCGGGCCTGGGGAAATCCCTGGCCCTCCCTCATCCTTCCCACTCTCCACCTATTCATCCATCTACCCACCCATCCATCCACCTGTGTGTGCATGCATGCATACATCCAATCATCCTTCTATATCCATCCATCTATCTACCACTCATCCATCCATCCACCTGTGTGTGGGTGCATGCATACAGCCAACCATCCATCTATATCTACCCATCCATCTACCACTCACAAATCCATCCATCTCTGCATCCATCTGTCCCTTCATCCATCCATCCATCCATCCATCTAGCTAGCCATCTATTCATCCATCCACCAATCCACCCTTGTGTGCATGTGTGCACACATCACACCACCCACCTATGCATGTATCTGTCCATCTATCCATCCACCCCTGCTCACTTCCCTCCATCCATCTGTACATTCATTCACTTAAACACACATACTCACAGGGGCAGAGACTGCCCAAAAGGCTCACAGCCTATTAAGAAGCCCTGCCTGGCGTGGAGAAGAAAGCCTGGGCTGTGGCCTACTTTTCTGGTTGATGGATGAGGCAGTGCTGCACCCAGGCTCTCCCAGACTACCAAAGAGGAGGAGTCATACCTTCCAGGCTCACTGGAGCTTCTTGCTTGGCTACTTTAGGGCTGACGAATGGGACAGTTGAAACCAGAGAGGATTATGTGTCTTAAGTTCTGGTTCTCTGGCTCCAGAGGTTCAACTGGACCATTTGTGTATCAGAAGCAATTTTAAAAACCGATTCCTCTGATTTCTTGCTGTCAAACTGAAGGTAACAGAAATTCTGGGAAGCTTCTAAGTCTTGATCTTTGGAATGTTTCTTTCTGATCTCACTCAAAGATGACACTAGCAGACGCTGTCTCCATTCCCACTGATTTGGAAATCTGATATTGTATGTGTGTGTGGGTGGGTGCTCAGTCAGGTCTGACTCATTGTGACCCCATGGACTGTAGCCTCCTCTGTCCATGGGATTCTCCAGGCAAGAATACTGGAGTGGGTTGCCATGCCCTTCTCCAGAGATCCTCCCCACCCAGGGATTGAACCTGCATCTTCTGAATCTCCTGCATTGACAAGAGGATTTTTTACCACTAGCGCCACCTGGGAAGCCCATGATTTTTATGAGCTAGGATGCATAACTGCTAGGTCTGTAACTGTTGATACCTTCAGAGTCTAGAAAGAGGGTTCCTCACCTGTCCCATGGGTGCTGACCATACAATTTGTGAGAAGGTGTAAGTCTTTTCTGCTTGGCAGGCGGGAGGTGCCCAGAGCACACCTGAGCCATCCTTCCCACCATCTACAATGAGCCACCTCTGGCCCACGTTTACTCCTCTTTCAGTGTTGCTAAGCCATTACGTTGCTTGATGTCATTTCATTTGAAATTTCATTTTCCCTGTTTCCCATGGAGAAACATGCAGCTGGGAGACAGTGAAGAAATGCCAAAATCAGGAGGGCCAGGACTCCCATCATTCCCTGGTTCCAACCAGTTCCAGATCCTAACTCTAGCCTCCACTCTCTCTCAAGACTGGGACAGCACTGGTCTTTGTCCCTCAGGGCTGGTGGCAGCGATGGAGACAGAGGCTCACCCTGCCTCCCGTGATGCCTCCCCTCCAGGAATGGGAATCAGGTAAGTAAGCCTGGATCATCACCGTGCACACTGGAGCCCATGCTCTAATTTCTGAGATAAGAAAATGCAAAGGCAAGTTTCAGCCTGGAGGAAGCTGTTCCTGGCACTGATGGAGGGCTGGTGTCGGGATGAACAAGGAATGCCCACAGATTATCCCGGAAAGCAGCGCCCAGCAGAAAAGTAACCCAGACGGTGAACAGAGGAGGAAATGCTGTGGGAACAAGGCCTGACCCTCGGGGGCCAGGCCTGGCTGACCACGGCCACAGGGGATCCCACTGTCCCCCAGGCCACAGTAGATGAGGGCACCCGGCCACACCCATGTCAGACCAGTGCAGCCCCGCCAGCTCCTCCATACATCGCTAGAGGAGGGGTATGTGGGTGCAACTGCTTCGGAAAATAGCTGGGAATTTTCCCCTGAAATAGAAGCTGCATACCTTGCCCCACAGTAGCTCTGTTTCTAGGTATATAAGCCCCAAGGAATTCTTGACTATCTGGGGAGACTTGGTCAAAACTGGCATTCAAAGCATCACAGATGATGAACAAGACGCAAAGGATCCTGGTAGAGGAGAGAACTGGGGTACACAGGCAAAGAATGTAGAAACACTGCAGTCACAGACATATAATTCTAAATTAAAAGAATGGACTCAATTGCTTTCAACATCTCTACCTTTTTCTTTTGTAAAGATAAAAACTAAACATTTTAAAATATGCTTTAGGTACCCACGCAGACACAAGAAGTCTACGTAGGAAGAAAAGCCCAGAAATGATAACACGGAGGCAGACGGAGTTTATTTAGAGTGGAGGGGGCAGGCTGTGACAGGTGAGGTGTGGGACATGGGTTGCTTCCTTGTTATCAAGGACCATGTCGTTCAGGGAGGTGAGTTCACAGGAGCGCCTTGCTCGTTACCCCCTGGACCTGAAACCAAGCAGGACCCCGTGGGGCTCCAGGATGCTAAGCCTCTCTGTATCCCCCATTTTTTGATTACAAGAAACAGGCTTCATTCGGCCTCCTTGATGTCCCTTCCTTCCATCACCCACGTTCAAACAGTTGCTCATCGGGGCAGAGAGGAGATGCAGAGTTAAGGGTGGAGCCATCAAGAAAGAATAGGGCAGCGTTGGGGGGTGGGTCCTGGCTCCCCTTCAAGGGGTACATGCACAGTATCTTTGTTTTCCAGACAAACTGAAGCCCCCACCAGGTGGGAGAAATAAACTGTCTGCTGCCCGCCACCACGCTGGACCCCAGACCAGCTGGAATCCCAATGCTGACTCCCACTTACCTCCCCACCAACCAATCAGAAGAGTGTCCACGCGCTGACCACGCCCTCTCTGAACCGTAACTGACAAACTTCTCACTGCCCAGTGCAGGCGGGACTGGCATCTGTGAGGACATGACCCCACTGGGCCCCCTTTCCTGGACACCCAGCAAAGCTATTCTCTTCTGCCTGACCCAGTACTCGGTCCCCGAGATACAACTCGGCGTTGGGTACAGAGGCCAGCCTCTGCTCCAGACCCCCAGCCCGCCGCCCCGCTCTGCCCTCCGCTGTGGGGCAGCCCGCACCCCGCGCCTCCCACGGCCAGCCGCGCCCTCCTGGGCTCTGGACGTCCCCCTGTTCCCTGCTCCTCGGCAGCCAGGCAGGAAGGCTTCTCCCCGCAGAGTGCTGTCTGTC
>CM035275.1:89992064-90017661 GCA_020226075.1 Hydropotes inermis | reverse complement strand
TCCCAGCCCCCACGTCCTGTAACTTTGAGAGTCCACCTTGCCAGGGTGCCCACTGACACTGAATTTCTGCTCGGTGCTTTTCAATGCTATCTGCAATGCTATTTCTTAGAGCGGAAGCAGAGTCATCAGATAGCAGAGTAGCATGTTTATCACACAGGCCCCCCGCCACCATTACCATCCCCCTGACCCGAGGAGGCCTTCTAACTGTGGGCTCATGCCCTGAGACACAACGTCTTCTGATGTGCTGGGTGCCAGCTGGTGGGCAGACGCCCCTGCTCACTCTTTGTGCCAAAATACTGTTGCTGATGACCTGTTTGGGGTTTCAAAATTGCTTACTATTTGATTATAGGAAAGTGCAGAAAAGTACCAATTTTCTGAGTGGGGATGTTTGTCACAAATGATCATCACCAAGTTGGATAAGTGAAATTTGAAGTTTGTTTATCCCTCCCACTAGATTTCACAATGAAATTACATCACTTCTGCAGTTCTCTGAGGAAGAAATAGAAGCTTTAAGAATAGATAGATACACAGAGTGACATTTGGAGAAGAGCAGTCCCGGGAGGAAAACAAACAAACAAACAGACGAATTTCTCTGGGCCACGTAGCACATCGGTGAGGTATCAGATGGTGATTAAATATAATTTTTAAAACAAATGGAGAAACCGTTAACTCCGACGGAGGCTGATGCACCTGCACGGGGTCAGTGAGAGTGGGATCATCTTGCTGAAGTGAGGAGGGTGCAGTGGACGGAGCCTCCCGGGCAGGACAGGTCAGACTCTGGAGGACGAGATGAAAGACCTGCCCTCTCTCAGGACCTCCAGTCTTGCTCTGCCCTGGATGGCCCTGCCGTCCCTCCTCGGTCCAGCCACCAGCGCCCATGAGCATGGTCTAGATGTGCTCACCGTCCGCATGCAGACCCCCAGGGATCTGCAGGAAGCCCGTGCTCTTCCGGTAGAACTGAGCTCTGTGACCACAGGACCGCAGCCCTGGTCCTCCTGCAGCACAGGCCTCAAAACATAATCCAGCTTAGGCTCCGGGCGCCCTTGCCCAGGAGCATGTGCACACACAACCCTGCACACAGGGTTGTTTGTGCAGACAGGAATGCAACTGTATATGTGAGCACTCCTCACGTCACCAACACTTAAAGACGTTTTCTCTGTGGAATCCCGAGGCATGCAGCATTGTGTGAGCAAAGGCCCAAGTGGAAAGACAGGGAGGAATTAGATCTGATGCGTCGCCAGAAGGCGCCTCTGTGCTGTGCGGCCCTCTGCCCAGCTCCGCTCCATCAGAGCACTGAGGTTCCCTGTCAAACTGGAGAACCTCTTCCCTTGAACCCAAAGGGATGAGACAAGTCGGGAGATGGCAGTGAGGCATTAAGTCTGCGAGAAACACGACACTGGGCTTCTTGAATAATCATGAGATCAAACGTCTCTGTTGAGGGTAATTGGAGATGTATCAAGATTTCCTTCTTCATAGGGAGAAGAAAAGAATCTTCAAACTCCTCAGAAAAAAAGGTTTGCCTGTGGCAAAGAACATTATATAAATGTCCACCCTGCCAGAAACTTCAATTGTCTTGGATGTGAAGTGCAGTTTATCAGCATCAGTGTTTCCTGTAGCCAAGGCAACAGCCTCAAACACAGTAAAGGAAAACATGAAGACAGTATTACCAAGAAAATGTGCTCATTTAAAAGAAAAAACAACTGTAAAAATGAATAAGTAAATAACTATCTTTACAAATCTCTCTACCCTTTTCCCCAGTGTAGGCTATGCATGTAGGTATGATCAGGATGTTGATGGAAAGGTAAGCCCCGTCTGGGGACACCAAGAACAAAGCTGTTTGACACTCCTGAAATCCAATGGCAGGTTTAACAGATACTCAGTAGGAATGTTAGTTCTTGGAATAGGCCGAGTCCAGAGTGCATATTGAAATCCCGCCTACTGTCTTAACTTGAAGGAGGGCTTCGTTAACTTTCTGATGTATATGCTCTTCACGGTGCTGGCGCCTCTGTAAAATGTTCCCTCTCTCTCGGAGGTTATCACCTCTTGTACTCTGCATCCTGGTGACCATCTCTGCCCTTCCATTTAAGGCTTTGCTTTGGGTCCCTGCCTGGGAGTTACACTGTGTGGCTTATTGAAATGAATAAAAGAGATTTATAAATAGAGACTGTTTAGATAAAGGCAAAGCATCATCCATCTGAGAAGAGAGGCTTATCTGTAGCAGATGTGTGTTTATCCAGGGAAATCAGCAGCATGTGAAACCTCACTACCCGGGTCTCAAAGGACGGGAAACTGCCACTGATGGACCAGTGGTCCATCCCCAAGTCCATCCCCTGGGACTGTACTCCAGATATATAGGGCTATGTGTCCCTGAGGGCAGAGCAAGGATGATTCCAGTGCAGCAGCAAATGAAAAAGAAAATGGACTACACGCCAATGGATACTGGGCCTCATGTCATGCTTGTGTGTGTGTATGTGTGTGTGTGTGTGTGTGTGTGTGTGTGCGCGCGCGCGCGCACTCAGGTGTGTCCAACTCTGCAATCCCATGGCCTGTGGCCTGCTAGGCTCCTCTGTCCATGGGGTTTTCCAGGCTAGAATATTGGAGTGAGTTTCTATTTCCTCTCCTAGGGGATCTTCCTGGACCAGGGATCAAACCCGGTCCCTATGTCTCCTGCATTGGCAAGTGGCTCTTTACCACCAGGCCACCAGGTGAGTCCCATGTCAAGCTTACAGGATAAGAATGATGATTTCTCAAGAGTTGCATCTGCAGTGTTACATTTCAGACTGTGCTTAAATGGTCAAATAATCTAGTTATGACTTGAGACTAAACACATACTTGAAGGATTCTTAGGTTAAACCTCTAACTGAAGGAGGCAAACGGGATAGGTTATATATATAACCTGGGAATATCTAAAGTTCATTTCTTGCAAACTCAGACAACTTTTCTCTCTCCTGCAATTTACAGAACCCTCAGGCACCTGTGAAGGCTCCAAATGTAGAGAACAATTTGTGTCACCACCCCTCGTGTGTCTTTCTTTTAAGGGGTGTTCTTTCAAAAACACCCAAGATTTCCTGAAAGTGATCAGCTATTGGTTCATCTGATAGGCAGAGTGACACTCCTGAACTCTCAAGTGCTGTAGATCTAATAGAAATTGTCTGGCTTTATTAAATAGTGAGAGTTGAATCCTGGATAAACTCCATGAAATAAGTTAATTTCCTTTGCTTTTGAGAACAGCCCCAGAGGTCCAACTGCTCCTAGGGTTGTGGGTGTGAGGCACCACCATCCCCACAGGAGATGAGGCCACCAGGTCCTCGTTTGATGATAGCAGCATGCTTTGACAGCTCAGGGTAGGTGTGGCCAGCTTGATGATGGCCCTATAGGGTCCACATCCCCCCCCCATCTTAATCAGAAGCTCAGGGGTACAGCCCAGCAGTCTGTGTTTAAACAAGATCTCTCACTCCGGGGAGATCCTGTCACAGGTTAAAAGGGACAGTGCTGCCCAAGGGGCCAGGATCTGGCCTCCAGCCTGTGCATGGCAGAGGCTCCAGAGAGCACCCTCTTGGTGACAGACACCCAGGTACCCCTGTCTCCGGTAGATCAGCCTACACCAGAGCCAGCCCCCTGAAAGCACTGCTATGCTCTGAACCACTCAAGCCTCGGGACCTCCCAGGTGGTTCAGTAAATGCAGGAGATGTGGGAGACGCGTGCTCAAGTGCTGGGTGGGGAAGATCTCCTGGAGAAGGAAATGGCTACCCACTCCAGTCTTCTTGCCTGGAGAATCCCATGGACAGAGGAGTCTGGCAGGCTACAATCCATGGGCTCACAAAGAGTCAGACCTGACTGAGTCACTGATCACAACAACAGCAAAAGATAAGGGAGGAGGCTGGCAGGGAGGGATTTGGAGAAAATAATCCCGGAAGGTGCCATGAAGCATCTGCTGTCCTGTTCCGGATGTGGATTCATCCCATAGACAAAGGAGAATCGTTGCTTGGATTTAAGCAGAAGAACAAAGGACTAGCTTCTCATTTTTAGAAGACAACTCTGGTGATATCGCAGCCCACTGGGAAACTGTTGAAACAGTCTGGACAGAAAAAAAGACTTTTATTTTTCAGGCTAGGAGTGTCAAGAATGGAGGCCAGAGAATGGGTCTCAGACATGGTTACAGGGATCAGTGGACATTCTTCAGAACCAAGCAGCACGTTGCCAGGGCAAGTGGGAGAAGTCAAGGTGACTTTCTGGGTTTTGGCATGAGTTTGAAATGTAAGAAAATCCCAACTGACATTACCTTATGTTCTCACGTTATCAGAACCTGTCTAGCAGAGCCCTGGGCATTCTTCAGTTTTATGTCTCTTGTCATAAGCTCCTGTGTCTCTTCTCTGCAGATCCCAAGCAGTAACAGCAGGCTCAGTTCAGTCCTGAGTAAATGTCACTGGAAGCCTCTGTCATGGTGACTCCTTCTGGGTGACTCTGGATATATTATATCACGTCCACCGATCTTACCTTTTAGGAGAAACGGAAACCAGGATTGAAATTAAAAAGTGATTTTTGGACATGCCGAACAGAAACAATTTTTTAATAGACCGTGCAATATCCAAATATTTGAAAATTTATATTTCACCACATTAAACATCTGTCAGGTTTCCCTGGTGGCTCAGCTGGTAAAGAATCTGCCTGCAATGCGGGAGACCTGGGTTCCATCCATGGGTTGGGAAGATCCCCTGGAGAAGGGAACAGCTATAGAGTTCACACACTCTTCTTAAAAACAGAGATGTGTGTGTTTTATCTTTGTCTTTCTCCTCACTTCCAGCCCTAAGAAACTTGCCTCATGCATAGTACATGCTGAATAAACATTGCTATTTGCTGATCTTGTAAATAACTTGGAAAAATAGAAAGGCTGCCTGAGTTTCTCATCACATTTTGCTTCTCCAAATAAGACACTATTCTCAGAAATGTCTTGACAGAAATTCTTAATGCCAGCAGGGTATGTGCCTACCTCTATACTACATCTATACCAATTAGAAATTCTGTAATCGGTGCCATGTTGGCATAGCCTGTGTGCTTAACAGGCCTCATCTCTTAAGAGATAAGAACTATTTAAGAAAAATGAATGCATTTGTATCCATGTCATGGTTTATATTTTTAGACAAAAACTAAGTCCTGCATGACTACTTTTTTTCAATTTGATTTTATTTCAGCCCAAACTTGTAAGTCACATCTTCCCAATGAGGACGTTTGAGTAAGCCCTTCACTCACACTGGTCTCCAAGTTCTTTCAAGATGTTCTAGAGGAGGCTAATCATTGAGAAACAGGTGTTCCTGGTACTGATTCCTGTTTTCTCTGAACAGAGAATGTGTTTGTCCACATTTAGTTAAGGTGACATGGCCTAGTGGCTGGTACTCTGCACCAGGCTCAGTTGCAGAAATGTGAGGAAGGGTGAGGAAGGCGAAGCCATCCCTGGGGAGCTCAGAGCCAGGTGAGAAAGATGCTCATTCAAGGATGATCCAACCAGGTTCTTCTGGGGATTTCCAGGAAGGCTTCCTGGAAGAAGTGCCTGCCGATCTGAGTCTTATGGATGAGCCGAGAGTTTCCAGGCCTGAGGCAGGTACACAAGACGCCGGGCAGAGGGAACCACGGACGAGGGCACCTGTACACTTGTGCTTTGAAGGACAGAGGGCTGAGTCCCCGTGGAGATTCCTGTGACTGTAGGACAGAAGTGTTCTGGAAGCGAGCGGTGAGAGCGGGAGAGCAAGCTGGAGCCGGGTGCAAAAGGACCTTGTGTGTCTTGAGAAGACTGATCTCCGTCCTGTGGCTGAAGAGAAACTGACCACTTGCAAACTGGGGAGTGGAACAGTCTTTCTTTAAGACATACCGAGGAAAGCACAGAAAATGGATTGGAGCCGGAGAGGCTGGAGGCAGGGAGACCGATTAGAGGCCGTGGCAATAAACAAGGGAGTCAAGTTCAGCTGAGGCACGGTGGGCCCAGCAGGCAGGGGGCAGAGGGGCTGGGAGAGGTGGAGGTTTAGGTGCTTCTGGGGGTAAAATTGGCGAGAAGAGGTTGTTGATCAAAAGTGAAAACTAAGGGAATGTAGACGACAGAAGACAGCTACAGGGCTTCTCATTAGTAGCTGCAGGGGATATTGCCTTTCATTTAGGAAAGGAATTTCCCAGCAAAGGGAACAGGAACAGAAGTGAGAGTGAATGCGCAGAAGGCCCCAGCCCATCACTGCCTTTAACACCAAGCGCCCAAGATGGAGACTTTAAACCAGGAGATGATCAGAGAGAAGCTCCTAGCTCTCTCTCTCTCTCTCTCCTTTGGAAGCTGAAACAAAACACAGACCAAAGTTTTAGGTGAGCAAAAGACCCCAGAAAACGAAAAAGATTCGGAATGTGTCCAAGTATGTCAACACCGCTCCGTGGGAACCAGCCGGGACTGGCCACCAGCCTAGGATATTCTGGATGGTGAGGCTCACCGCGGCATTTCGGCGCTGGTCTTCCTCAAAGGCTGAGCTGGGTTTTGAAGGGCTTATCGGTAATACGAATTAAGCCTTATGTTGGACTATTTTACTAAAGTTTGAAGATAAAAAGATCTGTGGTTTGTTAGGAGTCATTCTCCTGCTACCAAGGGTACCCTTATGATGGAGCACTCTGTCACCTTCTGGCAAGCAGCACGTTTAGATTGTCTTTTATACCGAGGTATAATTGACATTAGTTATATTAGCTTAGGGCTTCCCTCGTACCTCAGCTGGTAAAGAATCTGCCTGCAATACAGGAGACCTGGGTTCAATTCCTGGATCGGGAAGATCCCTGGAGAAGGAAATGTCAGCCCACTCCAGCAGTCTTGCCTGGAGAATCCCATGAACAGAGGAGCCTGGTGGGCTATAGTCTATGGGGCTGTGAGAGTCGGACATGACTTAGTGACTAAACCACCACCACCACGTTAGTTTGAGGTGGACAACATGATGGTTTGATGTGTGTGTATGTTGGAAAATGACCACTCCATGAAATCTAGCTACCATTCATCCCTAGACATACTTATGGATTTTTTTCTTCTTGTGATGAGAACTTTAAAGACTTGCCCTCTGGGCAACTTTCACACACACAGTGCAATACTGTCGACTACAGCCGGCAGGTGGGGCCTTCCCTCCTATGGCTCATTCCGCTCATAACCGAGGTCTGGGCCTTTTTGCCCCTCACTCAGTTCCTCCACCCGGCTCCCGTTGCCTCTGGCAGCCGCCCGTCGGTTCTCTGTCTACGAGCTCGAGCTTTTGGTTTGCTTGTTTTCTTTTTAAAAAGCCCACGGTGAGACAAGAACCCACAGTCCCTCTCCTGGCTGTGCCGGGTCTTCCCCGCTGCACGTGGGTCTCCTCCAGCCGCGGCAGGCGAGGCCCCTCTGGTTGAGGTGTGCAGGCTTCGCGGCTGTGGCTTCTCTCGGTGAGGAGCACGGGCTCTCAAGGGCAGGCTCAGGAGCGGTGGCGTGTGGGTTTCATCATCCTGTGGTGGGTGCGATCTTCCCGTACCTGGGATCGAGCCTGTATTCCCTGCATTAGCAGGAGGATTCTCATCCACGGGACCACCAGGGAAGTCCGAGCTTGAGTCTTTGTCTTTTTTTTTACATTCCATATGTAAGTGACATTTGTCTTCCTACGTCCAACTTGTTTCGCTTAGCAGAATGCCCTCGACGTCCATTCATGTATCTGTAAATGACAAGATTTCCTCGTTTTCTTGTGGCTCAGTAATATTCTGTTGTATTTATGTGCCATATCTTTTTTATCCACTCATCCATCAGTGGACACTTACATGGCTGCTATATCTTGGTTATTGTAAATAATGCTGATGTTGACATGGGGGTGAATATATCTTTATGAGTGTTTCCACTTTCTTCAGATAAACACCCAGAAGCGGAATTGCCAGAGCATGTGGTAGCTCTAAATTTTTGAGGAGTCTTCACACTCTTTCCCACAGTGGCTGCCTCAACTTCCGCTTTCCCCACATCCTCACCAACACTAGCGACCTGCTATTCTTTGATGACAGGCATCCGGACAGGTGTCAGACGCTATCTCATTGGGGTTTTGATTTGCATTTCCCTGATATTTAGTGACGCTGAGCACTTCTGTGTGTCTGTTGGCCACCCGCATATCTTTGGGGAAATGTCCATTAAGATCCTTTGCCCATTTCGTAATGAGATTTTTGGTTTTATTTTTTATTTTTTTTTAAATTAACAATTTACTCTTTAGAAAATCATCTAACTAAAAAGGTGACAGCAGGACTTCCCTGGTGATCCAGTGGTAAAGAATCTGCCTGCCAATGCAGGGGACGTGCATTTCATCCCAGGTCCAGGAAGATCCCACATGCCTGAGAGCAACCAACGAAGACCCAGCACAGCCACAACATAAAAATAAAGCACATTTTTAAAAATAGAAGCACAGTCCACCCCACACGTCATCAAACAATCAAAAAGGTCAACCTTCTGGCTTCATCCTCTCGTCCTTTTCTACATCGTATTTATTGACCATTCCCTGCAGCGTGCCCTTCGTTAGGATTTTACAACACACAGATTTGCTCCTGTGGAAGCAAAGCACGTGCAGGGCATGCCGGCCACTTAACGCGTCTCATCAAGGATGCTCTGGTCCCCTCCGGCCTCCGAGAGCTCCGTCTTGTGTGGCTCCATCCGGCATCGTCCCCTGACTAGACCGTCGTATTCTGATTTTCTTTTTTTTGACTGTGCCACGTGGCGTGTGGGACATTATTTCCCCTGACCAAGGACAGAACCTTCCAATGCCCCTGCATTGGAGGTTCAGGGTCTTAACCACTGAACTGCTAAGGAAGTCCTTTTACTGTCACAGTCTTAACTGCCGTTTGCTGGATACTTCCGTTGCTTCCAATTGTCCCAAGCACAAATGAAGCCCAAGCAATCACTTAAGACGAAGCTAACACTGTGCGCCTGGGCCCCTAGCCCCCGTGGCTCATGCTCTCTGTCCACAGCAACGCCTGACCGCCTCCCCAGGCAGGCCTTCCTGAGCCAGAAACTCTGCCGAGAACTGCCAACGGGCACCCCCAGAATCAGCGCGGTGATGGGGTGAGTTTGCTTAGAGAATAAGGATTCACGTGTCAAGACAGGTGAGTTGGTAGACTGGCCCCTGGGGGGTCCCCAGTGGGACAGGGGGGGACTGGGGTGACAGGCCCTCCATGAAAGGTGAATGGACTCATCTCCTCACCACCCAAGCCTGCTGTCTGGAGCCGGGCCCTGGGGAAGGGCCATAGATCCAGCCGTAGAGCTGGATCAAGGGTGGGAGGTGGATGGTTTCCAGAGACACCAGGGCGGGAGGGAGGTCACCCTCCAGGTCACTGGTGCAGCCCAGCTGTCAGCACCAACACGGACAACCCGGGTGTAGACAGAGAGGGCTGGTGAGACCGTGTGTCCTGACTGCTGGGACCCCCAAGCTGCCCCTCCGAGGGGAGCTCAGCCCTACTGGAGCTGCCGGAAGACCCTGGAACCGCAGGCCTGGGGAAGGGTTGTCGGGATGGAGAGGTGAGGACAGACAGGCCCACATTTCGGGGGAGACTCTGCAGGGCAGGGTGTGTCCCACACGGTCGTCTTGAAAAGAATCGGCCAAGGTCTTCCATCAGGCTCTGCAAAATCACTTTGGCGTTTCCTTCAAAATATGTTCAACACGTGAAAAGAAACACAAGTTGGAAGGTGTCTGCCATCGCCTTACCGACCCTGGATGTTGACACGGGCAGCCCAGTGCTGCTCCATCTGGCCTGAATCCACACTCTACACCCTGAGGCTGGACTGCCCAGGTGATCCCAGATGGGGACAAGCGTGGACCGTGGGAGCTGGCCTCCCATTCTTGCTTGCAGACGCCAAAGAAGGTCCCATCTTCCTGCCCCGGAGCCTAAGAAACATTGTCATCATTGTTCAGTTGATCAGTCATATTCCACTCTTTCCAACCCCATGGACTGCGGCACCCCAGGCTTCCCTGTCCATCACCATCTCCCGGAGTTTGCTCAAACTCACGTCCATGGAGTCAGTGTTCAAGAAACACGGTGTGTTTGAAAGTGCTTTCCTAAATCCTTATTCTGAGCAATGAAAACTGAAAACATGGGTGAGGATCCAGGATCTGAAGCAAGGGAGACATCCCCCTTTGCACTGCATTTCTGTTCCCCGTGCAGGTCTAGCTGTGTTCACTGGCAGCTCACATGAGCTAAATACAGGATTTGGAATAACTGGAATACAGCTGTGTTACAATCACTGTCATCAAATAGAGATTTGCGATCACGTTCAGAGGGCCTGTTGGACCCTCTGTTCAAGGAACGTGTGTAACTCTCTGCGATGTTCCTGGCACCTCTCCTGCTTGGCTTCTCCCGGTGATGAGCCTCTGTGTGAAGGCGCCAGGCACCTGGGGCTCCCCGGGCTCAGATCCCTGTCACACCAGCCCACACCTCCCCCAGGCAGAGTCAGACCACGGCTCACACTGCACCCAGTTCTCCGTGGAAACAGCCGGGCACACCGGCACCAGTGACCAAGGATGAGCACGGCTCCACTCAAGTCTCTGCTCCCCCTGGATTTGCATTCCTGACAGCGAGCCTCACAGTGATTCCCCGTGATTTCCTTAATCCTGACATTTCCAGCATGCGGCACAACAGAAAGGTCATAAGCTGGCTAATTTTAAAATAGTGTTTTGATCACTTATCTTGCTGGAGTGTCAAACACAGGGCTGGCGGAACTGACACGTGCTTATTACCACCTTTGGGTTCCTGAAACCAAACCGAGTCATTTGAAGGCCTGTCTTGAGCGAGCCCGCAGACGGCCATCAATCAGGGGCCTGGCCATTTAGAACAGTCCCCACCAAGAGCCGGCTGCTGAGCACTCATCAGTCTAACTGCTACTTTAGAAACTTTGGTATTTCTTCTCGGAAAATGGTGTTTGGGGGTCAGCATGATGCAAGGAACAATAATAATAATTTATTAGACATTTGCTATGTAGGGTGTTTTAGCATGAACTATTGAGTGTAGCAATTCACTTCTCACCCCTCCGGCCAGCAGGTACCCTCGCGATCTGCATTTTTTTAAGGTTGGAAAAAGCCACGGGGTGGGAGATGCCAGGCGGAGAGGAGAGGGTTTGCATCTCCTGTGACCGAGGGGCTGCATGAAGCAACTCCTGCTTGTTGGTCCTCCGTCTCTACTGTCTCCTCTTAAATTAGAACAACAGAAAGCTGGGACAGCTCTTTATTTTGCACAAAATATTTTTCCTTTATGGAAAGTTGGGGACGAAAGGGAACACAGGACCCTCTGGGGCCCCCAGCCTGAGTCTCTGGCTGCACTGAATGCATGGGGCGCAGGGAAGGGGGGCATTTAGCCCCATTGTAAAGTGAAAGTCACTCAGTCACGTCCAAGTCTCTGCAGCCCTATGGACTAAGCCTTCCCTGGAATTCTCCAGGCCTGAATACTGGAGTGGGTAGCCTTTCCCTACTCCAGGTGATCTTCCCAACCCAGGGATCGAACCCAGGTCTCCTGCATTGAAGACGGATTCTTTACCAGCTGAGCCACAAGGGAAGCCCAAGAATACTGGGGTGGGTAGCCTATCCCTCCTCCAGAGGATCTTTCTGACCCAGGAATCAAACCGGGGTCTCCTGCCTTGCAGGGAAGGCCCAGACAAGTGCAACGAGGCGTAGGGTGTGAAGTGACCTGCAAAGTCACACAGCTCGAGAGACTGCCAGGGTTTGAGCCTGGAACACCTGCCTTCCAGGCTTCGCTGCTCTCAGGGTCTGACTGGACAGCTGGCGGGGGGCAGGGAGGGCAGAATGTCTGTGTTACAAGAAAACTCGAAAATGCGCTACAAAGAGACGGAGCACGATCAAAGCCTCTTCTAGACATGCTGGAGAAACGCCTGTTTTGATGGAGAGTTTCCAACTGCCTCTGTCCTAACTCTTGGCCTCAGCTTTGGGGGCAAGGGCCAGAGTGAGATCGTGAGGAAGACTGAGTGATTAAAACCAGTAGGCGTGGAGGAAGACGCACCACGGCATTCAGTTGCTGCAGCAACTCTACAGCTCCTGCCCTTTGCAAACGAGGGACACGGGGCTGAGAAATGCCCGCCCCTATTGGAGAGGAGCACAACAGCTCCTCCTCGCCGGCCTTCTCACTGCCCATGGCTTCCTGGGGGTTCCCCAGGAGCCCTCAGGGCCCCAGGTGCTGAGGCAGACCCCCTAGGAGAGCCCAGACGAGGGCGGGCCCCCTAACCCGGGTCCCCGCCCTGACCAGGCCCAGGCGCTGGCCTTGCCTTGGTCTCCTGGCATGGCCAGCCCCGGGAATTCAACCCCAGGGGCTGGGTCTCCACCCCGAGTCCGTGGGTCTGAGTTCTTGTCCTACATCCGGTTCCTTCTCACCTGCCGCTTCTCCAGGACTCCACAGCCAGAAGCAAACAGTCCATCCCCAGGACATCCCCAGGATTTCTAATCCTGGCCCTTGTTGGCCCCCCTCCTACATATTGAAGCCTCCGTTCTCTCCTATCCACCCAGGCCAGCCCCACCCCCAGTGACCCTGGCTCCCCGGGCCTCCACGACCCAGGATCATTCACTCAGGCCCTTGACGGAGGTCCCGTACTCACGTTATCTATCTCATTTGTTGGTGAGCAGCGATTCCCCTGCTCCCAGCCCCGTCTAGTCTCTGTTTTTGCATAAACAAGAAGGCTTTCCCATCTCACTCGGAAGAAAGCTCCTTTCTCCTTCTTATAATTACAACTGTGATGATCACTGTCTCGCAGTAGGAATCTGTTTATTCCTCCATGTAAACCTTCTTGTCTTGCCATCTAATTTCCATTCACAGTGAAAAAAGATACAAGCACATTTCTTTTCACCCAAACCTTTAAAAAACAGGTATCGCTTTTGTTTCTTCTGAATGTCATTACCTCTGCGAATCACACCATTACTCTCCCTTACTTTTCTTAACAGATGAGAAAGTGCAAGTCTGTGTAATTACAGACTGGATCCCAAATGTCACAGCTTCAGATGGCCCATCACCGGGGTACCCTGGTGCACAACCCACACTTTTCTCAGAAGGAGAGGTGCACTGGTCAGGATGGTCCTGGCAGTGATTTGGCAGCACCTGGAGTGGGCCAATGGTTTGAAGAGACAGGGTCCTGGGTTTGTAAAGTAAAAGTGGCTGTGCCAGTCAGCTTCCCAGGTGGCGCCAGTGATAAAGAGCTTGCCTGCCAATGCAGGAGACATGAGGGAAGTGGGTTGGATCCCTGGGTTGGAAAGATCCCCTGAAGGAGGAAATGGCAACCCACTCCAGTGTTCTTGCCTGGGAAATCCTATGGACAGAGGGGCCTGGGGGGTACAGTCCACAGGGTCACCAAGGGTCGGACACGATTGAAGAGACTTAGCATACCCATGTGTGCCAGTCAGTGGGATACACTCAAAACCCTTCCTTTGCCAAGGAAGGAAGAAGTGCTGAGTTTGCTCTGGGCTTTGGCGGAATGTTCTCTGCCGTTGCAACCATGCTGATTCCTGGGGACCCCTTCCTGCAAGCAGTCTGATGGACTCCAGGTTATTGAACGGAAGTACTGGTGATTCCCAAAGTCACATCACTACTGTGACTGCCAATAGCAGAACTGCTTGCCCGTCCCCTGGAGCCAGGCACCAAGCCAGGGCACGGCCGTGCTGATCGAGAAGGGAACCCCAAATGCCGGGCATTCCTTGCGGACTGAATGCTGGTGCTCCTCTCAGATTCCTATGCTAAAATCCTAACCCTAGTGAGGGTGTTAAGAGGGGGACTTCGGGGAGGTGATAGATCATGAGGGCTGGGCCGCTGTGATGGGATTCATGTCCTTATAAGAGACCCCCAGAGCTCCCCACCCACTTGGGGACACAGGAGAAACCCGTCAGCTGCAGCGTGGAAGGGGGTTCTCACCAGAACCCTGCCATGCTGACCCCCGGATCTCAGACGTCCAGTCCCCAGAAGTGAGAAGTAAATTCCATGGCACTTTGATTATAACAGCCCCAAATGACTGAGATAGGATGATAGAAACCAGGGTTCAGAGAATTGAAATGACTGTCCTGGATCACACAGCTGGGTGCCTGAACTGGGATCTGAAAGCAAGTCTATCTGATTAGCTGACAAAGGTCCAGATAGTCAAAGCTATGGTTTTTCCAGTAATCATGTGTGGATGTGAGAGCTGGACCATAAAGAAGGCTGAGCACTGAAGAATTGATGCTTTCGAATTGTGGTGTTGCAGAAGATTCTTGAGAGTCCCTTGGAATGCAATGAGTTCAAACCAGTCAATCCTAAAGGAAATCAACCCTGAATACTCATTGGAAGGACTGATGCCGAAGCTAAAAATCTAACACTTTGGCCACCTGATGCAAAGAACTGACTCATTAGAAAAGACCCTGATGCTGGGAAGGATTGAAGGCAGGAGGAGGAGGAGGTGACAGAGAATGAGGTGGTTGGATGGCATCACCAAGTCAACAGACACGAGTTTGATCAAACTCTAGGAGATAGTGAAGGTCAGGGAAGCCTGGTGTGATGCAGTCCATGGGGTTGCAAAGAGTGGGACACAATTTAGAGACTGAAGTATCTGAGCTGACGCTGCGCTCTGTTCTGTGAGGTCTCCCCACCTCCCCGCCCTCAGTGAGCACTGAGGTTCGGACAAGGCAAGTCCGGGAGGCTGAAGGTGGTGGAGCAGTGGCTGGTGCCAGGCAGCCTTGAACCCAGGTCCCCTTTCGTTTCTGTCACACGTCCTGCAGTTCAGGGTCCCAAGCTCAGAGCAGCAGGTGTAGCAGCCAGCTACCACGGTCTGGAGCCTGGCTCTGACTCAGGCCCTCGCTCAGCTGACTGTGGACTTGACCCTGACCCTCTGAGGCCGTCACTGTCATCAGAACTGCACTGCTGTCTCCACATGCAGAGACACCCCAGGACCGCCTCCCTTCCTCCCAGAACTGCTCCTTCTCCTCACAGGACCCCCAGCACCTTGTCTCACAGGTAATAGCCAGAGATCGGAGGTCCACATCCTTCCCAGCTGGCCCTAGTGGTAAGGAACCTGCCTGCCAAAGCAGGAGACATGAGAGATGCAGGTTCCATCCCTGGGTCAGGAAGATCCCCCGGAGGAGGAAATGGCACCCCACTCCAATGTTCTTACCTGGAGAATCCCATGGACAGAGGAGCCTGGCGGTCTATGGTCCGTGGGGTCGCAGAGAGTCAGACAGGACTGAAGTGACTTAGGACTTAGCATGCATCCTCACAGAAAACTCACGTAGGTGGGGGGAGGGGGTAGTTCTGCCTGTAAGTCTTTTCTCCCCTTTTTCCTGAAGTAACTGGTTTAACCTCCTCCAGTCCCAACTTCCTGCCGGCCTTCTCTCTGATTCTTGATGATGATGCTAGAAGTTCATGTGGAGTCCCTTGCTCAGGACTGCCTTTGCAGGTATAACCTGTCTTTTCTGACCCTTATTGTTTTATGCATGTTTCCTAAAAGATGCTTTCTACACAGGAGTTTTTAGGTGCCCAGGTCCTCAGGGGTGTTGAACATCAGCCCAGATGGACAGCATGTCTGTCTCCCAGAGATGAGCACAGTCTGACTGGTAGGCAGGGGTCTCCTCAAGTGGGGAGAACGAGAGTACCTCTGTTTGTGTGAAGGACTGCTGGATCTTGTTGGGTGGAGACAGACTGTGTTTGCTCTGTACATAAGTGCCCAATGACGCGCGCATGTGGACTCACAGCCGCTAAACGGCTGCACTGCACCGGCAATCACAGCTATCTCCCTGTTGCAAACCCACTCTCCTGTCCTCTGCAATGTGATGCTGCAGCCACACTCTTCCAACATCACTTCTGATTCTGCAGGGGGCTCAGTAGTAGGCTTTGCCAAGAGGACAGACCGTCAGGCTGGAAGAGGAGGAAGGGGACCACGCTTCAGTTGGCTTCCTGTTTTCTTACTATTGCTAGACTAGGGTGGTTACTGTGAATGTCATCCTCGCAAGAAGTCTTCCCAGTGGACTTTCCAGAAGTTCCCTGTAGATGAAAACAGCTTGCAGCCTTTCCCAAGGCAGCAGCATCAGCCCGGTACACCCCCCACACCCACTCACAGCCCTGGGGCTCAGCCCCGCAGCGACTCTTCTCCAGCCAGCCGGCACCCAGCTCTGAGGTCTGATGCTCAGCTCTGAGGGAAGTGCCCTCTTGGCTCAAAGTTTTAATCGCCTCAGCCTCTCCCTTGTCCTCCTCTGGCAGTGGTTTCAGCAGTTACCGCCTCTGTGACACTTCAGCATTGCATATTTACTGGACCTAGTTAACACATTGATATTAAATTCTTCCTGTTTAGTAGCCAGTACAGTTTTTGCTTCCTGATCAGTCACCAACTAATATTCAGTTTCACAAAAATTCCTCCTGCTAAGAGGGGTGGAGTCCAGCAGAGAAGGACATGGGCTCCTAAGCCAGGACCCTCAGGCTTAGCCCCTGGCCCTGGCAGTGGCCCTGGAAATGTGACATACACTTCCTGTCCCCTGATGTTCTAGTTCATGAAGTTGGGGTCTACTTCATAGGCTTGTCCTGGGGATTAAGGCAGTCAAAATATACAGAGGACCAAGGAACACAAAGACCACTAGATAAGCATTTGAACTTTAAAATAACAGCGCTTAGTCACTCAGTCGTGTCTTATTACTATTGTTATTATTGCCTTGGGAGAGTAATAAGAAAATAATAAAAATTCTGGAGGGTACTCTTCCAAGAGTCTCTCAAGGGACTCTTGAAGTGGTTGGATGCCATCACCGACTCAATGGACACGAGTTTGAGCAAACTCTGGGAGTTGGAGATGGACAGGGAGGCCAGGCGTGCTGTAGTCCATGGGGTTGCAAAGAGTCGGACACGACTGAGCGACTGAACTGAACAGAACTCTTCCAAAAATAACCCCCAAATCTTACCTCCTAATAATAAACATTATTAATATATTAACATCAATGCAGACTTTTTGACTTAAATACAGAGAGAATAGAAACTATGCGTACGGGAGAATAGCATTTTACCTCAGCAGAATCATAATATACAACACTGTTTTATGAGTACATTAAGTTTGATTTTACTAGGCTTAAACCAAAAAGAACAGAAGCAAAGTCGAGGAAATTTCTGGTTTTTAGATAAATATCTCTATATTTTACTTCCTACAAGATCCCCCTGCGATTTTAAAAATAACAACATTATGAAAAATATCTAGGCTCTAGGCCTTTGCTTAGATAGAGTTTCCATTTCACTCAAACAGTTGACTCACTTTACTGGGAGAAGAGATTTAAAAGGCCCAGGGCTTCACCCACTCACCTCATTCCGGGCTTGTCAGCACGGGTGTTATTATCTTGATTGCTATTGTCAGGGTTTAGAAAACATTCTGTTCCATAATGTAGTTCTCACAGGTGTTTATTATCAGTGCTCCCGCAAAGTCCTTGTACCACAGGTTTTCCATCCCCGAGAGCCCTATTTTTATTCATCTCTGTTCTCAAATACATGTCAAAGAGACATTTCCGGAGGATGAACAGTTCCAGTATTCCCGAGGAAGCTCCAAGCCGGGAGACGGAGCGGCTGGTCCCTGCACTGGGGGCATCACGTTGGACCAGGTCCGTGCTGGACGCGGGCGCACCTCCTTCACTCATCAGCATTTCCTTAAAGTGACCTCGAAGATGTCTCACGGCGAGTCCAGCGCGGGTCCGCTCGCAGCGCCCTCTGTCCAGCAGCCTCACGCTGTTACCCTGAACCTTCCTTGGGCTGGGCCTTAAAAACAGGTGGTGCAGGCACCCAGCGCCATGCCTGCGACTCCAGGAGGAGATGCCCACCCCGGGTCCCCTCCCAGGATCTGCCCCGATGGCGGGTGTCGATCCGAAAGCCTCCCTCGGGGGGACACAGGGACCAAGGCCGGAACGAGGCTCTTCACTCCTGCTCGCACCTCCAGGCTCCCCTCTGAGACCATCTCCCCGAATCTCAAGGACCCCCTTTCCTTGCTGGGTGTCTTGGGGGGGCAGTTCTCATAGAAATATGTTCTCCTAACTTTTGTTTTCCTGAAAGTATCTCTTCCTTTAAAAAAAAAATCAGCTTCATATAGTAAAAGGCACTTGAATTAAGTGAACAGTTGAGAGAGCTGACTCTCCATGTAGCCACTCCACACTCAGGATAAATGACCCCCCAAAGTCTCTCACGCCCCTGCGTTGGGGTTCTGGACCACAGCACACCCAGCCCCGGGAAAGCCCGGATCTGCCTCCCCACGCTGGTTTGGTCTGCTCTAGGGTTTCACATAAAGGAGATCACTCTTGTGTGCTGGTACTCTGCACTCTGCCATCAGGGCATAAAATCAAATAAGGAAACTAATGGATACAACTGTATTTCAATTAATTCACCCAGACTCACTGAAGAGGGGAAAAACTCACCCAAGAACATTTGAACAAGATGACTTGACTGTGTAGGCCGACTATAAAGGCCAGAAAGGGACAGATGTTGACCTCTGGTCGGTGAGTTTGTTTTCTCAGCGGTGGGGTTGGCACTTCTGAAATGCACTTCTAAGAAGACAGGACTGTGTGCACAGGAGAGTACCTGAGGCGAGGCGCTCAGCTCCCCGGGCGGTGGAGGGGAACACAAACACAGGGGCAGGAGCTTCTGTCCCAGTTTTGCTGCTGAGCTCCAGGTGAGGAGTGAATATTCACACCTGTTAGGACGCACTTGCCAGAGCACAGAAGCATTCTCAAGCTATTTGTATCAAGAAATACAAAATCTGAGTGTGATTATGAGGAAACATCAGACAAACTCGCATTGAGCATTTTATAAAATAACTTCTCATCCTCTTGAAGGATGTCAAAGCATTGAATCGTAAAAGTGAGAGGTTCTGACCTAGATTGGGGGGAACCAGGCAGCTGGATCTCGGATCTCAGGCTGCAAAAAGTGAAATGAGAGTGAAGGACGTTATGGGAACAACGGGAGAACGTTGAATAAGGATTTTTGGATTAGATAGTAGCATCAGGTTGATGCAAAATTTCCTAACTTTGAAAATTATACTGTGGTTATATAACAGAATGACCTTGTTCTAAGGGAATGGACGCTAAAGTGTTTAGGACCAAAGGAACACCATGACAGAAAATATATGTGTGTGTGAGAGAGATATTTGAGTCATATATGATCATGGAGAGAGAAGGTGCACAAATGATAGTCAGGGAAAAGGAAATAATTGGTGAGTTGGGGTAAAATGTAGACAGGGCTAACTTACTATTCTTATACATTTTCTGTTTTTGAAATCATGTCAACAAATGTTCCCTACGTGTTATTATCTCACAGTCTTCTGGATCTCATTTCTGAAATTCAGCTTTCAGTCTTATTGTTCCTGTGAAGGTAGGGGTTTTTCGCCCTCGTTTTTTACGTACATGCAATTTATTTTTTCTAATTTATTTATCTTTTAATTGAAGGATAATTGCTTTAAAGAATTTTGTTGTTTTCTGCCAAGCCGCAACATGAATCACCCATAGGTATACATACACCCCTGCCTTTTGAACCCCCCTCCCGTCTCCCTCTCTTCTCCCCCTTTTAATATTTGTTTTATTTTGCTTTCCAGGTCTTCTGGTCTCTGCTTTTCAGAAATGTGAGAATAGTTTGCCTAAGTGGGATTTTCTTTGTGTCTATCTTGCTCTGGATGTGAAGCGTGTTTTAAATCCATGACATGACATTTTTAATTAGGTTTGAGCCTCTGTAATGGAGTGAACTGTGTTCCCCCAAATTCCTATGTCAAAGTCTTACCCCAAATGTGACTGTGTGTGGGAAACAGCCCCTAAGGAGGTAAATCTATGCTTAAATGAGGTCATAAATGTGGGGCCCTAGTCCTATAGGACTGGTGCCCTTTTAAGAAAAGGAAGGGACATCAGAGATCTCTTTCTTCCCAAGCTCACAGAGGGGAAGCCTGTGAGGACTCAGGAGGTGTGCAGGCCAAGGAGACCCAGCCAGCTGGAGCCTTGACCACGGACTGGCAACCTCCAGAACCGTGAGAAGGTAGCTCTGTTGTTTAAGTCATGCAATCTGACAATTGTCATGGCAGCCTGGGCTGACAAATACAGCATCAGTTTTGGGAAGCAAACAGCCAGAATTCTAAATATCACCCCCATCTTATTCTCTCTCTGCTTCCCTTTGGAGACACTAATATACAGTATGTAAGTCTATGTATAAAATAAGATAGATAAGCAACAAGGCTGCAGTCCACAGGGTTTCAAGGAGCTGGATACGACCAAAGCAACTTAGAATGCACGCAGAGAGAAATACAGCCATTGCTTTGTAATAACACTAAATGGAATATAATATATAAGAATGTTGAATCACCATGTTGCACACCTGAAACTGTTATAATATTATAAATCAACTATACTTCAATAAAATAATTAGAGAAATGGTGTGTATGTTTCTTGGACACTAGAGTCTCATAGAAGTTTATCAGTGAAATAAGGTTCTCATCTTCCCTGTGTGTGTGCTAAGTTGCCTCAGTCATTCCAGCTTTTTGCAATCCTATGAGCCGTAGCCCACCAGGTTCCTCTGTCCAGGGGATTCTCCAGGCAAGAACACTGGAGTGGGTTGCCCTCCTCCAGGGGGTCTTCCTGACCCAGGGATTGAACCCAAGTCTCTTACATCTGCATTGGTAGGCGGGATCTTTATCAGTAGCGTCACCTCATTCTCCTTAGAATGGAGTGATGAACGGTGGCTTTCATTACTAGTGTTTCTCTAGTGTTGGTAAACTGTGTAAATTTTTGACTTGGAGATTTCTTTTTAAAAACTAAAATATGAAAAGTTGTGAGAGAAGTTTGGTATGTATCCCAAATAGTCAACTAAAGCAAGTCTGAGCACAGCAGACTTGAAGTCCTACCCCGTGAGTCTAAGTATCTCTGAGAATGATAATCTGTGTTAAAGCATCATCTACTTTGAAATCTATAAACTGCAAGTGATGGTGAGGAGAGCCATCCATGAGCGGCTCTCCCAGGGGACGTTTCTACGCACAGGTCTCAGACCGACCCCAGCTCTGGATGATAATGAAGGCAGTCCGGCAACTCCACAGAGGCCTGTCAGTTTCAGCATCTTCTGAAAGATGCTCTGATCTAATCTGTGAAAAGAAGTGCTGCTGGCTTGAGGAATGAAAACAGACATACGCCAAGGCAACAGAGTGCCAGTAAACCACCGGGCGGACCCGAGCACCCCGGAGCCGCGTCAGACTCTGGGTGAGGCTGTTAATTCTGGCCGTGCAGCCCCTCACTCTGGAGGACGTGCAGCTGAACCTGGCGGGTCCCCAACACTTTGGCCATGGCTGGTCTGTCAGTGACCAGTATTGAAGTCACTTCTGTAAAAAGTTTGGCATTTTAAAGAGTGAGCGAGTGATTGTTGATTAGTGAAGAAGAATTGACTAATTGTCTTATAAGAAGTATGACATCGGTATAACAATGCAGTATTCAAGCTATTTTCGAGGTGCATGCAACATACAAATTTATTTGTAAATTCAAGCAATGTATAAAGGATGTTTCAGATGTTTTTCAACTTAAATGTCAGAAATTGAGAATGTTATAACATTCTAGTTAGTGTCAAAGACAATTCTGAAATTGTTTCCTCGTCTGAGAAGGAATCCAGGGCTTCTGATCTGCACACTACATCGGCAATGCTCTGTTAAAGGCAGCTCTATGATTTCCAGGTTGGGGTTCACTGGTCACCCTGCAGCCTTGCTGTGCAAACCCTGACCCACCTGGCAGCTAGCCTGGCATGTGGCCTCCTTGTCTGGTCTGGGAATTTCAGGCCCGGGTCTGTCATTTGTGACCACTGCAGTGTGGGGCAGGGATGTCGGGCTGGGGGCACACCCCAGAAATGACTGGAGGCCAGGTCTGACCTCTCCAGGGTGCATCCCCATGACGTGGGCTCCACGGCACTGATGCGGCCTCTCGGAGATGGAGAAAGAGGGGTGGGGGTGTAGGAGGCCCGGAGCACGCGTCCCCCTGTGGCGGGTGCACCCCAGAGTGAGGAACAGAGGGCCTGTGTCGTCTGTCCCCTCTCCCGTCCGGCTGTGCCCAAGCTCAGCCTGTGGCCACGTCCAGGGACAGAAGTGTGGATCTTGGTACACACACACATGCCGCGGGCTTCCTCTCCTGGAGCAGGTGAGCTCTTGTTCACTCAGAATTCAGGGGAGGATGAAGGGCAGGGGGCAGGCTGAACCTCAGTGCAGACAGCACGTGCCAAGCCGCCTTCCCCTCTGATTCTGTTAGACGTCATCCGGAAACCATATGATTGCACCTCTGCTATAGAAGCTCTGCTGACCCACTTCGGAGGCCACTCAGCAAGGACCTGTTTCTCGCGCTCACTAGTGGCCAGCTGCAATTGTTCTACTTTATTTGCAAGAGCAGGGCGAGAAATGAACACGTCCTAAATGAGAACTCTTACTAGAGAGCAAATGCAACTCATTAAAGACAAGAGGCGGGTGGTTGGACACAGTCACCCAGCAGCAGAGAAGCTGCCAAGGACGCGACCGAGGGATTCCTCGCTGGGGCCTGGAGACTCGGAGGTGCCGGGGACCAGCCGTGCCTGCAGGAGGCGGTGGTCTCTCAGGAGGGTCTTGTCGGGTGACTACGGCCATCACATGTCTTCAAAGCTGAATTAAGTTGTCCTTCCTGCCAGTAACTTCCCAACATTCATGGTTTACTCACGCAAATGAACTCACCGGTTCAGGGCAAGATAGCCATCAAGTAGGACAAAATAGTTGTTTCTAAGGATTAAAGGCATTTAAAAAAAAAACAAAACGAAACAAGACTACAGCAAAGCCCCCCAAACAAGTACTGTTTATTTTTCAACTAATGAACTTTCTTTTTGGAACAATTTTAGATTCACAGTGAAACGGAGTGGAAGGCTGAACCCCTGCCCACTGACTCACTCAGGTACAGATGCCCCCAGGAGTACACCCCACCGTAATGGGGTGTTCACTAAGAAACCTGCACTCACAGACGCATCTTAGTGCCCCAAGGCCTGCAGTCTACACAAGGCCCACTCTTGGTGTTGTACCTTCTGTGAGTTTGCACAAATGTGTGATGGCATGTATCCAACATCACTTTTGGTTTTCAGAAGCCACACTTGCTTTATTGACAGAGAAGGCTTTCTAGGAATTCCTGGGACTGAGTCACCCAGAAATAGGCTGGTCTGACATATATAAAGAGTCAGACATGGAAAGGGGCATCCTGGAGATTTTACCCAGAGTGGGAAGGACACAGGTAGAAGTGCAGCTCTCCCGGCCCCCGGGAGAGGGAAGCCTTCCGAGGCGTGAGGGTGGGGAGAAAGAGGATGGTGCAGTGGGCAGAGTAGCGGCTTCTCCAGAATGTCCGCGTCCTACTCCCCCAAACCCGTGGCTGTACCACATACAGCAAAGGGGCTTTGCAAGTGGGATTAAGAATCTTCAAAAAGGTGGATTATCCCGGATTATCCAGATGAGCCCCCAGGTAATCACAGGGTACTTACACATGGTGAATCTTCCCAGGTTCTTTGCACTAAGTGTCACTGCCCGATCACAGGAAGCCTCTCTGTCCTCCTGCTGGGCCGGCCTGGACCTGCTCTTACAGTCTGGAATCACTGGGGTCACGTTCCCTGTTTTTGCCCTCTCTCTAACCTGTTCGTGTTTCCTCAGAGACAGTGTTACCAAAGAAAAGGGAGCAGTTCTAAAGAGGACAGGGCCACCTGATGCGGAGAGCTGGCTCATTAGAGAAGACCCCGATGCTGGGAAAGATTGAAGGTGGGAGGAGAAGGGGACAACAGAGGATGAGATGGCTGGATGGCATCACCAACTCAATGGACATGAGTGAGTAAACTCCGGGAGTTGGTGATGGACAGGGAGGGCTGGCGTGCTGTGGTCCATGGGGTCGCAAAGAGTCGGACACAACTGAGCGACTGAACTGAACTGAACTGAACTGTGGGGAATAGACAGTAAGCTACATACCTCCAGGGACCTGATGTAAAGGTCCTTGGGTCAGGATGTTCCGGGAAGGCCAGGTGTGGTCTTTGTCACAGTTAAAACCCTGGAGCCTTAAACAGTGCCTGACACATCGCAGGAGATGATAAACATTTGTTGAAGGGATAAACAAAGCCTTAGACAGTCGGGGAAATCTGTTGAATGAAATGAACATGTCCTGACTTCTAGATGTGGGAATTGGAATTATTAAGGGAATGGCCAGTCCTCACTCAGAGAACTCAGAGCTTTGAGGAAGTCACAGCACAGATACGGACAAGACTCCAGTGCAATGGAAGGTGGGCACCACAGAAGCGAATCCACTTCCCAGGGTCTGCAGAGAAATAACCCAGCATGTGTCAGATTGCAGAGAGTTCTGAGTCTTGAAATATCCCAAAAGTAAGTCAGTGTTAGTCGCTCAGTCATGCCCAGCTCTTTGTGACCCCATGGACTGCAGCCCACCAGGTTCTTCTGTCCTTGAGATTTTCCAGGCAAGGGTACTGAACTGAGTTGCCACTGCAAATGGCAATTGTTGTGAATAAGTGAAGATACGATCTTGTTTGTCTTTCTGCTAAAGACCCCAAAACAGAATATGCTCCCTGAGTGAATCTAGGAAACGAAAGCCATCAGCAGTCGGGGCTCCAGAAGGAGTCTGTGCAAGGGGAGCGGTCAGTCCATACCCAGCATCCTTGTCTGCTGATCACTGACCTGCCAAGAAATGGAGTTCTGCCTGCCTGTTGGAAACACAGGATTCGGGGAAGTAATTTCAGTGGTATTTACAGGTGGCAGCGATATGATCTACTGCCATCCTTCATCTCAGAAATAGCTTCGTGCCACTCATAGACGGGGCTGGAAATTGACATGGAAACTTCATTTTTTTCCTCCAAAACATTTGGTCCAGTGGACTCTCTTCCCTTCCAGTTCTGTTACCACATCTCAGGATCGGAATGTTATTTCAAGTTCATAATCAGAGTCCTTCTAGTGTAATATTTTCCTCCAAACTCTTGCCCAGATAATCTTAAATATACTGGTTAAAGAAAAGCCTGAAGTAACAAAGCTTTGCAAATTGATTTGCAAAGGCCTTTGGTGAAACACTCATAAAAAAAGGAAGTGAGAGGAAAGCATTAACACACTTCCCATCTCCAGGCTGAGGCGAGGAGTTCCTCCTCGGGAATTCTGCCTGCCTGCCAGGCAGAAGGTGGCTGCTGCCTTCGTTGCGGGGTTGGGGATGGAGTCACACTCCGGGGCGCCCAGGGCCTCAGTCTCAGCTCTTGGTGGAGAAGCGGTCCTGTCACCGGGCCGGGAGGTGGTGAGAAGAGTAGCAGAGAAGACCTGCAGACCCAGCTGCCACCGGACACCCCTCTTCACGCCCAGGGGCGTCCTGGCAGATCACCACACACCGAGCCTCTTCTCTCACAGGCTGGAGGCCCGACCTCTGAAGGATCTCCAGAGGGGATCCTTCCTCCCTTTCTGGCTCCAGGGGGCCCAGGCGTGTCCCGGCTGTGACCATATCACCTAGTCTCCGCCTCCATCTTCACAGGCCTCCTCCTCCACCTCTATGTCTCTTACGTAGGCGCTGTCACTGGCCTGCATTGTTGTTTAGTCATTAAATTGTATCTGACTCTTGGTGACCCC
>CM035275.1:89968490-89984467 GCA_020226075.1 Hydropotes inermis | reverse complement strand
CACACACACACACACACACTCACACACACACTGCCCCACCTGAGTGTTAAGCCCAGGTTCACTGGGTTGGATGTGCTTAGTCTGGACAGTGAGTAGAACCTCTGAAGACAGAGACAGTCAAATGGGAGGGGGACTGTGCTTTCCCCGCCTTTCCCCACTGTCCACGTTATAAGGTCAGCAGAGCAGCTCATGCACCAGTGGATAACTATGCTGCATGAATTGTCTGGAGCTGTTCTGCATGGGGCAATTGTCTCCTCCTAACTTATTAACTCATTCAAGCATCTACCTGTGTCTGATGGAGTCTTGGGTATTTATTCGATGAGTGTTGTAGTTAAGTTAGCATCTGCTGTTTCAAATGTCCTGTTATGTCTCTCCTGTTGTGTCTGGGTTTCCCTAGGAACTCCTTCTTAAATAGAGCCTGTGCCTTTCAGCTCTATTGTAGTCATCTGTGTTTCAGGCTGGAGCCCTGTTGATAGGGTGGGAGAGGAAAAGGAAGGGAAATATTCTATAATCTTGCATTAAATTCAATCCCTTACTCAGCTTGTGACTCTGGACTGGATTTTCACAAGTTTTGGGGGGTTACTCATTTTTGAGGTCTTTTTTAGTTTTTTTGTGGGTTTTTTTTTTGGCCTACTGGGTGAGACAGGGGACAGGTTGGACAGGTTGATGGCCCTCCGCCACGTGGAATAAGGCTTTTGCAAAGTCATTTCTATTTTTGCACAGAGAACACTCAGAGACTATTTCTAACTGGTTACTTCTCCTCCACCCCCAGCCCCACCAGAGCAACAGGGAGATTTTTTTTTTCCTTTGGTTTTTCTCTGTGAGAATCTGGTGGGATTCTTGGAAGGAAAACCCATGAAAGTAGGCCCCCCACAAATCTCTAGCCCCAGGATTTTTCAGTCTCTCTCTAGTCCATGCTCAACCTTCAGAAATGCATCAAAATGGCCATTAATGGCAACCCACTCCAGTATTCTTGCCTGGAGAGTCCCATGGATGGAGGAGCCTGGTGGGCTACAGTCCATGCGTTCCTAAGGAGTCGGACACGACCGAAGCGGCTGAGCGCACACACAGGGCGTGGCCCCGTGGTTTCTGTCTGTGGCACATTGACCTTTGTGGCTTCCCCTGACCCCCTGGATTCCCTCATCTCCCCAAGTCTCAGGGTGGAGGTTGACTTGCACCCATAGTTCCCCAAAGGCACCAAAAATGTCTTCCCTTTGTTCCTCCTCCTCTCGCTCTCAGGGCAGAATGAGGACCACACTCCTAACAAGCCCAGGCTTAAACAGAAGTGCTGCTCAGGCTCCTGCCTCTGTCATGGCCCTGATGCTGGGGCTGGCGGGAGTCTCAGCGCCCTCCCACCTCCAGGCCAGGCTTCTGCTGGCCTGGAGTCACTGAAGAGGGGCCTACCAGACCTGGCATCTTTCACTGGGCTTGATGCCTCATTTCTGATGGGTGAAGGCAATCAGGAGGCTCTTTAGAAACTTCTACTTGATAAGCTGTGCTCTGTAGCAGCTGGAAGGTAATTAAGAAACAATGACTGAAACGGAAGGACATCCAGAGTACCCAGGGACCAAACCCACAGTGACGCCCAAAGACTCAGTTAATACCTGTGCAGCAGGAGCACATCTTCTTATGGTTATTTTCTTTTTATGGCTGAGCCCTCACGCATGTGAGGTCTTAGATCCCTAACCAGGGATTGAACTCGTGCTCCCTGCAGTAGAGTCGCAGAGTCCTGGCTACTGGACCACCAGAGAAGCCCCAAGTATCCACCTATAGTAACTCTGGTGGACCAGTGTGGACCATGCAGTTTGGCCTGTCTCTCGGGAAAGAGGCATCGTAAGCAGAACCACATAGGTCAGGGAAGCCACTCCTTCGAGCTGCCAGCACGTTCTCTGTCCTGGGGTCCTTCCTCCCCATGGAGAAGCCTGGCTTCCTTGTGAGAGGCCTGGAGTGCAGACGCCGCAGTGGCGAGTCAAATGCTCCGGTTGGTTTACTCACCTGGGTGCTGACAGTCACAGCACACCTGGTCCCCTTGGGCCGCCACCCCTGGGTGCAGTTCCACCGCACCCCAGCTTCTCCTCCAGCTGAAAACATCCAGGAGCTGAGCACTTGGCCACCTTCCGCGGCCAGATCACCCCGGGCTCGGAGCAGCACGAAGTGCTCTCAGGGGCGGGGAGGCCCCCTCACGCTCTGACTTTCTCTCTGGGGCTTTCTCCAGGGGCACAAAGACTCACAGGCCATCTAGGCAGATGGGGGCTCAGGGATGGCCCACCCATCATCTGCCTGTGCAGCCAGCCAGTCATCCACGTGTCTCCAAGCATCTTGTCCCTGAGGACCTCATGGGCGCCTGGTGCTCTGACGACTTCAGAAGTGCAGTTGCTCCTAAAACAGACTTGGCCTGAGTGTGCAGAGCAGTCAGAAAGACAGAGGCTAAGTAATTCATCCCTTGAAATAAGTTACAAGGTGACGGTGCCGCCGATCAAACAGGCGTCATGCAGGGGTCACAGGGAGCCTGGGTCAACTGGGTCATGAGCGTGTGCGAGTGCGTGGTGTGGTGTGCCCGTGCAGGTGTGAGGCGGTGGTTCTGCGTGTGCATGTGGAGGTGTGTATGCGTGATTTGTGTGGGTGTTGAGTATGCACAGGCGTGAGGGGAAGGTGTGTGAGTGTGCACAGAGCTGTGTGGTGGTGCACGTTTATGTGAAGTGTGAGCAGGGAGGGAAAGAGCCATGGAAGCCAGACTCCCCTTTGGAAGCGACACAGGCCTGCGGGCCCAGCTGAGCTGGAGCAGCCGCTGTGAGGACTGGTGACTGAAGGCCAGGATCTGAAGAGGGGGACGCTGGGGGGTGGAGTGGCTGCAGGCAGCCACATAGGGCGGGGACGGTCAGGGCTGGGGACAGCACCCAGCAGGGTCACCCCCGCCCCACTTCAGAGCCCAGCTCTCTCCCTGCGGTCCTACCGGAGAGACCCTTCCCTTCGGTGGGGCTGCATGTGGGACCAGGGGGAATCCTCGTGAAGGGAATCAGGCCGCATCCCTGAACCCCAACTTTATGCATATGCCTTGAGATTCCCGTCCGCAAGAGGTTTTAATTTTTTGCATTTCTGTATTTTTCTGTCTTTTTTTCTTTCATGTTTCCTACTTTTTTTTTTCTTTCTTGTGTCTACTATAATGCGTCATGATGAATGATCTTGCAGCCTCTATTTTGTACAACTGCCCTATTATTCTTAGGAGAGATCAGTAGAATTGGAATTGTTAGGTTAAAGGCTATGGACATTTAAAAATGTAATACCCATTTGTCAAATATTCACAAGACATTTGCAACAATTTACATACCTGCTAGCAAGGTATAAGAATTTCCCCATAAACCTTCCAAATACAAACAATATCATGTTCGTAATTATTGCCAGTTTGCTAAGAAAACCATTTCCTCGTGGTTTGAATTAATATTTCTTTGATTTCTGATGAGGCTGAGACTTGATAATGTACATTTTCCATTTTATTAGATTTTTCTGATTTGCTATGTAATGACTTAGAGCAATTTTAGCAACTTAGAGCAATGACTCATTTTAAAAACAGTATGTGTGTGCATGCTAAGTCACTTCAGTCATGTCCAACTCTTTGGGACCTCATGAACTATAGCCCGCCAGGCTCCTCTGTCCATGAGATTCTCTAGGCAAGAATACTAGGTTGGGTTGCCATCTCCTGCTCCAGGGGGTCTTCCCAACCCAGGGATCAAACCTGTGTCTCTTGCATCTTCTGCATTGGCAGGCAGGTTCTTTACCCCTTGGGAAGCCTCAAGACAGTGTATATCATGCTTAAGGGTCAGGGCTTAGGATCAACAGAACTGGCCAGGATCTCAGTGGCGCTAAGAGCTGAGAAAGCTTGGGCAAGACCCTTCTATCTGCAGTCTTGGTCTCTGATGGAATCACGTGAGATGAAACATGGTAACATGAAGAAGCCCCGACACAGAGTCAGGGGCACCAAGCACTGGTTATTGCTGGGATGTTTATAAAAGGATGCCGCAGACTAGAGGAATGCAGAAAGCTTAGGCAGGAAGCAGGAAGATTTTTCAAAAGTAGGTTACACTCATAGCATCCGGACGACAAGATTAAACCTTGCCCACGTCCAGAAGGCCTGGTCACACCCGTTCTGGTCACTCCAGTCGTCCCCTCATCCTTAGTAACCACCATCCAGGTCATCACAGTTCATTTTACACAATGTCAGGTTTTATGCAAAAGGGATCCCAGGTCATCCTGCTCTCTGCTGCTGCTACAGCAAGGCCGACCGCCTGAGACAGCCATGCTGGCATGTCATGCCCAGGTTGTCTCATGCCAGGCCCCGCTGAGCCAAGCTTCCCAACATCACAGCCCAGGCATGTGGGCAGAGAAGCTGTGTCATAACTGGATGCCTGCCCAGCTGCTCTGGCCTCGGCCATTCAACCCGCAGCAGCCTTTGCTACCTTCTCGGGGAGACAAGCCATCGTCACTCTGCTTGTCCTGAATCCCGACCTCCTGGTTCGTGAGCAGGTGTGATGGCTGCTGGGTTACCTGCTGAGTTCACTGGGATTTGTTGTGACTGAGTGAAGGCAGAAGCTGCCAGTCCTTCTGTGGGCTGGCCCCAGAAGTCACTGTTGTTGAGTCCGCTTTCGGAGGAAGCAGTCAGGCATTCATGGGGACTCAGCGGGTGGGGCGTTGACCCCCCACCTGCTGACGGGTGAGTGTCAGGGACTGCGTGACCTCCACTCACCGCCTGTCTGTTTTAAATCCGGCGTCCATTAAAAAGAATTCATTTGAATCAGTTCTAATGAGATGGATGAAACTGGAGCCCATTATACAGAGTGAAGTAAGCCAGAAAGATAAAGACCATTACAATACACTAACACATATATATGGAATTTAGAAAGATGTTAATGATAACCCTATATGCAAAACAGAAAAAGAGACACAGATGTATAGAACAGTCTTTTAGACTCTGTGGGAGAAGGCGAGGGTGGGATGTTTCAAGAGAACAGCACTGAAACTGTATATTATCTAGGGTGAAACAGATCACCAGCCAGGTTGGGTGCATGAGACAAGCGCTCGGACCTGGTGCACTGGGAAGACCCAGAGGGATCGTGTGGAGAGGGAGGTGGGGGTGGGATCGGGATGGGGAACACATGTAAACCCATGGCTGTTTCATTTCAATATATGACAAAACCCACTACAATAAAAAAAAAATTAAAAAACATCCGGCTCCCTTCATCGGACACTGTGCGTGGGGCCTGTCCAAGTCGGGGTGAAAGTGAAAGTGTTAGTTGCTCATGTGAGCTCTGCTCCTTACAACCCCACGGACCTCAGCCCGCCAGGCTCCTCTGTCCTGGGAGTCTCCAGGCAAGAATCCTGGAGTGCGTGGCCATGCCCTCCTCCAGGGGATCTTCCAGACCCAGGGATTGAGCCCGGGTCTCCCGAATTGCAGGCAGACCCCGGTGTGGGAGGGCACTCTTCACGTTCTTCTCTAGATGCCGGTCTCCTGTTACCCGCCTGTGGTGCAGTTTTCCAGCCCTTCTGCCAGTGGACGTTTGGGGTATTTCCAGTCTGAGGATGTGTGGGGAGGGCTGTGTGGCCATGCATGTCTTGGGGGAACAAACGCACACATCTGTGTCCCCTGAATACCTAAGAGGAGAATCGCAGAGTGCCCCTACCGTAGGCAACACCAGACGGCTCTGCAAAGCTGTGACCCAGCCCGGACTTGATGAGGCCCCCAGAGGCTCAGATACCCCCTGACTCTACCCGCCGCCCTCCTCCTGGGGGAGTGTGTTGTCCCAGTGTGGTTCTAATTTGCATCTCCTGATGAGTATTAGCTTTGAACACTTTTCCATGCTTAAGGCCAGTCTTGCTTTATCAGTGTCAATTTAGATAATCAGATTTTGTAACGTACCTGGCCCATTTTTTTAATTGCTTGACCTATATTTTTCTTCCTGACTTGTAGGAGCTGTTGTTTTATTGTAACCATGAGGCATTTTTTGTATCATGTGAATGTAACTATCTCCCACTACACTACAGCCTGGTTTTCCACTTTCTTTTTTTTTTTTAATTAATTAATTTATTTTAATTGGAGGCTAATTACTTTACAAGATTTTCCACTTCCTTAGTGGAGTTTTTTGACAGTGAAAAGCTTTATTTCAGTGTGGTCTAAATTTATCAAGTTTCTCCTTGATAGGAAATGTCTATTGTTTCATTTTAAGAAATCTTTGCCTACTCGATACCCTTAAAGATTTTCCCAATGCTATCTTCTAAAAGCTTTATTGTCTTATCTTGCACAGTTAAATTTCAGGTCTACTTGGGGCTTATTATTATTTTTCTGTGGATAGTATGACGTAGGGGTCAATATTGGAGATATCCCTGGGTCCATTGTTACTATTGAAAACGACCAGCCCTTTTTTTGTCTTCTCTGTAGTTTCACCTTTGTTCTAAATCACCTGAATAAGTAAGCTGACGTCTGTTTCTGGGCCCTATCAGCATTTCTGTCTACAGAAATGTCTGACCACGTGTCTACACCATACAGTCTCCGTAACTCTTGCTTTGTGATAGGTCAATATCCAGGTGACTCTGCTGGTAAAGAACCTGCCGGCCAACGCAGGAGACACAGGAGATGTGGGCTTGATCCCTGGGTCAGGAAGATCCCCTAGAGAAGGAAATGTCACCACACTCCAGTATTCTTGCCTGGAAAAGTCCTTGGACAGAGAAGCCTGGCGGGCTACCGTCTGCGGTGTCTCAAAGAGCCAGACACAACATTTGGCAGTGTAAATACCTAAGATTTTAAACTGTTGTTTACTTTCCTCATAGCCCATCCGTAAGTCTTTGCATGTCCATGTCAACGTTAGAATCAAATAGTTAATTCGCACAAAAAACCCTGCCAGTGTTTGCAGTGAGCGGCACTTTTAGTTTGATTGTGCTGTTTGTCCAGTTATGTGAAGTCTGGGGGCTCAGATGGCAAAGAGGCAGCCTATAGAGTTTCTCTGGGAGCTCAGATGGTAAAGAATCCACCTGCAATTCAAGAGACCTGGGCTCAATCCCTGGGTCAGGAAGATCCGCTGGAGAAGGAAACAGCAACCCACTCCAGTATTCTTGCCTGGGAAATCGCATGGACAGAGGAGCCTGGTGGGCTGCAGTCCGTGGGGTCACAGAGAGTCGGACACGACTGAGCGACTGACACTTTCCACTCATGGAGGGATTAGGGGCCAGAGCCCTCACTCCTATTCCGTGCCCTTTTCTTTAATACCTCCTGGCTTACAGCATATTCTAATATGGTTTGCAAACAGACAAGAGACTTCATCGGTAACTTTGTACATGAATGCATGGGTGTGTGTATGTGTGTGTGTATGCATGTGTATGCATATACGTATGTATGTGTGTTTCCCCCAGATTGGGGAAGGGGGTAATTTTCCATCCAAACAAAGACTATCATCTTTGGTTATTAGCTTTTATTGATGATTTTCAAAAAGTTGTTTCCTTGGCAACCAACAATTTTCATGTTTTCTAAACATAAATCCAGACATCGTGAAAGCAACTGAGACTCTTTCTGCAGAAGGCTTTATATTTTAAATAGTGAGTGCCTTCTGTCTGCAAAGTCGTGCTGAGCAAGACGGGCGATGCCCTAGTGGAAGTGCTATTGTCCATCGTAGAACTTCCCTTCTGGTGGGGACACACACACAACCCCCTCCCCCACCCACACGGCACACACGTTTTTCTCTCCTGTTTACACACCCTCAGGTCACCTACATCATGCATCCACACTCCAGACACACACACTCAGGCAGGCACAGCCCCAGTATAAAGAGACTCGGGGTTTAGGTGACTGTGGGGGGCCTCCCGAGGGTGGCAGGAAGGCGAGCTTGCCAGCCTTGGAGCCAGAAGACTATTGGGATGAAAAGCTGAGGCCTCTTTGCCGAGTGAGGGGTCGGTACATAGGGTGAGTCCCACTGGGGATCTGGGGGCAGGAGGCCTGAGCTGGAGACCCCACAGCTGGCCCCTCCCGGTGGGCCAGGAGTGCACGGACTCCTTGGCCCCCGCTGGCCCAGCTTGTGAGGAATAACTCCCCGGGGGCCATGCAGAAACCAGCTTAGATGGAGACAGCTCGCAAAAACATTTGCTCATCTGGGAAGCAGGTTGGGTGCCCAGAAACAGCACATGAATTATGAATATAATAAAACGGGGTTTCAAACAAACGACGCAATTTCGCCACCAGGTGAAACTTCTGAAACCCTCCCCGACCCACCCCTGAGCATCTTCTGCCCCCCCTCACGTCCTGCTCAGCCAGGGTGGGGCTCTGACCCACGGGTCCTGCCAGCCAGTCCCCTGCATGGACAGACTTGTGTGATCCCGGAGGCAGCCGACCAGATGGAGGCTGTGCGTTACCGAGAGCTGGTCTGACAACCACGCCAGCCACGTTTGCGGGAATAAGCTGGGAATCGCGCTGTCCGCTTGGTGGGGGCGCCCCCGCCGCCAGCCCTGTCTCCAACCTCCATCATTCCTGCCCCGCCCCGCCTCAGTGTGAGCGGATGCATCTGATCTCTGGCACCTGCTCTCCGTGCTGCGTGCCCGCTGCCAGCACCCCACGTGTCTCTCCCACTCCTGCACAGAGGCTGGCATGGCCCTTGCTCGGAAATGCTGACCTCCCGGGATGGTCACCCTCCTGCTCCCAACACCGGGCCTCAGGAGCACTGCGCATGGAGCCGCTGCCGTGGAAAGTGCCCGGGTGAGTGGTATCTGGCTCTGTTCAAGTGTGATTGCAGCAGGAGGGCCATTTCAGGGCCTGGCTGTGCCCTGGGCCTGGCTGGGGGGCCTGGTTCACCGAAGGTGGCTCCGTGGGGGGCTCGGGGGAGGCAGGGTCTTCACACCAGCACACTCAGAGGTCAGCTGCGGGCTCTGCAGCCTCCAGGGTGGACAGTCCCAATGGCCATGACAGCCGATTTCCATCCTGATGCTTGTGTGAGCATCACTCGTGAGAAACGGGGGGTCACCCCGCCCCGTGGGTGCTGAGCCTCAGGGCCCCCAGCTGCCCCACCCCCAGTGGCTCACCTGCAAAGCAGGCTTCTGTTCCCCAAGCTGCTTCTGGGAGCAGAAGGCTTGGACCACAGCTCGCCCTGAAGCCTTCAGGCCCCGTGTGCTCAGAGCGCCCCCCTCCCAGGAGAGGACCCCACCCCCTCCCCCACTGTGCTGAGAGGGATGTTGGCTAGATGCTGAGCGATGATGCGAAGGGAGTGCTCAGGAACCTTGGCCTTCGCTACCGGGTCAGCCACCTTCTGATGCCTGCGCATCCTCAGACGAGCAGGGAGGTCAGGTCAGCCTCCCGCGGGGCTCCCGGCCCCTACATCCACGGACTGCCAGCTCCACGGGCTCCAACGTGAACTCCCTGGGCTCCAGGATGCCGTTTGCGGTCCTAGAGGCGACACGCTGCAGCAGCACTCCGACTGCCTCCGAGAGCCAGAAACCGCCCAGGTGACTAAGGATCCGCAGTCTCCAAAACAGAGGACAGAGATGCTCCAGGTGCGAGGGAAGCTCTGGAGGGGCCGGGGAGGCAGGTGGACCCCCAAGAGCAGGGGCTGTAATCAAGCTCCAGGGAGCGGTTTCAGTTATAAATGCTGGGGGTGCAGATGAGGAGCTCACTGGCTTTCATTTAGGCTTCCCCTTCCCTAAACAATAAGCAATAAACTGATAGTATCATTTACATGCAAATTGATGTGAAAAACAATGTCTATGACTTTTCATTTTTGCTGTTTAAAGTTTTTTCAAGTAAATTGAGACTGATGACTCAAGTTACTTCACTTGATTTCTTGGAAAATATGGGCTTAAAAAGAAAATTAAAGGGAAGTTGTTTTCTACCTAGTAGCAATTGAGAGGAGACATTTCAAATGTAAAGATAAATATTAAAATATAACTAATTATCATTTATGAGAAGTAATTAAGACAAATGTAGCTATTGAAGACCTAAACATAAACAGAGTTTATGCAAAAGTTGGGAAACACTAAATAATATTGCATATTTTATCAGAGCCCACTTGAATGAAATTGATTAAATATGCCCTTGAAATTAACTATTGATCATCTGTAAATTGTTGGATGCAGCCCAGTTTATTTCCCTAAAGACTCAGACTAAATTTCACAACTTCAGCAATTTCTAAAATCCCTTTATTTATTATTTTACTGATAATTCAGTGTACTAATGTCAGCATAAAACTACATAGCATGGAAAATATTCAGACTTATTTAACTGAAAGTCAGCTTTTGTGCACTCATCAGAATATTTGTGGTCCAAGAAAATGCTGAAGAAGGAAGGCATGAGCCTGTCCTTTCCCTCGGTCTGTAGATCGGCTGAGTCGCCGGTGTGTTGGTCACGCTTCATTCTGAGAAGGGATCACGTTCCTATGACGTGGAGCTCAGTCTCTAAAGTCGAGTCTGGCGTGTGCTCAGGCACTCGCATTTTCTGCCAGTTCGTCTTCATGGCCCGCCGTTCTCTTCGGGAAACTTCTTTCCTTGGGCAAATCACTGAAGCCCCAGGACCCTCCCTTCAGGCATTTAGCGGGAGGCACTCGGATACAACTTCATGTCAGGATGTCAGACCCACCGTGACGAGGGTCTGGGTCCTAGAGTCTGGAAGGGGCCACGCGATGGGCTCCCCCTGGTCCCCCAAGAGAGAACAGCTAAGCGACTTTGGTTCGGGGACCGCAGGCAGGCACTGGAGAATGAAGTTGGAGTTGTCAGCTCCGGCCTCAGGCGAAGCTCGCCGCTCCACGGGGGCCCTGTCTCAACGTTACTGACCCACAGAGGGGCTTCCTGAGGCCTCGTCAACAACACGTCCGTGTCCGCACGGCGTGTTCCTGCATACAGCAGTTAGTCTCTCACGGTCCTTAACTCACAGACCCTCTGCTAGACGCATCTCCTTTAAAGGGACGCGGACGCAGGCCGCTCTTAGCCAGGCGCTCTTGCAGAGCGTCACGTGAGCTCAGACTGGCCAAGCAGCCGCAGCCCTGGATCCATGGTCACGGCCATCTCTGAACGCCGCTTCGCCCTTGTGTCCGGACAGTTTCCACAAGACGGGGTGAGTCCTCTGACGCTGGCCGGGAGCAGCTGGCTGTGTGAGAGCCCAGCCTCGAGTTCCCAGGGCTGTGCGCACCCACCGGCGGTCGCAGCGGTCACAGGGAAGAGCCACGCGACCTGCGGGAAGGTGGCGGGATTGCGGCCAGGACTCCCTGTTGCAGCTCTCACCCTGCGGTGAGTCTTGTTTTCCATCTAGAGTCTAACGAGCTTAACCAGGAAGCGTGGGCCTGAGGTCAGACGTTTTCAAAGTTTTTCCCAGAACCGCTTAAACACAAAGCCTCTCATGGACCATAGTGGATGAGACGAATGCAGGTGGGACCCAGCTCCACAGAAGTCAGGGTCGGTGTGGGGGGTACTGGGGAGAGGTCGCCCCCACACTCTGGTCGACTCGGGAGTCCCACGAGACCCACTCTGACAACTGTCGGATGGCCTCTGACGGTTTCTCAGCTCCAGGAGGTGATGGTTCTGACAGGCAGCATTTTTCATCCTTTGTCATGTCTTTATCTCCCTCTGAGGAACTGAACACTTGCCTCTGAAGTGTTTCTTTCTGAAATAGTTATTGCTTAGAATTTGAAAAATATTCCCCTGGATAAATGGATAAAGCAGGGGAAGCGCTGATAATTATTTTCAAATGTCAAATGTCTGTGGCCATTGTGAGTATACATATTTTAATTATTTACTACTTCATGAGAAGCCATCTTAAAACTTAGGGATTTAAAACAACCATTGCATTTTTGACCAGTTTTATGAGTCAAGAATGTGGGGTGGACTTGGCTGTGTGTGTTTTCTCTGATGGAAAGGGCATTGGCTGGGGTCTGAGTGGTGCCCCTCTCTGTGACTCTGTCTCTCTAACTCTGTCTGTCTGTCTGTCTCTCCCGACGTGGACTCTCATCATGGGAGCAGGACCTCTCGTGGGGCTTGCATTTTCCACAGTCCAGTTGCCTGAGATGCTGTGTTTCTTTTATGGTAGCAGGCACCCTGTTGTTGGTGAAACACTAGCAAATAAATAGATGAACACACCCACATTCCAGGGGAGACTCGGGGGCACCAGACTCTGTTCCTGATTGGTGGCCTGGCAAAGCCTCGAACAGAAGAACAAACGCAATGGGAGACAGAACTAAAATCTGCCACCTGAGGCTCTCATTCTGCAGATAAGCAGAGCACTCAGGTGACCCAGATGCAGACGTGGAGCCCGGAGCACGGAGGCCAGGGAGGGTGAGCTGGTCAGGAAGCCCGCTGTGTGGGGAGAACGCCCCACGTGCAGAGGGAAGTGGCCTCGGGGCCGGGGAGCCACAGCTGCCCCTGAGACACAGGGACAGTGGCTGAGCCCCCCACGGGCGCGCCAAGGGCCCCAGGGAGAGGTGGGGATGCTGGGGGTCAGTGCACGCGAGGACGGACTCGCACGCTCGCTCAGGGGCAGCTTCGGCCTGCCGGCCTCCGAGTCTGAAAGCAGGTCCCCAGGAACAGCAGGACCAAGACAGTGGGCAGCAGGGCGAGCTGAGGAGCAAAGCCCAGAGGGGAACAAAAAGGAACAACAACACGTATGATTCCTGCCGAGAGACTGCGCTCCAGAGGCTGGGAGGGAGCGTGGCCACGCAGCAGGCTAGCAGGGTGCTGCTCCCCGGAATGCATGCTCATACAAAGGGGAAGGGCCCCTCTGAGTCCCGGGAACCTCGGCCTTGGTTTTGGCCAAGGACCGGGGAAGGATGTCACGTGGCTGGCCAGCACTGGACAGGGGTGAAGTTCCCCCCTGCAGGATCTTCTCATCAGGGCACCTTGAGCTGGGGTCTGACTCCCCTCAGCCAGAAGCAGGCAGCATTGCTCAGCTGGCCTCCTCTTCTGCGGCTGGTGAGGTGGAGGGAGGAGTTGCTGGCCCGGGTGACGGGGACAGCTCCCACTGCTTATTCACTTATCTGTCACCAAGACTCGCAGCCCAGGCAGAAGTCACCCCTGCCAGAGCCGGGACACCCGGGGCTGCATCGACCTCACAGGAGGATGGGTGCCCGTCGGCTCTTGGGGAAGATGTGATGGTCTTGTCTGAATGATTCCACGGGCGGGTGGAGAAGCCCATGATTCTGGGATCAATGTCAGAGCTGCGGCCGGAAAGGGGTAACTCAGAAAAGGCGTCCTGATTAGAGCGGGTGCCCAGCACTGCCCCTGTGAGAAGGCGCATCCGGGGGGTCACAGGGCCCCAGCTCCTCTGCTGCTGGGTCAGGACCCAGAGTGTACGCCGTGGGGTGTGAGAGGTGAATTACCACGCGCAGAGTCGACCTGCCACCCTCCACTCCCACGGCAGAAGTCTGTGCTGTTAGTCACTCAGTCGCGTCCGACTCTGAGCCACCCCATGGACTGTAGCTCACAGGGTTCCTCTGACCATGGAATTCTCCAGGCCAGGATACTGGACTGGGTGGCCATTCCCTTCTCCAGGGGATCTTCCTGACCCAGGGATTGAGCCTGGGTCTCCTGCCTTGCAGGCAGATTCTTTACCATCTGATCCAACATACAAGCCCCAGGAGAGAAGCATTTCCATCTATAAAGACATTCGTAGCAGGCTCAGGAGAATCACAAAAGCACAGTTTTCGGTTTACGGACTGAAGCATAGTTCGTTAATTAGCCTAAATAGCAGAGAAATTGCAGCTCCAGCACAAGGCAAAAACCCTAGTGAGGCTGTTATTAATATTTAACATAAACAGTTTTGAAAATATCCTAGACACCAAGAAGGAGAAGAAGGAGATCTCTGTGCTGCATTTGTGATGTGAATAACAAGTACTTTGACGCAACGTGCAAGTCCTGGGTGAGGTGGGCGGAATCTCAGGCCCATGTCCGCCCAAGCTGAGTATAGGGTTGTCGGGAAGGGCCCGGGTCTCTGGGGGGTCTGCACATCCTAGCTGCTCCAGTTTGCTGGGAGCAGGTCTCCCACTCTTAAAGTGATCAGAAAGGAAGGACAGACTTTTAGGGGCACGTTTTACTTTCTTTCCAAGTAATGAGTGAAGTTGTGAGTGTCTGGGAGAAGAGAGCCCCTGTAGTTGGTTCTCTCCAAGGAAGGGGAGCGAGCTGGGGGTGGAGTGGAGAGGAAACCAGTCCCATCAGAGGAACCCCACACTCCACAGTCTAGAAACAAAAGGATCAGACTCGAGTGAACGCCAACACCCTCCATCTTCAAGGAGTCTGCAAGTCCTTTCTGATGGATGCTTTCCTTGTTTGCAGGCCCTCTTGTTCTCCAAAGGTAGATGTGAGTCTCTTTTCAAGTGTCCATTTACCCTGACGACAGTGTATAAGATGCTGCTATTCTCAAAATGTCCGTGTGAACTGCCTTCCAGCTGAACGCCACAGACGTTTGCTTGTGAATACCAGGGTCCCTCTTCCTTCTGGACTCCGAAACAGTTCCTAGAAGGTTCTGGTGGCGGGTGGGCGAGTGTGCAGGGTTGGTGGCCCTCACTGTCCTCATGAAAAGTAATCTGTTAAGAGACAAGTTTGAGCAGTTTTCTGCTCAATAAGGGAAGTGAATTCTTCCCTGATCCCCTCTGAAGGTGGAATTTCAGTAAACGGCTGTGTTAGTGTCCCAGGATTGTCGTAACAAATGACCTCGGCTTGGTAGTCTTAATAGAAATGTGTTCTGTCACAGTCAGGAGGTCATGAGGCTAGAATCCAGGTGTGGGCGGTCTGGCTTCTCCTGGAGCCGCTGATGGAGAGGTACCCCAGGGGTGGCTGGCCGTCCTTGGCTTACGGGGGCATCGCTCCCATCTCTGCCCCGTTGCCACCGGTCTCCTCCTTCTCGTGTGTGTCTCTGCGTCTCTTATTCTGGGGACAGCAGTCACAGTGAGTTAAAGGACCCCTGCTCCCGCGGGCCCTCATCCTAACTAACTGCATCTGTTTCCAAGTAAGATCACATTCTGAGGTTCTGGGTGGAGGTGAATTTACAGAGAGGCTCTTCACCCCAGTGTAACAACAAATGTCATACTTCCATGAGTTCTAAGCCTGTGGCCTTGTTTCCACAGCAGGGAGCGGTCAGGGTGGAAGGGTGGGGACCCCCCTGTTCATAGGGTCTCCTCCAGCTGCTCCCCTGGGGCCTGAGTTGTGTGTATGCAGCTGATCCACTGCCCAGAAGTCCTTCTACTGAACAGGTTGCTCAGAAAATTCTTATCCTCAGAGGAGTTTGAGAAGCACTCAGAGATGCTATTGATTGGAAGAAATCCTGTCGATGTCTAAGTAAATGAAGACTTCCAGAGAGAGAAGTTGAAACTTTTCCACACATCAGACTCAGTAGGTGCTGGAGGTGTCTGGTCCAGGGAGTCCCAAGCTGGTTTCTGATATTTTACACCATCTGATAGTCAGCCATGAACTGTGGCCAAAGAAAGGCACCTACAGTGACTATGAATCAGGGACCCCCATGAATAAGCAGACCCCTGTCCTTCCAGGCTTGGGGGTTCAGGGTAGGAACTAGAGTGAAGGCCTGGGGAAGGGGTCACTGGACAACTGTCAGGCACGGGGGTGGAAGAGGCTCAGTGGACACTGGGGGAGTGGGTTTGAAGGTCCCAGTAACAGACCAGTATTGCCAAGACCCAGAGGTGCAGAGCAGAGGGGGCCGCGGAGGAGGGTCTGGGAGACAGAGACATCCCCAAGTAGGTGTGCTGCCCCTCTGAAGGTGTGGGCCTGGAACCCCTAGGTCATCACCTGTCGGCGACCCCGTAGCCCCGCCAGCAAGGCCCCAGGGCCTCTGTCCCCACCCGAGGCTGAGCACTCTCTGGTCTCAGACACCACAGAGATGCTTTCGCTCCACCACGGGGGCTCCCAGCACAGACGGCGCAGACCAGGGGGCAGAGACCGCTCTTCGCTTGCCTGAGGACGCAGACGTCTTCACCTGGGGGACTCGGTTCCACTCTCGTTTAATCTGATTCCCATTT
>CM035275.1:89950918-89968480 GCA_020226075.1 Hydropotes inermis | reverse complement strand
CGCTCTGTTTTGACATCGTAGCACCCCTGGGTCCATGCAGGCTCTCCCGGCTCACGGGGAAGAAGGACCTCCAGGCTCACGGGGAAGAAGGACCTCCAGGCTCATGGGGAAGAAGGACCTCCAGGCTCATGGGGAAGAAGGACCTCCAGGCTCACGGGGAAGAAGGACCTCCAGGCTCACGGGGAAGAAGGAAGGACCACTTTTACTCCTGCTTCCAGCGTCAATGATTGAGGAGTTTCAGGGGCTGAGTGTTAGCTGATCCTCCTTGCTGCCAGGGCCGTTTCTAAAAGCCTCCTTCTGTTCCTGGATTCTTATCAGCTGTCTGGCAGAGGTCTTCTCATTCACCTTCCACGTCCTTTCAGTGGCGGAAGAACAGGACCCCGGGGTGTTTACCGGGTCGCATCTCTCAGCAGCCCCCGAGGAGGCACCCAGGAAGTCCGCGAGGGCAGCCTCTGGGGCAAGGCCACCTGCGTCCGACCCGCACCTCTGCGCCACCAGCAAGCAGCTGTGGCCTCAGGCACACCATCTCCACACACCTCCGTTTTCTCACCTGGAAAATGCTGATAACGGCTCATTCCAAGTGTCGCTTTTGAGAGAGCCGAAGGAGTTAAGGGGTTCCCTCATGGCTCAGAGAGTGAAGAATCTGCCTGCAATGTGCAAGACCTCAGTTCAGTTCCTCGGTCAGGAAGATCCCCCTACAGAATTCCACAGGCAGAGGAGCTGGGCGGGCTACAGTCCGTGGGGTCACAAAGAGTCGGACACGACTGAGAGACTGACCTTTTCACACTTTCACTTTCAAAGAAATTAAAACACAGTTCTTGGACCAGGGTCCATCATATTGTCCTTTTCAATAACCGCTGGCTAATTCTGTCACTCCACACCCCTAATGTGTGTGGACCTCTGGCCGGGATTTATGATTTAAGTGGACACTTAGCGCTGTCCACGCCAGCGCCAAGTGGGTTAAATGTGATTCGTCACAGAAATGAGGGGGAAGTAGCGCCTGGTGGCTTCAGGCCTGCCGCTCATCCAGAGACCAGGGCGAGCAGAGCTGTCCTGACGGGGAGAGGAGACCCTTCAGCCATCACGTTTCCAAAGACACAGCTTCCTCTCCTTTTCTCCCAGCGTGGCGCATCTGGAGGGAAGACGGTGGCCCCAGGCCCCCCCCCGCTCACGAGCCTGCCCCCGCCCCCCATGCCCACAGTACCGCAGATGGACTCTCCACCTCCGTAATCCTTCCCAACACACGACTCCAGCCTTCACTTCCATGAAGCCGACATGTGAGTTGAAATCAATTAGCTCTTCTGGTCGGAACTTCTTTTTCTTAGTCTATTTCCACATTTTCTATCTCTGAACCCATGGATATTGGAAAGAAACCCTAGGGAAGGTATTAAAACACCGAGCCTGTTGGAGCATGTGTGCCTCACTCTGGACTCACCGTCTCCAGTGCAGAGAGCATCCTGTCTTGAAGCTAATGCCCAGGGGCAAAATAGAATCGGTCTGAATGTCTCAGCTTCCAACACCCATGATGTCCACTTATCTGGACGTTGATGAAGCCAAGATAAAGTTGTTGGAAAGTTACTGCAAAGTTTCCTAAAGCAGTGTGCTAAAGCAATCTTACAACCGAAAAGATCTTCCTTGTTGTAAAGTAAGTCTATCTTTGATGGTGGTGGTGGCCATGTGTGTGTGTGTGTTACATATGCATGTGTGTGTGCAGATGTGTGTGTGTATGTAGGACCGGCAGGTGGAAGCAGGGGTCTCTAGGCAAATGCCTGCAGGAAGTTTAGATGATTCCAGAATTGGTACTGAGAGCACCAATGCGCTTCTGGGGGAAAAAAAATGTATACTTTCCCTCGTGGAGACAAAATTTTTCTCTGTGCTATTTTCCTATGATTTCTGACTCTGTCTTGTGAGCAAATATACAGGACGTACTTAGGGGTTATTTATTATAAATGAAGTAAGTGAAAATACTCCAGAGAAGAAAGAAATATGACCCCCAGGAAGAACCAGAAAATTGAGCTTTCCACAAACGCACCCTCGGCCGGGGCCTCATCGGCTTCCGCTTCTCTCTCTTCCTCCGCCGCAGCTGAAACTGACAAGAAGGTAATTAGATTCTGCTCTTTCAAGAGCCGAAGACTCATTCACTCCAGTATTAAGGTTCCACGGCGCCCGGACCTTTCCTGAGGACTCTGCCTGCACCGTCTCACAGCCTCTCTCCTTCCTGACCCTCTCCGGCCACTTGTCACCAGGCAGCAGCAGGGAGACTGGGGCACCAGGAGAATCCTGGGGTCTGCGCCTCGGAGGAGCATCCCAGGTGGGGCTGGGCCCCCGGCTGCCTGTGGCTCCGGGCCCAGACCCTCGCTCTCCAGCCCCCAACACCCCCAGATACACGCCCTGGGCAGGCCTGGCGGGCTCCACTTGGGGGGAGCCCCGAGGCGGGCTCTGCAGACACCACAGCGCTGGGGGCCCCGCCTTCATCCCCCTTCCCTCCTTCCATCAGCGCCTGCATGATTACTCCCTCTGCACGTTCGTCCTGGCTGCTTAGTACACAGTTCAGCTGGAAGAAGATGCTGCATTTTAGTTTAGTTCTTACTGATCCTTTCCAATTGTTTGTCTTTTAAACTAGTATGTTGGAGAACATTTTTTCCCCTGATAAGATGCGTCTCTCCCTCAACTGCTCAAGTGGAAGCAGCGGCCCTCAGATCAGGCACTACCCCCCCAACAGAAATGGGTTTGGGGAGGTCCACTCTGCCCTTCCAGTCACAGGACAGACAGTCGCATCACAGGCCAGGATTCCCCGTATGGCCGGTGGGACCCCGCCTGCCCTTCCTCCACCAGCAGCCCAGGGTCTCCCATTCATGGTAGGCAGGGAGCCTGCTCTCAGAGAACGCAGATCCACCAGCCCAGGGTGCCCAGAGCCTGCCCACCACCCAAGCTGGCCCAGCCCCCAGGCTTGCCCAGCCCCACAGACACACCACCCCTGCCCAGAGGGGTCCCTTTAAAGCCAGAGCCTCAGCTGTTTGCAAGGCTCCTGGTGATTCACTGCAGTCTGAAGTCTGCAGTCTGAAGGCCAACTATAAAATACTATTCAGAGTACAACTGTGGGGTGCTTTTTATTTTTTCCTCCATGAGAATCAGCTGAAAACTCAATTAACATGTGAAGAATGAAAGGAGTCCATCCTTCCTGGTCTTTACCACCATGTCTAGGAAAACTGCCCATCTCTCCATTCCTGGGTAGCAGCTTATTTCACAACCGGAGACAGACTAGGTCACAGGGCTGCTGTCTCCAAACAGCAGCAAAGCCCCCCACCCGCCCAAGAAGAGAGCAGCTGGGAGAAGTCAGTGCCCGTCTCCCCACACACCCTACACCGGGCCTTGAGGATAAACAGGCCTGTTGGCAAGCAGAGCACAGACCGGCAAATGGGACTGCAGGACAAGGAAGGCTGGACAGTGGAAACACTTGTCTCGACAGCTGACAAGCAGGTGTTCTGCCAATTATCCAGCCTTTCAAAGGCCACTCTGTCTGTGCCTGTGGGGCTGGAATTACTCAGCTTCCCATCACGGCCTCAACCTCAAATCCCGTTTCCTAAAGAATTCATCCTTATCACCCGGTTTCTTTGCCTCTAGCCTATGACGATTTCAGATGGCCCTTTTATCACCATGAATGTACTCGCTTATTTACAGTCACCTTCCCACTCCTCATAGTTCAGTTGGTAAAGAATCCGCCTGTGATGCCGGAGGCCTGGTCGGGAAGATCCGCTGGAGAAGGGAGCGGCTACCCACTCCAGTATTCTTGGGCTTCCCTGGTGGCTTAGCTGGTGAAGAATCTGCCTGCAGTGTGGAAGACCTGGGTTTGATCCCTGCGTTGGGAAGATCCCCTGGAGAAGGGAATGGCTACCCACTCCAGCATTCTGCCCTGGAGAATCCCATGGACTATGCAGTCCATGGGGTCGCAAAGAACTGGACACGACTCAGTGACTGCCACTTCACCTCACTTCCCACCAGCACACAAACTCCATGTGGGCGCACCCAACACCATCTCCCCATCTTGCTCCCTGAGGGGAGCAGACAGGAGCACTACATTCACACACGCAGCTACACAGAAAATAGAGAAAGGTTACAGGTCTTAGTAATCTTAAAATGTTTGTTGTTGCTCAGTCGCTAAGCCGTGTCTGACTCTTTGTGACCCCGTGGACTGCAGCATGCCAGGCTCCTCTGTCCTCCACCATTTCCTGGAGTTTTCTCACACTCTTTTCTATCAAGTCAGTGATGCCATCCAACCATCTGATCCTCTGCTGTCCCCTTCTCCTCTTGCCCTTGGTCTTCCCCAGCATTAAGGTCTTTTCCAGTGACTCAACTCTTCCCATCAGGTGGCCAAAGTTTTGGAGCTTCAACTTCAGCATCCGTCCTTCCAATGAATATTCAGGGTTGATTTCCTTTAGGATGGACTGATTGGATCTCCTGGCAATCCAAGGGACTCTCAAGAGTCTCCAACACCACAATTTGAAAGCATTAGTTCTTCAGTGCTCACCCTTATCTTAACATATTAACATGTTTTAATGTGTACATATAAGCAATACATAATATTAAAATTATATATGCATACATTTACTCATGTCTTTCAGCATATATGGATGTATGGGTTTCCCTGGTAGCTCAGCTGGTAAAGAATCCGCTTGCAATGCAGGAGACCTGGGTTTGATCCCTGGGTTGGGAAGATCACCTGGAGGAGGGCGTGGCAACATACTCCACTTGCCTGGGAAATCCCATGGACAGAGGAGCCTGGTGGACTACGGTCCACGGGGTCACGAAGAGTCAGACATGACTGAGTGACTAACACACACCCATTCAAGAATACATATGCAATTCATTCATCTATTCCTGTGTGTATTATTGAATAACTGAATTTTATATAATCTTACATTTGCCAAGAGAGAATGATTTTCTATATAAGATTTCTTTTTAAATGTCCATTTATTGGATTGCCAGGCCTTAGCTGCAGCACATGGGTCCTTCACTGTTTTGCATGTGGGCTGTTTGCTGGGATTGAACCTGGCCCCACTGCACTGGGAGCCTGGAGTCATAGCCACTGGACCACCGGGAATCTCCCTCTGTATCAGGCACTGATATACATATTTGTTATTGTTTAAATAATACACCTAATTTCAGAGAGAGCGAGTTACAGGGAACACCGGGTAGACAGTGGTCTGGGAGGTGCCGGATGCAGAAGCCCGCGGGGCGGCCCTCACTTGGGGGGTGTTTCTGAGTCACAGGTCTGCAGCTCCCTCGGAAAGCCATCACCTGGATTCCAGACGAGCCCTCCACAAATCCTCCGAGGCCAACACTCTTCAGATTAAATATTTAAAAGGTGAAGGAGGAGGAGGAGGAAAAGCCTGGGGTGTGAATCCTTTCAAAAAGCCGCAGCAGCCAAGTTTGGATGAGCTTGTAAATTAATGCCCCGATTGCTCCCTGTGAAGAAAATGGAATTACAGAATTTGGAAGGTGTCTGTGCTCCAGCCAGACTCCTCTGAGATGTGAGGCCCATGGGTGAGCACCCCCCAGGGCTGAGCCCCCACACGCACGGTCCTCGGGCGGGCAGGAGCTGGACGGCCAGGCTGCGCTGACGGGGCAAAGCCAGCACTTGGGCCACAGGCGTATGCTGGCACCACAGGCAGAAACTCACCTGAGGCTCACAGTCCCAGTAGTCGTCATCATCCTCTTCTATGTACAGGTGGACGGACTGAGGCAGCGTGGTCGCCTGGCTGGGGATGTAAGAGCCGGACGATGGTAGGTCCGGGATTTGAACTCAGGACACCCATGTGTCACCACTGCGTGCCAGAGGCCCGGGGCACACGGTGGACCCATCGAGAGGCTCAGGGAGCCAGGCTCAGCTCTCAGGTCCACAGAGCGCCTCCTTAAATCACTTCCAGGGCTGAGAGGAGGCTGTGGCCGGTGATGATTTAGGCTGCCCATCACCTCGTCCGGACACGCTAAACACTTGCCTGCCAGGCAAGGGAAGCTGGCCTCCTTCCCTCCTTCCCTCCTCCCCGATTCCTCCAGGATTGAAGGCCTGGCTGCTCCAGGGGTCGGAACAGGGGTCCCACTGGCTCCCCTTTGCTGTTAGAGCCACCGCGTGTGGCAGGAAACGCCCCAGGGGTGCCCTCTCCACTCGTCGCCGTCCCGGGCCCTGAGTCAAGCCCTCAATCGCAGCCATCATCACCCCCCACCCCTGACTTCTCCCCAGCGCCCAGCAGCATGCACGCCAGCTCAGGCTTGAGCCAGAGAGCAGGGCAGACTCTCACGCCCTCCTCACCTTCCTCAAGTCCCAGCCTGAGCCCTGGCCCTTGACCACCAGCGATCTGGGCCTGCCTGTTCACCCTCACTGCCCCCAGGCTTCCGGACTCCTCGGGAACTCCACGGAGATGAGAGGGAGCCGTGGGCAGGGTGGGCTCCAGGGAGGGGCTGAGCTGGCCGGGCCCCCTACACACCAGCTGGTGGGCCTGGGCTGCCTTCTCCTCTCAGAGGGAGACGTGACTCCAGGGGTGGGGCAGAAGAGGAGGCAGGAGCCCACCGCTGCATGCGTTCACGTCTGCAAATGCCCCACACGGAGGCCCGGAGCGGGGGTCCCAGCAGAGAGGAGCAGGGCACCTGACTCCAAGAGCTCCAACCTGAGCTGCTCTGGAGGGAGCCCGCAACCTCAGGGCTGGATCAGACGCAGGAGGGGGCAGGTCAGGCTTACAGGCCGCACCCCAAGCTCTTGGGAGACAGAGACTGAGGACTAGAGGCAGGGACCCCCCATTCTGGGGCCAGGGAGCCCACAGATTTGAAGACAAAGAAACCCCAGTCAGAGCAGGAAGAAATCGCCCCCCAGCAGTGACCACCAGCAGCCTTTCCACATGTGCGGCTGTGTCCTCGCTCCATCCACAGGACAGAGGGGACGCCGGGGGGCCAGCCTGGGCTCAACTCAGGCAGCCTGCCCCTCGGAGGATGCCAACCGCTGGAGTGGAGGACGCGGTCTGTGTCTGTGCGCCTTTGGGGCCTTCCTGCTCCCCTCCTGGGGGAGAAGAGGCCTCAGGAGGAGAGCACAGAGCAGTTAGAGTAAGCAGAGGCTGGCAGGGCTGTGCGGGCGTCAGAGCCCTGTTCTCCACTGGGAACGGGTGGTCAGCCACGCCGGGAGGGCTGGGCGGGGAGGGTGACTGCCCAGCGCTGTACCGGTCGCGTCTGCCAGCAGCTGGGGGGTGTCGGGGAAGCAGATGTTCAGGGTCTGCCAGCGGCTATGGTGTCAGTACCCTGGGCGAGGCTGACTTCGTGTCACAACCGGTGGGCCGTGAGTGCGGAGTCAGGACGCGTGAGCAGGCTCCAGCACACCCCGGGCAGGTCCGCCCGTCCGTCCTCTGCCAGAGGACCGGGCAGCCCGTGGCTGCAGAGGTCACAGCGCCCCGCGCCCCTGCTGCTGGGGTCCCCACCCCCAGGGGCTGCCGCGCTCAGCAGGGCCCCCTTCCTTCCACCCCTCCCTGCACCCCAGGGCCGCCCTTCGTCCTTGAACCTCCGACCTCACCGAGAGGTCACGGGTGCCGCTGCAGGCCTCCAGCGGGTCTGTCTAAAACACCTCCATCTACATGAGCCTTGATTTTCCTGAACTCAGAGGCTGCTGAAGGGAAGCCTGGACCCGAGATTTCTGACCTCACCCCGCCCGGTCCCACCAGTCCCGTCCTGGCCAGCCTGAGCGTGTATGGACATGCCCGGGCGCCTCCCAGGGCCAGAACCTGCGGCTCCAGAGGCTGTATGGGCACCAGCTGGCCTTGGGCCTCACGCTTTACACTCTCACCACCTATGTTGCTACAGCACTCCTCAAGGAAGAGTTTTTATCTCTGTGTTTAAGGAAATGGCAACCCACTCCAGTACTCTTGCCTAGAAAATTCCATCGATGGAGGAGCCTGGCAGGCTACAGTCCACGGGATTGCAAAGAGTCAGACATGACTGAGCGACTTCACTTTAAGGGAGAGCGAGATTCACCAGGCCAGGGAATCTGGTCCTTTCCCACGGCAGAGGGCAAAATCTCAGCCTGAAGGTGGGCCTCCCGACCTTGGTGCTGCCCCCACACCCTCTGCTAAGGGCCCAGAGGGGTCACAGGCTCCCAGGATAGGGAGGGGGTGCCTGGGGGTTGAAAACTGAAACCTGAAGCGTGTCCTGAGCAGGGAGTGTCTGCAGGCGGCTCCTCTGGGGCCCAGAGGTTCTGTGCATCGTGCAGGGGTGGCTGGGAGTGTGGAGCTGATCCACAAAGAAATGATGACCACGAGGTGGGAGGTCACAGGGCAGAAGACACCGGGATGAGCAGACTTCTCCGAGAGAGGAGGCCCCCAGCCCGAGACCCGTCTTCCACTCCTGGCTGAGGGCCAGACACTCCCAGGGGCCAGCAGAGAAGTGGGGTGGCGGGGGAGGGGGTGAGTCGGGGTGGTTGATCAGATGACTCAAACTGCCCGCGTGCCAGCCTTCCCCAGGCAGGTGGGAGTGGACACGGGTGTGAGAGGCAGGTCCCAGCCCCCTTCAGAGCCCCCAGGCCTCCTCCAGAGCCTGAGAGTGCAGGGCAGAGGAACAGGGTCCCAGGGCCCTGTGGGATTCCAGGGATCATGAAATGCTGGCCCGGTTCAACCAGAGGAGATGAACCGTGGCTGTGAGTGACGGGCTGTCTGGACAGGGAGCCCTGTGCACAGAAGGCTCGCTGACTCTGGAGAAGCAGGCGGGCGGGGGGGCACACAGAGGGCTCGGGCCTGGAGCTGAGCAGGCTCTTTAAGAAAAAAAAAAAAGCAAAACAGGGCAGTCAAGGAAATCTGAAGAAAAAGAAATCACAGCACATTTTAAATTTCCAAGTGCTGGGGAGGCCACCGATATGACAGAATCCAGGGAAAACCACAACTTTTTTCTATTAATTAACAGCCCCCTGGCAGCACGCTCTCTGATGGCTTTTTGAGTGGCAATTCCGTGGGCTCGTTTCCTGGGGAGATGATGGTCTTGACTCTAGCACAGCTCAGTGAAATGTTCACATTATCATCACTGATGCTTAGAAAGATTTCTTTCTTTGTAGCTCAATGCTGGTAATGTCATGCTGTTTTTTTAGGTGCTTATCAAACTGGAAAAATACCTCTTGAGTGTCTTTTGGGTCATAGCGGTGTGGTTTGTGTTGGTGCGGTGAGTCCTGGGGCGGCCACAGAAGACTCTGGGCCGCCAGCCCACGTGCGGCCAGGATCCCGGGCCAGGTGGGGACAACAGTGCCTAGGCCGAGCGTGTCTGTGGCCGCCCCATGCCCTCTGCTGCCCTCGGCCTCGCAGAAAGAACCCTGATGTCGGATGCCCCAACCCACTTGTGTTCACATGTCCAAACAGGAACAGACTCTGGATTTTCCCTATGCTCGCGGTATGTGCTCAACATTTCCCAACAATCCATTTAATCGTAATTCTAACCAATTTTGTCGGGCCTGCTGGTGCTTCTGCCATGACTAGGGATCTTTCATCATTAGTCACTGCTCTGCTGGGACCGAAGTTCTCCAGCACGTTGTCCGCCCCACTGTCTCCTCGGGCCACTGTGCAGAGGCCCAAGCTGCCCTAGGCACCGAGGACACATGCCCCTGCCAGCAGGAAGCCACGGGGAGGAGTGGGTGCCATGCCCGCCAGAGGCAGGAGACGCCCCTGACTGCAGGGGCAGGGGAGGCAGGCGGTGCTGACCAAGGCACAAGAGGGTTCGGTATGGACCGCAGCCAGGCCACCAGCTCAAGGACACCCAAGACGAGAGAGCCAGGCGAGGAGAGTGGCCTCCAGCCCACCCTAAAGGGCGACGGTCACTGCTTAGAGGGAGGGAAGGCGGGCGCGCGCTCCAGGAGGTGGGAAGAGTGTGTGGGAAGGGCCGAGCAGGAGGGAGTGGACAGGAGGTGACCGATGGATGTCAAAGGGGCCACTGCATGGTGAGCGGGTGGGCAGGGGCTCCCTGGGGCCTTCTCTCCGTCTTCAGGGAGGCGGGAAGCCATGGCAAGGCTCCAGGCTGGTGGCAGGGGGTTCCCTGAGCAAGTCCAAAGGGGACCCAGGTCAGCGTGGAGGATGGGCCAGAGGGGCAGACTGTGGGGCCAGGTGGAAGGAGGCAGGTGCCCAGACCAGAGAGGGTGGTCTGGGCTGAGACCAGGTGGGAAGTGGCCGAGGCCTGGGAGGAACCAGGGGTCTCTGGGGAAGGGTCTCACCTGGGTGGGGGCGGGGCGCACCCAGGGTGCCCGCTCCACCTCTCCGCTCACCTGCTCACTGACCACAGTCTTCAGTCACGGGGGTCTTGTTTCTACCGCTCATCCACGTGAAAACTAGCACATACTGCACCCTGACCTCCCGTCACCCCACACCGTGAGATGCACATGTGCGCTCAGGGCCCCCCATCTCTCCCTTACAGGCGGACAGGCCCCTGAGAGCCCCTCCCAGGGAGGGAGCCTCGGGCAGGCAGGCAGCGGCGGGCTCCATTCTTCCTGTGCCAAGGATGAGCCGGCTAGCCTGTCTGATAGCCCGTGTCTCCTTTGCAATGTTCCTTAGGGCAACACCCGGCCGTATTCATCTTCATACACGAGAGCCTGTTCAGGGGTTGCTGAGATATTCCCATTTTACAGATAAGAAAATCTTTCTTGGAGAGAGTCCCCCAGGACAAGACCCAAGGAAGGCCTGGCAAAAGAAGATGCGAGGACTTGGCAGGTCCTTCTGGGCATCGTGCTCATCTCCAGCCAGAGGCTGCTCTGCCCCGTTCCTAGGACTGCGCTGCCATGATGCTGGGGCCCAGGCTCCCACGGCCCTCACCCAGGTCCCCTGGCTGTGCCCAAGGACTGTTCCAAAGGGCCGTCCTCACCAAGAGGGCCGTGCATGCCGTTGTGCGTTGGGGTCTGGGAGCAGGCTTGGAGCCTGAGCAGGGCTCTCTGGGTCTGCAGCCCCAGACACTGCCTCACGGCTTCCTCCCCTGTCCTGCCTGCCCGCACCGTGCCCAGCAACCTGGATAACCCAGGCCCACCCCTGTGATGGTCAGCTTTCTGTGAGTATAGCTATGGTACCCAGTCAGGTCACCAAACGCGAACCTCAGTGCTATTTGGAGGATTTTGCAGAAGGTTAACACAGCACTCATTCAACTTTAAGGAAAGGTGATTAGCCTTGACAACAGGGCTGGGCTTCACCCCACCCAGGAACGACTTAACAATAAAAACTGAGATTCCCTGAAGGAGAACCCATCTTCAGAAGTGCAGCATCAAATCTGGCCTGAATTTCCAGGCTTTGTGCCGTTCAGACGGGCCCACCTCCACCATCAAGGGAGCCATCCCTTTACAAAGACCTCCTGTTCTCTGTTCGCTATGGTTCTGTCTGAGAGCGCACAAACACCCAGGCTTCTCTGACGAACACACACTCTCCCTGTCTGCCTTCTAGGCTCAAGAAAGAAACAGAACTAAAGGAAATGTGGTGTGGACGCTTGCCAGGAGGGCCCATCTTCCTCCAGTTAATAACTGGACATGTAACAGGCCACAAGCCTGGCCCACATCTCAGAGTCCAGGATCTGAGTCTAAACTCTGCACTGGGTTGAATAATATCCCCCCAAGATATGTTCAAGGCCTAATCCCCTGAGCCTGTGAACAGGAACCTCACTTGGTAAAAGGGTCTCTGTGGATGTGATGAGTTAGGTAGCCTGGCTTTGGGCGATCCCAGTAGCATGACTGGCCTCCTGCAGAAAGAGGAGGACCCTGAAACAGACAAGAGGTTACATGTTGATGGAGGCGCAGACTGGAGTGACGTGTCTACAAGCTAAGGGTCATGAAGGACTGCCAGAAACCACCAGAACGTGGGAGAGAAACACAGAACAGATTCTGCGTCTGAGCCTCCAGGAGGAGCCAGACTGCTGACGCCTTGATGCAGGCTGCAGGCCTCCAGGACCCTGAAAGCCCTGAGCCAGTTTGTGGTGCTCTGTTACGGCAGCGGGAAGAGAGTGATGCTCTGTCCTCAATGTGCCGCCCCTGATTGCAGACACGGGGAGAGCGATCTGCACGCCCCCACGCATGCGTGCTCAGCTGTGTCCAACTCTGCCACCCCATGGACTGTAGCCCGCCAGGCTCCTCTGTCCATGGGATTTCCCAGGCAAGGATACTGGCGTGGGTTGCCATTTCCTTCTCTGGGGATCCTCCTCAGCCAGGGATCGAGCCTGCCTTTTTTGCATCTCCTGCACCGGCGGGTGGGTTCTGTACCACTGAGCACCCTGGGAAGCCCCCACCCCAATCAAAGATACTAATGTTTTACAAGCACCCACGATCCTGCTGTTGAACTCTGAACAGAGACCTCATCTGAGGTCAGAAACACCTCCCATAAAGAGAACCGCCATCGTGCAGAGACTCTGACTTACAAGCTACAATCAGCTCCATCGGTGCTGGGACCCACAGGGACCTCAGGAGTCCTCGCCCTGGCTCATCTCTAAGGTCCAGTCTGGGGCATGTGCAGTGACTAAAGAAAGACCCATCATCCCCTCGCCAACGTGCTGCGTCACAGATGTCCCCACGCCTGGCCCATCACCCAATCAACGTACGACGTTCCGGGCTAAAGCAAGTGGGTTCCTGGAAGTCCTAATTTCCAAGGCAGCTAAGCCCAAGCCTGCTGAGGAGGACACCTGCATCAGGATATTTGCGGCGTATATTTCTGCTGGAAAAACCCACTGTGAATGCTCGCAGCCTAGAGTCACCAGCACAGAGATGTTTGATTTGTGCGAGGACCTGGAGCCGCGTTCGGCAGCTCCTGGGGGCAGAACTTCACGGCTGTCTCCCCCTTGCTCCTTTTCTCGCCGGCTCTCTATCTCCAGGCAAGAGAAAGCTGACAGGTGAGTCTTTTTCTACCCGTAGCTGCAATTTGACATTAATAACACGACCGATCGGCAATCAGCCGGCAATGAGTGGCGCCGTGATAGAAAAGGGGATGAAGCCGAGGCCAGAGCAACGCTGCGTTCAGAGCGAGCTGGGCTGTACTTGAAGACATCTCATCACAGAAGTTTATCGTGCAACTTATTGTTTGGGGGAAAGAAACCTCTGCAGGCCCACTAATCGATGGCCTGAGGTCCCTGAGCCCTGCTTCCCTGGCTTTGAAAGGAATCGATGCCCCCGGGATGGAGACGCTGAGTCTGAAAGGAACAGGTTTCAGCAGGAACAATAGCCATTTTCGAGTCTGTTCCAGAAAGATCATCTGGACGGGTTTGGTACACACTCAGGGAACAATAGGACCTGTGGAACCAAATGAGACGCAGGAAACGCAGTACTCGTGAGGTTTGTTTTCTGTTCACGCACTCCATCCACCCTGCCCTCTGCCTGCAGATGGCCTCTGATCCCGGTCGGGGTTCTGCAAAGGGGCGGGGCAGCAGGGGCGTGAGGTGGGGGGTCGGGGTGCTGCCCCCCAGCGCCTTCCTCCAGCCTGAGCTCCAGCGGGGCAGCCTTGCTGTCCAAGCCCGAGGCCCAGTTTCTCCGCAGCTCTCCTTGGCTCAGCGTCTCCTCTCTGCCCTTCCGTGGACCTTTCAGCTAACCGGGGGCTGTCTGCGTCCCGCACGCCTGCCCACAGGCCTCTGGGCATCCCCGGTGACCTTTCTCTAATGTCAGCGGCAGCGTGACCTCATGGATCTTTGCAGAAGCCTAACTGCCGGGGAAGTACCTGCCAGCCGCCCTGGTCCGCGCTGGTCGTCACGCCCGCCCTCTGGGCAGCGGGTTTCTGTTTCTGCTCCGGAATCCACACCCCCACCCGCACAGGGCCGTGTCTGACATCGCTGAGTTACGGAGACTCAGCGGAGAAGGGGGTGGTCCAAGTCCCCGGGAGCCACCGGCGAGAGACTAAAGACCCCAGGAGGGGCTCGCAGCCAGGGAAGGGTGGCCTTGTGCCGGAGCTAATGGGACTAATTGTTATTTCTCAAAGATTTCAGAGCAGAAGCAACTCTCCCCCAAATTAAGGATATAAACGCTGCACGTTCCTAAAGACTCAGGTCTCAAGCACTCAGCACATATTCTCTGAATCCTACTCGTGTGTCTGGCGCTGTTCTGGGGTCTGGATCACAGTGGGCAAAGCCTTCTCAGCCCATGGGAAGCCCACCATCCATTGCAGCATCCGTGTAACAGCTGGACCCGAGGAGGATGCCCCCTGAGGGCAAAGGCAGGGGTCACCACCACCTGTCTCCGGGGCTGCTCACAAGTGCAGGCTTACAGGCCCTCTGAGAGGTTTGGGTCCAGCCCAGGAGGCCTGGGAATCTACATCTCACCATCAGATGAGTCCCTGCCGTGGTCTGGAAACTCGCTCAGACAGAAGCTGCATTTCTGTACCTGGCTGTGCTTTGTCCCCGGGAATGCAGGCCCCTGGAGGAGGCTGAGCCGGGTTTCACACTAGCCTTCTGCCCTGCAGAACTTCGGCCAAGGGTCCCAGGGTGTCGGGGCCTCTGTGACTGTCCTACTGGATGGGTAGACTGAGGACCACTCCAGGCACAGACCCTGCCGTCTGGGGGCGACGCCAGCCTCACCGCGGCTACCGGCCCCCACCTCTGAGGATCGGCCGTCACTCGCAGAGTCCCCCTCCCCCAGCCGGTCTGACGCCTTAGCAAGGCCAGCTGCCTCCCTCACGGCTCCACCCTGGAGAGGCCTCTCCCAAAAGGGAGGCAAGTCCCTGCCCGGCGCTGGGCCTGAGCCCTGGGAGTGCAGGCTTCCTGCTCCCGTGTGCTGTGTCCGAGACATGCCTCACGGAGGCGGCACAGGGAGGCCTGCTGGCCATCAAGACCCAGCCCCTCCCGTCTCCCCGCATCCACCAGGCCCCTGCTTCGTCCCCCAGCGGGCTCCTCGCCAGCCCTGGGCATCACCCCGTGTTTGCCCCAGGCTCTGACCTGACACGTCCAGGGCTCATCTGAATCTGGGTCCAGACAGTGACTGTGGTGCCGGAAGACGCAGCCTCGAGCCCCGCGGGCCTGGCCCCCAGGCAGCAGGCACAGAGCCAGGCAGTGCTCGGAGATGCAGCCTCTGCCTCCGGTTCCGCGGCCACACAGGCTGGGGAGCCCGCGGCCCTCCTGTTGACCCTCAGGGCTGACATCTTAGAGGGACACCCCCCCACCGCGCTTAACCGCGGGGCAAGAGGCCCTCACAGAACGTGACTCAGAGCCAACCGGTGTCCACGGCTGCGGACCCACGATCCGTGCGCTCCGAGTTGTAGAGGACGGGGAGGTGTCCTCACTGAGGGACCACGTTTAGACAAAGAAGACGCCAGTCACTGCAGTCAGTCCTCTGCCTCTGCCCCAGCGGCCGCAGCCCCCGTTCCCTCTCTAGATTCCGGGTAGACTCTGCCCCCCGACGCGGCCGTGGTGCTGAGACGCTGGCACAACGCTGCCCAGCAGACACACTCGGGGTGAGTCTGGGGCCCCCCAAAAGTGGGCTGTGAGTGGGACCGAGACATACCCGAGCCCCCCACTCCTAGAGAGTCTCACGCAGGACAGCTCGTGCCGGGACACGGCTCCCAGCGAGCGAGGCCTCCGGTCACAGCTGCCCTACTCTGAAGCAGCGTGACCCCTCTCGGCTTCCAGCCACAACACAACACTAAACCAGAGGCAGCCGAGAGCTTGGGAGGTGGTCACCGGCGTGGGAACGCTGCTCAAAGCCGCGTGGGCAGCCTCTGCAGAGACAGAGTCCTCGGCCAGCTGCAGGCGAACCCCCGGCCCTGCTCCCGTCACCCAGGTGCCAAGATGACTGTGACCCCCACTCCACGTCTGCCTAAGCCCCCAGGGTGTGACACTTGGATATACAGCCGTGCAGATGCAATCAGCTAAGACAGGGTCGCACTGCTCTAGCCTGGGGCTCTAAGCCGAAGGCTGATGCCCTTGAAGGGGCAGACGCACGCGAAGGGCAAGGCGGGGTGGCACAGAGCCGGGAACTGGAGGGGTGTGGCTGCGAGCTAAGAGCATCCGGGATCCCAGCTATCTCAGGAGCCTGGCGAGCAGCAGGGCTCCCGGCAGAGCTCAGCTGGGGGCGGCCAGCAGACACGTGGGTTTCTGACTTCTGGCCTCAGAGCTACGAGAGGAGGACCTGCTGCTGCCCGCAGCCCCGCGTCTTGGGGTGTTCTCTTAGGGCAGCCATGGGAAGCTGCTGTCCAGATGTCACCCAGGGGTTGGGGTGCAGGCTGTGTTAGTTACAGGGACATCTGGGGAGGCAGGAGCCCCCCAAGGTCACAGTCAGGAAGGAAAATCCCACGATGAGCCTCCCGTGTCCACAGTTTCTGGGTGGAGCCTGTGTGTCCACTCACACCCGTGGGATGGTGGATACTGGAGCATCCAAGGACCAGGAAGATGTACATCATACATTGTACACAGAGCACATCATGCAAAAGCTCTGTTTAGTCAAAGCGCTGGTTTTCCCAGTAGTCATGTATGGATGTGAGAGTTGGATCATAAAGGCGGCTGAGTGCTGAAGAACTGATGCTTTCGAATTATGGTGTTGGAGAAGACTCTTGAGAGTCCCTTGGACAGCAAGGAAATCAAACCAGTCAATCATAAAGGAAATCAACCCTGAATAGTCATTGGAAAGGCTGAGGCTAAAGCTCCTTTGGCCACCCGATGCGAAGAGCCAACTGATTAGAAGAGACCCTGATGCTGGGAAAGACTGAAGGCAGGAGGAGAAGGGGACGACAGAGGATGAGACGGTTGGATGGCATCATGGACTCAATGGACATGAGTTTGAGCAGGCTCCGGGAGACGGTGAAGGACCGGGAAGCCTGGCGTGCTGCAGTCCATGGGGTTGCAAAGAGTCAGACATGACTGAGCGACTGAACAGCAAATCGAGGAGCGGGAGCCCCCAAGGTCACAGCAGGGAAGGAAACTCCCACGATGAGTCTGTACATCCCCTCCTGCCTGTGGGACGGTGGCCGCCGGGGCATCCGAGTACCAGGCGCCAGACCCCGCCCGGACCCTGATCTCTCAGCAGAGCTGCCCGCCTCCCGGCTGGAGACCTGGCTGCTCTTTGACGCTTCAAGCACGGGCCAGGAGCAGGTGCTTGTGTCCTGCGCTCACTGGTGACCTCACTCTCCCCGTGGTGGCCACCATGTCAGGGGTTTCTCTCGGGCAGCACAGTGAGTCCGAAATGTGCAAATCCACACGGGGTAAGTGCGGGTCAGATGATGACTCTGAGGAGCCCTCAGCCCTGAGAGAATTCACAGCCCTCCACTTCCACCCCAAATGCAATTTGAAAAGAACCACTGAACTCTAGGACTCAAGAACTGTGATCTTGCCACCAGAGAACATTCAGATGTGCTTTTGGTTTTTTTCTGTGAAAAATCAAGCAGTCGATTATGCCGCGGTGTATTCCTGGTCTTTGCGGACACCCTGCGGTGAGGAGTCCTCGGCCACAGTGACTCTGACCTTTGAGGGACCCGGCACTGGATGTGGGAGAGGAGCCCCCAGACAGGCAGAGAGGAGGATGAGGCAGGCACTGCTGCCCAGGGCAGGGCTTGTTGAAAGGCCTGGAGGCAGGCGGCACGACCAGAAGGACCCTGAATTCTCAGCGTGTCC
>CM035275.1:89917517-89928426 GCA_020226075.1 Hydropotes inermis | reverse complement strand
ATTTTTTCACTCAAAGTGTGAAATACTGAGAGTCATGATGCTGCTCACAGAAACCCTGAATCATCGTGGAAAAGTAGTAGAAAAGTGCTGCTGGGGCATCAGGAGTCATGCTTATCATCAATTAAGTAACTGGACATTCAATCTGCCCCCTGACAAGGAGGGGTCAGGCCTCCCAGGTGGTGCCGTGGTGAAAGAGTCTGCCTGCCAGTGCAGGAGAGGTAAGAGACTTGTGCTTAACCCCTGGGTAGGGAAGATCCCCTGGAGAAGGAAATGGCAACCCACTCCAGCATTCTTGCCTGGAGAATCCCATGAACGGAGGAGCCTGGTGGGCTGCAGTCCACGGGGTCGCAAAGAGTCAGACACGACTGAGCCACTGAGCACATAAGGAGGGGTCAGGGTTCAGGGCGTGAGCGTGGGAGGCTGACCTTGTCATCTAACGTCAGACACTGCCCACCCGTGGTGTCCAAGCTAAGCCACTGGAGATCCCTCTGGGCTTCAGCATCCTCAGCACGGCAATGGGGCGCTAAGAAGTGAAAAAGGCTATGGACAGTGGACAGTGCTATGCATTACAGGGATAATATACTTGGTGCTATTTGAGAATACACGGCGATGCCCTGTGATTAAGAGATAAGTAAGCTCTGATGTGCAGGGTTGTCACAGGAGATAAAAAGCCATTGGAGGGCTGGTGGTGAAGCAGAAGCAAGCGCTGGGGAGAATTAGCTGCAGCTGGACGGGAGCTGACATCAGGACAAGCTGATAGCAGAGGGCATGTCCTCAGCCTCTCCTAGGATCTGATGTCCTACACTCCCCCAGGGCTCATGGCAGTGACATCCCTCGAAGGAAGAAGACAGTACTGGGATGGTTGTGTTCAGAGAGGGATGTGCAGACATGTGGTGGGGCTGGGAAAAATTATGCAGGACTGCTGGGTGTAAAGAGCTGGGATGAGTGGGGGAAATGGACTGTTTAAGTAGCAACCCCAGGACCACACTGGGTTTCCATTTCCAGTGCATGTGCACCCATTTCTGCCCTGCAAGGGGCCCTGGGTTCTGCAATATTCCTGCCAGTGTGGACTGATGTCTTATTTTTTTCAATATTCCCATTGGATTCTGAACCTCCCGTGGCTGCCGGACCTCCTCTCCAGAGATACTGTCCTCCGCACTGTCTGCCTTCGCACTCACTCTCAGGGTCCCCTCCTACCGCTTGTCATTGCTGACCATTACAGTCACCCCAACTCCAGGTTCAAGCATCTCTGCCCAGTGCCTTGAGCGGCCCGCATTACCCAGCGTCCCAGAACCCCACACGCCGCAGTGTCTTCAGTCCACTGACTTGGCCACAGCCTCACCACCTCTCAATCCACTTCCCCTTTGCAGGGACTGCACTTCCAGGTTAATCTTTACCATCACTTTACTCATATTCCTAGCTCTCTCATCTCTGCCTGTCTCTGCTGCACTAAGTTACAACCCAGGTTAAATTCACCTCTCCACCTATTTCATATCAACTGCATGTGGGACTGGAGAAAACACACATCCGCGCTAACTGGACGAGCAACCTCCAGGGGGCTGCCCGGAAAGCCTCAATATTTATTCATACTGTATCATCCTTCCCTCCTCTATGCTGCCTCCAAAACCCCTCCTGCCTCTTAAAACATCCAACACCTCCTTTGTCATGTGTGCCCCCAGCTAACCCCGCTTCCCATATCACTGAGTAGAAATAATCAGAACAGAACTGCATCACCTCCCGTCACAACCACCTATCCATCTGAGCATGTGACCATGGACTTTACCTTCCCTCCAGATACAAAGCTCAACCCCTTCTCCCCTGCACGAGGCCCTGCCCCGCTCTCCTACTCAAGGACATCACTATAGCAACCCTCCCCGCCCCTCCAGCACCATCGAATCGGCCCTCCCCCGGACCACCGTCAGCACAGCAGCAGTGTGGGACGCCCCGCTGCAGACCGCCCCGCTGCAGACCGGAGCAGAGCACTGTCTCACCCTCTTCCTCCCAGCTCCTGGTCCAGGCCCCTCCCCTTCACAGCGCCGGAAACACCGTTTGTCCTCTGAGCCTCGCTTATCTTCTGAGCCCAATTCCAGACAGCTGGCCATCATCTCTCTGCAGATGCTACGTACATCCCAATGAAGCTGAAGGAAATGAAAACTCCCAGTAGCGGCAGATGCTCCCCGACTTCAGAAAGTCCGTAGACGCCGAACAAGGGGTCACGCTGGGTTCCCTCCTCGCACCAGTGCCACCCCAGCCATGTGGGTTCTGCCCACCCAGTGGCAAACCCCGAACCCCCCTCCTCCTCCCCTCCACTGGACCCACCTCCCACACCAAACCAGCCTCCTCCCCGCTGCCTCGTCTGGCCCCTTCATGTTCCAATTTCCCGGGACAACGATGACTGAATGGTCATGAGCTGCAAAATGACGGTAATAGAATGAGTAGGAGCCCCACGCCACCTCCCCATCACACCTGGACTGAACTCCGCACCCCACGTCCCTGACCTCTGCCTGCTTCTGCGGCCGCACCCCCATCCGCTGCACCTCCAGACCTGACACCACGGCCACCGCCAGCCTTCTCTCCTTTCCTAGAGCAAGTCACACCTGTCCCCACCGCTGCCCCCTGCTTCTGTGTGTCCCTCCGTTTGCAGCACTCCTCACTCACATGCCCCCTGCATCCTCCCCTCTCCTCACTCAGGTCTTGGCTCGAACGTCCCCACTTCATGAGGTTCCCTTCACACCCATCCGTGGGTACCCCCTACCAGTCAATATCCATTACATCCATCTCTTGCCTTTTCCTGAGAGCACTAGTCGCCATCTGAAATACCTTGTTTATTTTCCATGACTTTTTTTCATCCTTGCTTGGATGTTTGGTCCATGAGAGCAGCTATTGTGCTGTCTGGTTGAATATGACATCCCTCAAGCATAGATCAATGCCCAGCCCAGCAGGTCTTCAATAAGGACTTGCTGCCACAGTGGATAATAAGAGCGGATACTTCCTGCCCTTTTTTGAAGTGTTGCTTTCTGCGTGTGTGTTTCTCACATATTAACCCTTAATCCTCACGACCATTCTACAAGGCCACACCTCATTATTCCAACGTGATGAGAGAGCAAGGTGCCCTGCGGGCAGGCGTGTGATACACCCATAGCCCCAGAGCCAGGCCGTCACGCAGGCAGAGCAGGAGCCCAGCTCTCGCCCCCACCAGAACGCAGGCTGTCCCCATAAACATCGCTTGAGAATAAGAAAGGTTAGAGCCGAGTGTTTGGGCATAACTTTGATTTTCTTCCCCCCGCCCCCCAAAGCATGGAAAAGAGAGGATGGTAAAAAGGTCTCAGCCTCAAAAATGTAATGGAACAGAGCATACCTTGGGAAAAAAATTTCAATTTTTCTCCAAACGGTTCTAAGCATAGTTACTAGGTCTTCCGCTATACTGATCAAACAGAAGCAAATATATATTATAATATAAAAGTGGCATTTCCTCTTTAAGAATTCATGTTTGAAAATGCTTTTTAAACTTCTTTTTAATGCAATTTGGCATTATGAAGGGGGAGAGCAGTAAATCGATGTCACACTCTTCCTCATGACCTAGAAAAAGTAGTTGTGTTGAGCAGTCACCCATGTCCCCAGGTACCATGTAATTATTTCCCCATGAATGCTCGTGTTGACAGCTGTTTAGAGTTGTTCTGTGTTTTATCATGCTAATCAAATAATGCCTTGCAGATACCAGTGGTGGCTCAATATTTTAATCCAACTTGCAAAGCATTGTAGACTTTACTTCATTAAAAAAAAACCCCACTGTCAAAAAGCACAACATTATGCAAGCAATTCACCACCCAGCCCTTCTCGGTACTTTGCAGACGTTGGCACATCTTTGATGCAAAAGCAAATACGCCCATCACCCAGGTGGACAGAACAGGTTAAGGCTGAGGGAAGCATCCTCATTCTCCTCTGTGCTTCTGTTAGGTTTTCGGGGCTGCTTAATAAATGTTGGCTGCGCAAGGCTCGCTGCCACCTGCAAACAAGGGCCCGTCTGGTGACCGGCCCTGCTGGATGTGTCAAGGCGAGGATGTGATGTGGCCTGAGAGGGGTTTGCTCACGATTTCATCAGGAGCCAGGAGATGCATGAGTCTGGCGCTTGGCTCTGAGACAGTGTCTGCAAGACCTCCCCAGACAAGTGTGTGTTCGCGGGTACTCAGTTCAGGGAACCAGGTGGGCTGATGAGGGGACGGACAGACTCTCCGTCCTGGGCAGATGGCTCTCTGCTCAGGTTCTCCGCCCTCACCGTCCCCGCTCTCTGACGAATTTCCTCCTTCCCCACCAGGACGCATGAGGTTCGGTAACGATGCCAGTCAGTAGTTTCAGAAAAACAAATCAACACAAATTCCCTTGTAACCAATCTTTCTTTTTCCTATCAGAGGAAGTCAGATAAACCAGTCAGGCGGAAAGAGCATTATGCTCTACACATGATTGCCAGAGTTTAAAGATATTTCTCTGGTTATAACCATAAAGAAAATTGCCCTCATATCTTTCCATGTTTTTGGGACACATTTCTGTAAGAACACAAAATTGGCTCTTAAGGCACAGGCACCCTTGATTGCTAGGAGCGTGTGGTTTCTGTTCCTAATTACTAAGTTAATTACCTCTGAACATAGCGGCTTATTTCCTCAACAGATAAACCCTCCAGCTTCAGACAAGGTGAGGGCTGAGAGCTCTCTGGCATGGACCATCCTCACCATTCCTGCACTCAGAAAGAACTGCAAGCCAGGCATAGTATTTATTAGAAGTACCATTTTACTTCACATATTCCACAGTGGGTTTTGTTTTCTTTCCTTAGAGTCAAACTTTGATATTGCTTTTATTCAATTTTCCTGACATGAGGGGAGTCTCACCCATCTCACTGCAATATTTGAAGACTCGAGTAATTCATTGCTCTTTCTCCTCAGCCCAGCCATGGGCTGTAGGGGAAGCTTCCAACTTCTTTAGCATCATTTCTTGACCACTTGGAGCCCCAGCAGCGGGCTTCCCGTGAGGGTCCCCCGGGCACTGTCTCCAGGGGGCTGTGTTGACAGGCGGGGCTCCATCCCAGGAAGCCCGGAGCCTGGCTGCGTTTCTGACGCAGGCTGCATGACCTGGGGGAGGACGTGGGTGACCTGCTTCTCCTGAGCCCACGTGGAAGGTGGGAGCGGCCCGAGGTGAGTCTGCGGCCCCCCGAGGTGCTCAGACACAGGGGCGAGCAGACTGCAGAGCCGCATTCCCCGCCCACATGCAGCCCCCGTGCAAGGAGGCCTGGCAGGAAACATCCCCCAGAGAAATGTGGTGGGAGCTGGGCCAGCTGTAGGGTCAAGAGGCAAGTACACGCTCCTGGCCCCGAGATGAAGTTGGGCAGGCCCTCTGCTTTCCCTGGGGTGACCCGGAAGGGCATTATTGCCTGCTCTGCATTTCCACAAGCCCACACATACAGAGCGATGGGAGAACAGGGCAGCCCGGGTCGGGTGCCCGGGACCAGGCCCCAGGGCGATCTCTGGGCAAAGCCACAGACTGCCGATGCCCCACGCGCCCTCCCCCGGCACGCACCGCCCAGGAGGACTTTCCTGGCGGGAGGAGCTCACACCGCGGCTGCTTCCGTGGGAGCTGCCAGGGCTCATTCTCTCGGCCTGGACAGACCACCAGTCCGGGGGGCAGTCCCCAGAGCCCCCCACCACCATCTGTGCTTCCGGGAAACCGTCAGCTCCTGGCCGCCTTCCCGTCTGCCCAGGGCCTGCCTGACGAGGCTCCAGGGACGCCGCCACATGCCGGGGACCAGTCCCAGCCTTGCAGGAGTGTGGCGGCGGCCGAGGGCCTGGCGGACGCCGGTGACAGAAGGCCATTCTGCTCGGCCCCCGCTGTGATGCTGACACTAATCACCTCGCATCCAGGAAGGATTGGGGGCTGCACGCTTAAGGGTTTTTTTAATAATTGCTTAAGTTTTCCCAGCAGAGCTGTGATGGGAGCAGCTCACAGTCTCGCTCTGTCTGCCTCTGTCTGTGAAAAGCTCTGAGAGAGTTAAGGGGACCACAGGCACCTGCTCAGGCCGCCCCCCAAGGCAGCGATCCTCACGGGATCCCTTCTTCCCAATGAGGGGCCCCCTGCCCATGCCTGTCCCCCGGGATCTGTGGGTGGATGGCTCGGGGAGCACAAATGCCCCCTCTTCCTCTTCCTCTGGGCTCTGACCTTGGATGACCTTTCAGATCTTAAGAAGGATTCTCGGCCCTTAGCGCTGTGGGCATGTAGACCTCCGCACCATGTGTAGGGTGACAGGCTGCAGTGGGAGCTGATGGCTGGTCCTGGGAAGAGCCGCTCCGGCGGTCAGCCTCCTCTGCTGCCTGGCTGAAATCCCTGGGCAGGAGGCCCAGGTTACAGCCCCCAGCATTTGCCCCGTGCCGGCAGCAGCTTGATCACTGAGAGCTGAGCGAGCTAGAGCAGGGGGGCTGCTCCTGCCCCGGGATAACCCCCACCCCGCACCCCAAGGATGCTCCATACTCCACCTTCAGAGAGGCAAACCCCGGGTCTTCCAATGCCTCACCAACCATGTCTCCCTGCAGCCCCGCCTGGGCCTGGTCACCAGGCCATCAGCTCACGCCAGTGGGGACGGCTGCACCGGCAGAGGTGGGGGTACCTGAGGGCCTTGCCACCCCCGGCACTCAGAGACCCGTGGGCAGCTCTCACTAAGTGCCCACCATGTTCCCGACCTGGGCTACTGCCAGGAGGTGGGCCCTCCAAAGGTCACTTGGGTCTCCCCAGAACACTCGCAGCCTCCTGCTTGTAGAGGTTTAGGGGCAGAGGGATGCTGGAGGGAGGGGACAGAAAAACGCCACCCCCAGCGCTGACCGGAGGCCAGCAGAGCCCACGTGCCAGCACAGCAGCTCCAGGAAGCTGGGGGCCGTCACGGAAGTCACAGGGTGTCTGACTGTGTATCAGATCCTGGCCAGTGTAACGAAACATCCCAGCCTGGGAGACCTACGGCGTTCGGCTGCTCAGTCATGTCCGAGTCCGTGACCCTGTGGACTGCAGCGCGCCAGGCTCCCCCGTCCTTCAGCACCTCCCAGAGTCTTCTCAAGGGCTGAGCCAGTTCTCGGGGCCGCTGTCCTCTCCAGGGCTCCACCCGCATGAACCTCCACCTCCGCACAGCATCACGCCAGGGTGTGTGGTGTGAATTTGGGGGCCGCACACTGGGGCAGGCCCAGGCCCTCGCTCTCCCACCCTGCCCACACCCCGGCCCCTTGCTGACACAGACCTCCCCCCACAAGCACCCCTGCACTTCGGGGACTCCCCTCGGCGAGTGCGGGCTTCAGTCCACGCCGCTCACCCCGCTGCTCTGCCTCTGCCCCGGGAGCAAGGCGGGCAGCGGGCCACCCAGCTTGCGTCCTCCTGAAGCTCAACATGGGCAGGGAGGTCAAGGGAGGTGGGACCGGCGCTGACACAGACCACTCTGCGGACGGCTGCTTATCCTCCCGAATCCCTGAAGGGGGCGGTATCACCTCCACCTCCCGACAGAGGCACGTGGGTCTCAGATGATGTATCTCCTTTCCCACAGTCGTTCCATCGCTGAGGGGCGAGACCCTCATCACCAGCACCCCTGCCTCTCCGCCGAGACCACAAGCAAATTCACAGCCCCGGCTCAGAGCGCGCCCTCAAGTTCACAAAGCCACACCTCCTCTGGCTCAAACCTGGGCAGCGCTGCGGGTGACAGCTTTGGGAAAGGTAAGACCATCTCCACCAGAGCATCCTCTTGTCCTCGGTGGGGCAATCAAGCCCTCGCCTGATCGGGTTGGGGGCCACCCTCACCGCCTGCACTATTGCTCAGCTACTCTCCGTGGTTCCTCCTTCGCTCGCTTAGAAGAGCACCCTCACGTCTGGGTATCATCTCCCGAAAGGAAAACCTCCATGGAAGCCCCAAGATGATGCCACCTTACGGGTTAAACAGTCACTGTGAACAAAGGCATCTGGAAAGACAGGCTTCTCTTCAACTCCCCAAGTGACTTGCTGGTGAGTCCTTTAGAAAACAGCCTGATGAGTTGGAGCTTAACTCCCCACCTGACTGGGAGCCGGTATAAAAATGAGGAATGATCGTAATCCTGTGCCACTCAACTCCATTTTAATTGGAAATTATGTCAGAGATCCCTGCCTATCTGGACCTCACCTGTCTCCATCCTTTCAGTGTGCATGGATTTATGCGCCTGCTCTTATGAAAAGCTCTGCTATTTCCCATAAATATGCACAAGTTTCTGTTTGTACAATAAATATTACAAAGATCATAAGGAAATTAAAATGGAGCTTGAAGACGGCTGTCCTCTGATGATACACCGCGCATGAATCATGTCCTCAGGAACGTCTATCCCCAACCATCAGGCTTCTTATATAAATATTTCCACTCTTTGGTTCTAAATGGCAGAGGAGAGCCTGGCCTAATGGATTTACAGTTTATCAGTGAGTTTCAGGGAAGGTGTAGATGGATGGCTTCTCCCCAATCTAGAATTTATTTATAAACAATCGACCACTTTCAACTTTGCAGTCTGTTTGTTTTGGTAAACTGGCGTGCTGGCTGCAATTCACTTTGTTCATAAAGAAGAGCAGATTATCTACACCAGCTGAGTACCTGCATTCCTGTGGATTAAGTCATCAGAAAGTATTTGCAGAGGCATTTTTAAGGTACAGATGTTTATCTTATTTCTTAAGCATTCAATTTCTCCCTTGGGCACTGGGATGTGGTTCTAAAGATGGAGGTGTGCATGAAGTCAGGTTTAGAACATAAATTAAATGGCTCTAACACAGATGCATGACTAGAGATGGATGATAAACTTGAATGATAAAATGCCCAGTACCCTGGACGCCCTGTACCCCTGGCCTGAGCGGCTCTGACACTGACCGTGTGACCAGTGTCAAGGTTGCCGGGAGCAGGTGCCCTCAGCTGAGTCCTAGGTCTCACAGATGGAGGGTCTGGACCATCAGCCCCACAAGCAGAGACGTTGCCCCACTGCTATGCCATTCCAGTGTCTGCAGGCACCCTGGAGCACAGGAGATGCTCAGTAACTACCACTCAAATCACAACAATTAAACACACCCACGAAGCTCAGTGTTTGTCTGACCCAATGGAATCAAAAGCGGGAAGCATCAAGAGTCACCCCAAAGCTCTCCAGGTCAGCAGCCACCTCAGGCTCCAAACTGGGTGCTTTGAGCCCCTTGTCTGTAGATGCAAGGCCACCCAGGGGTCCATCTCGGCGTCTCCGGGGGTCACTCCAGGCTCAGGCAGGGAGCCCCAAGGAGAGGCCCTCGAGGGTAGAATGTTCAGGAGGCGCAGGGCAAGAGTGGGATCACACACGCTGGATGACTGGACCCCGAATCCCCCAGGCAGACCCCCAAGAGCGTCCGCTCTCCCTGCCTCTGTCTGCACGTCCTGACCCCTGGGAGGCAGCGGCTGCTTCCCCGAAGCCGAGAAGGACCCACTTGAATGGCCCCCCACACCATACCCTGGCGGCTGAGAAGGGCCCGGCTGACAGGTGGGTGTGGGGAAAGCCCAATGCCTGGGACTAGGCTCCAGCTGCCCGCCACGTGGCCACTCAGAGGACAAAACAGCCAGGATCACCACTAGTGTGAGCGGAAGGGGGGTCTCCAGGACTGGAGGAGTGTGGTGGGCTGGGGGTGGGAACTCCGGGCGCTATCACAGGCTGACCTCAGCAGGGCCCCTAGGCCAGCACCACGGCCCCAGGTAGCTTGCTGGGCTCAAGAGAACCCCCCACAGGTGCCCACGACTGCCCACTGCACCTTCTCCCACCAGGGGACACCAGCCTTTAGATGCCTGAGACCCACCAGTGAAGGCAGACACTGTGCTCTCCCCCAAGACACGTCTGCCCTCCCCGCCCCTGGGGCCAGGTGACTGCTGTTTCCAACAGCAACAAGTACCATGCTTGCTGTGGAAGAGACTTCATTCCACACCTTGTCATTACTTTAAAAGAAGAATGGGTCAGGAAGCCGAGGACCTTGGAGGATCAGCATAGAGATGACGGGCAGCACTCACCCGGGTACCTGCCAGCGCACCCCAGTTGGCATCAGTGGCCGTTCTCACAGCCCAGCTCAGTGATGGCCTGAAGGGAGGTTGTCTGGTCACTTCCCCCCAGACCACACCCCCTCTGCTGCGTGAAGACGCCCCCAGCTGGGGGGGACCGAGGGGCTGAGAGCAGGCATCCGGAAGCTGCTCATCAGCCCCCCCGGGGCCCACCCCCTGCTCCTGCCCCCAGCAGAGGGCAGGGCACCCTCGGCCACCCTAGGACCCACTGGAACCTTGGGCCTGGCTCCCGGTGGGAGAGCATTGGAGACCAGACGGGTCCACTCCCTTCCGGAGAAGCCCCCTTGTACCACCTTTCTACAGGGATGGCGAGTGAGGAAGGATGGGTCAAGCCCCCAGGGAGGCTCCTGGGTCAGCTCGGGCCCCCCAGGACTGCGTGAGGCCCTCTGCAGGCTTCCCCCAAAGAGGACCTGCCGCTGAGCTTGGGCAGCACCTGAGCCCGTGGGTCCTGCAGGGAGGCGATGGGATCGAGTTCTTCCACACACCCTGGGGGCAGCCGGGTCCTCATTCCCAGACACCACTCTGTCTCCTCATCCGCGTCTCTCCTGGACCCGAAAACAGGCACCTTCAGTTTATAGAAGAATCTGAAGTTCAAAGGGGTTGAGTAACTCTGGAGTCACAGTTGCTGATGAATAGAGCAGGGCTTCAAGCGCTTACTCCAAAACCCGTGTCTCTGATGACAAGTGGGGACATAACTGATATAGAACATCGTGCAAGGTTAATGTGTGCAAGGTGCTGATCTGATACACATATACTGCTAAGTGACCTCCACCCTCCCTCCACCCTGACCTCCATCCTCCCTCCACCCTGACC
>CM035275.1:89898930-89917417 GCA_020226075.1 Hydropotes inermis | reverse complement strand
CACCCTGACCTGCACCCTGACCTCCACCCTCCCTCCACCCTGACCTCTACCCCCCCTCCACCCTGACCTCTACCCTGGCCTTCAGTAACATCCAATCACAACACATAACTAACATTTCCTTTTGTGCTGAAAGCGTTTGAGATCTACTCTCTCAGCAATTTTCAAGCATCTAATACAATATTATAACCACAGTCACCGGCTCTATGCTGGCTCCCAGAACCCGTGACTCTGACGCTGGTGGTCTGTGCCCTCTGACGGACACCACCCCCACCCCACCTCCACCCCTGGTCACCACCACTCCACTCTCTGCTCTCATGAATTTGGCTTTTTTAGATTCTACACAAAAGTGAGGCCGTACTGTATTTGTCTTTCTTGTCTGTCTTATTTCCATAAGTGATTCTTGGTACAACCTTGTTCCTCACCTGCAGGTCAAGTCAGCCTGCAAGCCAAGTCAGCCTGCAAACCCTCATAGGGGACGAGAAAATATATTTTCTTCAACCCTCCTAGATTCTCGGCCAAGGTCTTACAGACTCGATTGACAGAAGGCAGGTCAACCCGAGAAGACAAACCGAGGCGCTTTAGAAGGTGCCTCCCGCACACACTCGGGAGCGCGGGTGGTGAGTGACCGGAGCGTGGCTGCACTCGGGCGCCCCCAGCGGCTCCGTGGGGACAGCACATTGCAGAGAAGCAACGGCAGAGGGGGAGGCCTGGAACCTTTGGAAGCACCTGGCGATCCCGGGAGGCAAACGCGTGGGGAGCGAAGGGCAGCGGAGGGCTGGGCGTCCGTGTGGCCCCTCTCTGGGCCGCTGGGCCCCCCAGCACTGCAGCCCTCGGTCTGGGGCGCCATCACAAGGGTGTCCGCGTTCTGCTCCAGGCCCTTGGGATGGGGTGCAGAGAGCTCCCCACATGTCTGCGGCTGCTCAGCTGCCTGCACTTCAAACACACCAGCGGCACAACTGGGGCGGCCAGCTCTGCACCGCTTCCCCCTGGAAGGAACTGACTCGGGTCCCAGGACGCAGACCGCGCAGGACAGCCAGGGGCTCACCTTATACCCCTTTAAGTGAGAAACCAGCGCAGGCAAAGGGGGTCATGCAACGGGCATTTAAAATTCTGCATAAAAATACAGCCGCCTTTCAAAAACTCCCTCCATCACACCCTGGCTACCCATTAGCACGGTCTGGGTTGTGGCGATGTCTCTGTGGGGAAGTTTGGCTTCTCCCAGCAGTGATGACACAAATGCCGCTGGATTTATGTCTTTCAAGAGAATATCACTTAAAAGTAAGTCTCATTTTTTTTTTTTTTAAAGAATATGATCAGTGGGGAAAGAAAAGAAGAAACAACCATGGTGAAGTTAGTTGCCCTGAGAACAAAGTTTGCAAGTGTCTATTTAAAGCCTCACATGTAGCTTCAGAGGGTTATTTAGTTGCGGGGGAAAAAAAAAATCCCAAGGCCTTTCCGGTGAAGAGGCTTATTTTGTTGCAGCCGCTGTGGGTGAGCCCCTCTTTTGAGTCAGCGCAGCAGGAGGAGACAGCAGTTAGCGATCATCGATTGCACTGGTGCTCGCAGAGCAGCAGGTAGCAATACCCTCCACTTGTATCTCGTGCTTAATGGTTTGTGCCTTAGCGAAGGATCTCCTTTCCACACATTAGGGAGATGCCAACAGCACTGCCCCGTCTGAGGCTCGGCTGCTGGACGGGCTTCCTGCAAAGTCACCGGGAACATTTAGCTCCAGAGCGAGGCGGCAACAGTGTGGGTAGAGCTGACAACACCAGCGGTGAATCAGTCAGTTCACTCGCTCCGTCACGTCTGACTGTTTGCAGCCCCATGGACTGCAGCATGCCAGGCCTCCCAACTCCCGGAGCTTACTCAAACTCATGTCCATCGAGTGGGTGATGCCATCCAGCCATCATATCTCTTTGTCTTTACAAACTGCTCACGGGGTCCTCAAGGTGAGAATGCAGAAGAGGTTTACACTCCCTTCTCCAGGGGACCACGTTTTGTCAGAGCTCTCCACCGTGACCTGTCCATCTCGGGTGGCCCTGCACGGCATGGCTGATAGTTTCATCGAGTCAAGAAAGTGAAATCTGTTAATGCATTAAAAAAATAAAGAAGAGGTCTCTACTGGGTTGGTACTCACTGCCACTTTCTGCCTCATGTTTATTCTAATTGCAGTGTCAACAATAGAAGAAACTAGGCACACACTCATGATCACATTCGAAGGAAAAGCAAAGCCCCTCCCTTTGCTCTGACGGTCAGGAGGGCTGTCTGCCCAGAGTGGGGGTCCTGGATTTCAGAGCCAGAGAAGGGGCAGCAGCAAGAGTGCCCTGGGGGGCTTCCCGTCCACAGCCAAGGGGGACACGCCGCGTGCCGGGCTGAGCCCCACAGCAGCGCCACGTGGCACTCACAGGCAGGGTCCCCTTTGAGGAAGGAAGACAGCCGGAGACAGAGTCCGTAGGCGACCAGAGGCCGCCTGCCGCTGACCGTGGCCGTGACACCATCCCCGGGATTTCAGTCCACCCGAAGCTCCGACCCGACCGGAGCTCCTCCGTGGTGTCCCGTGCCTCAGCACGTGGAGCGAGCGTCCATGCCTACCAGTGCGGGGTCATTTTAGATCAGTTGGAAACGCCTGCTTTCACAGGTTAAAATGCTCAGCCGTGTTATTGGAGCTGAACTTGAATCTTAGAGGGAGAGAATGAGGAATCCTAGTGTCCTAGGAATCAATGCATCCTTTGACCCTAAATTCAGGCCGGTCCACCACGCAGAGCTGCCCTCAGGACTGGTCCTCCTGAGGGAGCCCGCTCACCCGGAGGAGAGACGCCTGCTGCGTGCATGGCCCTGGACATCCAGGACACTTCCCGAGGTCAGGGCAGAGGGGGACGGAGGGGGCCGTGCCCAGCCACATGGCAGACTTAAGTCTGGGGGCCGGGGGCAGTGCACCTTCTTTACTCTGGGGGACAGGTGACCGTGCCTCTCTAAGAGTCTGCGCGGCGTGGTCAGCGCGGCTCAGCCAGCCAGCCTCTCGGCACGCGCCCAGCACTCAAGCAGCGCCGTTGACTCTGCGGTATTGCTGTCCATGGTTTCAGTCACACCAAAGACATGAGATGGAAAGTTCCAGAAATAAACAATTCGTGTTTCACACTGGATGCTGCTCTAAGAGGGCAGAATCTCGGGCTGTCTAGCTGTGTCCTGTCCGGGTCATCAGACTGGCCGTCCGGAGGCAGTGCCCGTGACCAGGTAAGCCTGTTCCTTGTTCAGTCGCTCGGTCCTGTCCGACCCTCTGTGACCCCATGGACTGCAGCGCGCCGGGCTTCCCCGTCCTCCACTGTTTCCCAGAGTTCGCTCAAACTCATGTCCCTTGACTTGGTGATGTTAACCATTACTTTGCTTAATAATGACCCTCTTCTACAGGTTTGAAAATTCTCACGCACACAGACACGCACTGTTGGAGGCAGGGGAAACGAACCAGTAGCTGGCGGAGCAGCGGCAGGATAGGTTTTCTAGCCCTGCCCCGCATGATATCCGCTTAGCCGCATGGCTTTGAGCGCATGAACTGTGGCTCTATGTATGTAATTCAGACGTCAGAAACTTAGCACACAGAAGAATGGAAACCACCTCACTATTAATTTTTATCTTCTTTTTTGCACATTGAAATGATCTTTTTGATATATTGAGTGAAATAAATTATATTATTGAAATTTTTTAAGAAGTGCTGCTGACACGGGATTTTCAGGGCGCCAGTAGTATTCTGCATCACACGGAATGGTGGGTACACGATACTGGGCGCTTGTCAAAGGCGCAAGTCCGCACAAGGAGGGAACCCTGACGTGAAACTACCAAAGTCAAAAGTGTTAGTTGCCCAGGCGTGTCCGACTCTTTGCGACCCTATGGACTCTGCAGGCAAGAACACTGGAGTGGGTTGCCTTTCCCTTCTCCAGAGCATCTTCCTAACCCAGGATCGAAGCCAGGTCTCCTGCATTGCAGGTATGTGCTGTAGTGAATCTAGCCCATCAGAATCCATTATCAGTGTCGCAACCGGGCGGCACCAATGCGAGGTGTTAATAAGAGGTGAAACTTTTGGGAGCTCTATGTATTAACACTATCTGCTCATTTACCTGTGAATCTTAAACTGTACTTAAAACAGAGGCTTACTTATAAAAATATAAATTAAAACAAATAGTTTTTAAGACGCCATCCCGGACCCAGGGCGGGGATGGACCCGCAGGGCAGGGGAACTGCCAGCTCAGCCAGGCGCCCCTCCTCTGGGCTTGCAGATGCTTTGGAATTATTGTTCTTTTCTGTTCCCCTGGGGCTCCCAGTGGCCAGACCAGCTAGAAAGTGAAACAGAAACGCCCTGCGGGGCCAGGTTGCAGCTGCCCGAGTGCGTATGCCCCACTTGCTGCCAGGTCTGACCCCAAGGGCTAGTCAGGGGCTGTCGGAGCAGAGAGCGTCACTTCGGAGCAGGTCATCTTTTCCAGACGTGGGAGGCACAAGGTCGGTGCCTTTCAGCATTGCTCTGCTGGCTGCAAACAGCCCCCATTATCTCCTTAGAAGGCGTCCCTGCCATTCCACTCACTCTTGCCTTGTAGATGGAGCCCGGGATTAAGCTCAGGAAAACAGGCAGAGGACGCGAGGTTGCAGCGAGAAGCTGAGGCTCGGGCGGCTGACGTGCGGCGGGTGAAGCAGGCAGGACCCTGTGGTCCTCCCCCGCCCCCCAAGTCCTCCACTGGCCTGTAGACTGTGGACAACTTTAGCCAAAGAATAAGCTTAATCAGAGGACTGGGAAAATGCAGAAGCAAAGGAAAGCAGTCAAACAGGACAAAACAATCAGAGCTTAGTCGTTAAGCAAAGTCAAGGACTTTAGTTCCTTCTCAAGGACGGTTGATGATATTCTGAGCCATACGCTGAGAGCTGCCTTATAGAGACTGAAAGGCCCACCAGCTGGAGGAAGTTAACAGCATGGGGACCAGGCCGCAGCTGCCACAATTCTGAGAACCGGCCTCAGGGAATGGAAACACACTGAGCCTGGAGCCGAAGGTTCACTGAGCTTCAATCAGATGACCCCGGGCAGACCCCTGACGACCAACTGCAGGATGACGTCAGAGCCTGAGCCGTGTCCCCATGTAGCCCTTGCTCCGCCTGTGTGAGCTCTTCCCCCTGTCAGGCCAGGAAGGGGGAGAGGGGTGGGGAGCTGGCCTCTGGACATGAGTCTGCCCTCCCCTCTGGAATAAAGCAAACCTTCCTTTCCACCAGTCTTGCTTCTCAAGTGTTTGCTTTCGAGCAGCCAGACCCCACTTTTGCGAACTCCAGCTCCGCCTTCCAGGAGCTCTGCCACATCAGAGAGTTGTCAGATTCTCTGCGTCTCAGTGAGAACGAGGTAGCAATGACGCAGCCAGGCGACGGGTGCCGATGACTCGAGTATCGCCGAGCAGTAATTACATGATCGACTATCCACATCAAGAGCGGCAGCACTGACAAGAAAAGGTAACGGGGCCTTTTGTTCTGACGTTGTTTTTCAGTGTTCACAGTTACCAAGGTGGAAGCCACCGCCAGCCGTGACCTAAACAGCAAGCACCTGGAGGCAGATAAGAAAGCTGTGAAAGCGTCAAAATTAATAACTCCGTTCACACAGGCGGGGGGAGGGCGGGCGGGCCAGGGGAAATGACCCCCAGGGTGCACGGCAGGCCAGGGCACCCCAGCACCCGTGGTGGCTTCTGCTTGCATTTTCTCTATCTTAAGAAAAAGCATGATGCTTCTTATGAGGCTATAAACAAAGCAAAACAAATGCCCACTACTCTGCAGGCTCTGTAGCAGATCACGATGTTTCCTGGGAGAGAAAGTTAAGAGGAGGGAATTCTGACCCCGCGGGGCAGGCCGGGTCCACAGATCATGGGCCACCTTGATCGCGTTTCGTTTCCCTTCAAAGCTGAGTGGAAACCTGGGCCTCTGGGGCTCAGGGTCCTGTGACCTTGGCTGCCTCAGGGCAATGCCCACCAGGGCCAGGGGGACGCTCTGGCCCACGCAGCCTCTCCAGGGAGACATCCAACTTCCTCCTCTTTCCAGGGCCCGACAGTCCTCGTCCTCCGGTCCCAGGCCATCTGGGGCAGATCCTGGCTCGTTTGAACCTGGACTCTCCCGGCCCGTGTGGGTGCCCGTGCTGGTGTGGTCCGATCAGCAGACAGAACCACGTCACCCCAGACGTCCGCGTCCAGAGAGGGTCACATGGCCCCGGGACAGCCCGTGGTGGAGAAGGAGACACACGGAATCTCACCCAAAGCCTCGGTGACTCCCTGGTCCCTGCCTCGAGTCCCCAGATGCAGCCCCTGCCAGATCAGAGTGGGCGGTCCACAGACCCCTGCCGACCCTCCCAGGGACCCCCGCCTGCCTCTGCCCTGGCCAGCGGCACACACCCCTGCTTGCAGCTGTGAGGCAGTGACAGCGTCTCCTTCCGTCCACCCTCGATTATCACCTGGACACTGGGCGCTGGAGGTCCCGGGGAGTGAGACTCCGGATGCCTCCCCAGAGAAGGCACAGGGGAGGCTGCGTAGTTGGACAGGGGCGGGGCGGTGACCCTACCGCCTGGATGGCACCTTGAGAGCAAGGGTGAGGGGGAAAGCCAGTTGCCACGGAGGTTTTGAGGTTTGACCTTGATCCTGGAGGCAAATCAACCTTGGCCAGGGAAGCAGGGAGCCAGTGGGCTCCAAAGCCCCCCAGTGAGCAGGTCTCCGAAGTCCACTCTCCCTAATAAGTGAATTTTGTTAACACTTTTCAAAACCAGATTAACATGGGAAGGTTGCAACAGAGAAGCCCGCAGGGAGAGGAAACCCAGGCCAAAGACCCGGGAGCGCTTAAAAATGGCCCGTGCCCAAGAATGCCAAGGCCCAACCGGAGCGCAGATGATGGTAAGAGAGGCGCATCGCTTAATGGCCAATAAATATTTCATGGGAGGCTTTATCCTATTGGAGAGAGATCAATGGATTCTGCAGAGTCAGCAGCATGCATGCCCCTCCACACCTGCACTTCAGAGGAGGTGCGGGGTCTCTGCCAATCTGTCCCTGGGACTCTGGCCAGCAGCCTCCATGGCAAGCAGCTGGTGCCTAGAAAAGGGTCTGCTGAGGAGGATAATTTGGAGCAGGGCTGGCCGGGCCAGCCAGTTCCATTTTTGGACCTCACAGGCTCCTCCCTTTGGGGGTAAACACAACCTGCCAAAAGGCCCACGTCATGCATCTGAAAACAGATTTTCCCACAATCTGCGCATCAACGAGGTCAGGACAGCACCCGTGCGCTGAGTTGAGACTGTGATCCTGACTGGGCAGCCTGGGAACCCACCCGTGGGGAAGGCCTCCTGAGTGTCCCCACGGGCGGGCCCCCGGCGGGCACCCTGGGCCACCAGAGGTGCCGTGTCACGAGCCCAGGTGTGTGCTCCGCCCACAGAGCACATGCGATAGGCAGGCGAGCCGCCGTCCCCGCAGGGTTACATCTGGCAGGAGCAGGCGGCGGGCAGCCGTTCTGTGTCTGAACAAGCTGACGCCCCTGACACCCCCTTGGGGCTGACTTGGTGACACCCCCAGGCCCCTCTATGGGAGGGCTTGCTGCCCCGGGCTGGGCAGGGGTCAGGAGATGACCTACGGGCCTCCGAACCCCAGGGCCTGCCTCGCTGCCAGGAGCCCCCTCAACTGGGCCATGTCCTTAGCAGTGGCCACGCCCATGACAAATTGAGGAAATAATGGCCCAGCCACTGGCATCCGCCCAGCGACAACTCTGATGGGCCCCGGGTCCACGGAGGCCCTCCCGGTCAGCATCTTGTGTGGACCCAGTCTCAGAGCTGACTTCCTGGAGTCCCACCCCACCCCTTCTTCTCCTGTTTGCCTACAGCCTGCCCCCTCTCCCTATTTCTCTGCCCTGTTGTAAAGTTTGCTTCACTCTAGCTTCCCTCGTAGTAAAGAATCTGTCTGCAATGCAGGAGACCCAGGTACGATTCCTGGGTTGGGAAGATCCCTGGAGAAGAAAATGGCAACCCACTCCAGTATTCTTGCCTGGAGAACCCCAGGGACAGAGGACCTGGTGGGTTACAGTCCAGGGGATCGCACAAGTCGGACACGACTTAGCAACTAAACCAGCACCAGCTACCCCCAAGGGTCTGACCTCCCCCGATCTTGTCCCCGGGAGCCCTGTCTGCCCCGGGCCTGGGCCCCCTCCTACTTCTCCTCATTCTCCCTGGACCGCTGTGACCCCCTCATTTACATAAGATGCCCTCGCCCCCGCCTTGGCCTCCACGCAGGGGCTCTGGGTCCCTGCCGTCCAGCTGACCTGTGCCCCGGGCAGCCTCTGCTCCCTGGTGGGCCACGGCCTCTGGGTCAGCCCTGCTCTGCAGGACACCCTTCTGGGCTTCACAGGTCCCGTCTTAGCAAGACGCTCCCCAGGGTCTTCCAGGCCCGACCATCAGACGCTTCCGGAGTCATCAGATGCCGTAACCTGATGGCTCCTGCGGCCTCCGTCCCTTCCGGTAGCAGAGACCCTGCTGTGATACATTCCCTTGCTCTCCCAACCAGGGTACCAGCCCTGCGCCGAGCGCGGAGTCTCCATGGAGGCGGTCTGCACTGGAACAAGCAGGGCTCGGGGATTCTACGCTTAGAAACAGGATGCAAACCAGAAAGCTCATAATCTGTTTAGAAATCAGCTAATTTCTGCTGATGACATTTAAGATGGCACCATGTTTCAGAGATGGAGAGACTCAGACAGGACCACCTGCCCGCATCAGCTTGGCTGCCTGGGACATAGCCCAACCCGGATGTGTGTTTGTTCTGAAAACAGCCCCGGATACGGTGACCCTGCAGCCTACATGTTTATAGTCTTGAAGTTTCCCTGAAGCTGGCACAGGCCCTACTTGGAGCTCTGCCGCTCGATCTGGGGTGAGCAGAAGGGACTGTTGTTCTTGTTGTTTATTCACTTAGTCACGTCTGACTCTGTGCGGCCCCGTGGGCTGCAGCCCGCCAGGCTCCTCTGTCCATGGGATTCTCTAGGCAAGGGTACTGGAGGGGGTTCCCATTCCCTCCTCCAGGGGATCTTCCAGACCCAGGGATTGAATGCACGTCTATTGCATCTCCTGCTTCATCAGGCAGGTTCTTTACCAGCTGGGCCACCAGGGAAGCCCCATCTGAGGAATGTCAAGTGCTCATCTAGAACTAATGTGATCTAATTGTGTGGATTGTTTTCATGCATCTTAGGAAACATCTTGAGAGAGACACACTATTCTACATCTCTGCACGTGATGAATCATGCAAATGACCCAGTTCAGCTCCTGAATAATTCATCACCATCGTTTATTTACAAAGGAAAACGATACTTGATTGGTTCGGCCGATTTTCAGGCACCGCTTCTGTCAGTAAACGGAACCCCCCAGCGTGTGGGCGAAAGGCCCAAGGGAGTGGGAGGTGCCCTGCGCGGGAGAAGCGCACAGACTTTCTCTCCCCGAATTCCTCAGTTCTGGAGAAAACAAGTGTTGATTTGATCTGGTCCATTTTGAAAAGTCTTCGTGGTGTACTGACACTGCTTTCAAAAGAAACATCCCCTTCCCGCGGCTCTCATCCCACTTCTGAGGGCCCTCTGCTGGCCCTCTCTTTAGAAAGGCCTTTCATTTTCCTCACTGTCGCCTTGAGGAACCAAAGCAGAGAACGGGCAGTTGGGCGGCGCTGGGATGGGCCTGGGAGGACAGTGAGGGGCACCCGGAGATCGGGGAGGTGCGGGGGTGAGAGGTGCCCTTTGGGGCCTTGGGGCCCGAGGGTGTCCAGCAGGAAGCCGCTTGCTCACGGTCATCACTGGTTCGTCCACCTCCTGAGCTCTTCAGACAGGTGGGGTCTGTCCCCTCCGAGGCTTTGCAGCTCTTCTGCTTCATCAAAGCTGCCCAGCTGCTGGGGACCGGCCCCCAGCCCTCACCCCCCGACAAGCCCCTAGAGTGCAACCCCGCAAGGAAGGCCCAGAGCGTCCGAGCGCCAGGCGAGCCCCAGTGACGGGGACCCTGCAGCCATGCCCAGAGGACGCCCCACCTGTGCGCCCAGTGGACGCGGCCAGCCCCTCGCCGTCTTCTGCCTTCCCTCCCAGTCGTGATCCTGCCTTCCCCGGGAAGAGGGGCACTCTGCTGGGCAGGGGCCTGGTTGCCTGTGGAGCCCAGATTGCCGAGGTCTTTCTGGGGCTCAGTCTCCTTTTCCCATTTTTCATTCCTTCTTCCCCAGAACCCAGGTCTACCCTCATTCTTGTGTCTGCCTCTGACCGCTCTGTGCCACTTCTCCCCTGCCCTCCTCGTCCCAAGCTGGGGGAGCTGAGGCCACCAGCTGCACCAGACCCTCCTCTCGCTGGGTCTCACTCACATACGGGGGGTGAGCAGGGTGGACAACAGGCTTGTCCTCGGTCCATCCTGTCCATGGCTCCATCTCCAGGTGATGCCCTCAGGGGTCCTTCGTCCCCCAGAACTGTTCCGATCAGCATTCAGCGCCAGCAAATGCTTTATTCCCAAAAGGGGGCGTGGGCTCGAGCTTTAGAAGGAGCAAAACACGTGCATGGCATAAACTCAAATGGCACAGAGCCTGGCTGATGCCCAGCTGCCTCCTCCCCAGCGGCCACAGGGCATCTTCATTCTGAGTCTCGCCCCTGAGCGGCAGGGTCTGAGTCCTAGGATGGGGGCCCATCACCTCAGCGCCCAGCAGCACTGGTCACCCCTCTGTCCTTGCCCCTGGGGGTTGGCTGGACACTAGGCCCCTGACTGACCCCTGCTCCCCACCCCCCGCCCCCTCGCCTGGGGCAAGTCACACTTTCACATGAACCCGTATCCCAGCGTCTCCTTCCAAGAAACCCAAAGCAAGACACATATACACAGCGAAATGCCCCCTCTGTACGCAGTCCCAGCCCTCCAGGCCCCTCCCCAGAAGCCGCCCCTCTGTTGGTCCCAGGGATGCCACCGCAGCAGGCAGAGCAGGGGCCAGGAGCCCTGCCCTCCCCACCTGCAAAATGGGACAATAACAGCTCCGAAGCGACATGATGGCTTTGTCGGGAGTATCGGAGGCGTTCCTGTTCACAAAGTGCTGAGTGCGGCGGTCACACTGGGCCGCTCTCTCCTACTGTGTGCTGTCACTAAATATTCTCATGCACATTCGAACCTCTTCTCTCCCCCGGCCTCCCGCTTTGACCCATCTGCAGATGAGAGCAGATTTCCCGGGATCCCGGTCCTGCCTCACCTGTCTGGGAGGATGGGTCCCTGGGAGATGCTCGTTGCGGCCAGGCTCCGGTCCCGCAAAGCTGGCAGAATGGTGGGAGCTGGCGGACTGGGTCGCCACTCCTTTCGGAGCTCAGCCAAGTCTAAGCCCAAGGGAGGGTTCTCGTGGACCCCAGGAGAAAGAGAGGGGCTGTATCTGAAAGCCTCGTGGCCACACCAGCTTGCATGCTCATGGAGCAGACCCCACATCATCAGAAATGAAGAAGCAGCTGGGGAGACCCCCAGCCATGTCCCCACTGAGGTGTCCAGGCCACATCACTCATCACTGCGGGCCCAGCAAGGCTGAGGCTTGGAAACGCCATGCAGGTGACACCCCGGGACTGCAGCTGATCCCTCTGCCATTGCAGGCACTCTGGACTGAAACATCTGCCTGGACTCGTGTCAGAGCTGATCACGCTGAGAGCAGGAGTGTGAGGGGCGGGGGGCAGGCAGAGAGCATGCTCGTCTCCTGATGAAACAGTCAGGGGAAACAGCCAGGCAGCTGACCAGTCCAGCAATTAACCCAGCCTGCATCTTTCAGACAAGACTGGGTGCCACGTGAGACTGAATAAACTATATCGATCATTTTGGAGTTAGTTCGTAGGACTGAGAATTCAGCCTGGGGCTTCAACCTCATTAAACCCCTCATCGCCAATGTTTCCCTTCAGGCTGATCTGAGAAACATTTCTGTCTGCATTTGGCTCCCACCTGTTGGAATTTTACATCCTTCTAGATTCATAGAATATTAATAACGTGGACAAAGCTGTCAATTTCACCTCTTATCCCTTTAGCTGCCTTTTACCCGGATGACTGTGGAATCACTCACTGGACCGCATTTTTATTTCTAGCCCTTTAATGACACCAAGAAAATACTTACACTTCACAAGCCAGAAAAAGTCTTTCCTAGGAGTCACCATTTTCTAATAGCTCTTAAAAAGTAAATCGGTGAGGCATCAACAAAGCATAGTTTTACTTTCAACACGTTGACCTGAATTCTCTCTCTGATCAGGAAAATCCTAGGTCAGATGTAGGGATTTCTGGAGGCTCGCTAACTCTATTTCCTGAGCAACCTCATACGCATGGGCTGTAGTTCTAGAATAATATACCTCTTCTTACCATGAAATTAGTGACAGGATTAAATTGCATGAAGAAAAGAGCAATCCATTAGCATTGCTGGTCCCACGAATTGCCTCTATTTTTCTCTCTGTGACCTTAATAGGCCTTTAATCAACACTTCTTTGAACAGTGTAAGATAGAATTTCCAGAAGATCCTAATGTGAGTAGTAATTAACATCTTAATTTAGACTTACTCAACCCAACACTTGTTTGGTGAAAATAACAGATGTGAACATTGCCAGTTAATGCAAGAGTGTGGAAAGCTAATCATGCGCTTTCCAACTCCATTCAAGGTCCATGTGGGAAGCCAAGGCTTGCTCAGCGTGGAGGGCTGTCCTTAGGGCCTGCCGAGCTGCTTTGGAAGATGCCTCACAGGTGTCCCTGCCAGCCTAGCCAGGTGTCAGGTAAGGTAAATCCTGGAGGTCTGAGCATGGGGTGGACACAGCTCTCTGCGTCTGTGGTCTTCACCTGGACTGTCAGATACGGTGCCCTTTTCCACCTGCAGAGAAAGCCTTCCTTCAAACGACCCTGCACAGAAAAGGACCTCCAGGGCTTGAGACAAAAGCTGTGTATCTACATTCACGTGGCAAATATACAAGAAGTATGCCAGTGAATATGCAAAGAAGTGAAAGGATGCAGCTGTGAGCCGTGTGCTACACTGAGATTCATGACCTCTGAAGAGGATTTCAATCCGGGGCCAGAGATGAGGCTTGACCACTCGGAGATTAGTGTGGAATTTTATTAAAGTATAAAAGAGATAGGGAAAGTTTCTGACATAGACACCAGAAGGGAACAGAAAGAGTGCCCCCTTGCTAGCTTTTAGTGGGGCGTTTTGTCTATCAGCAGCTTCTAATCAGATGAGAAAAACATCTCACGGCTGAGGGAGTTTCGCCAGGCCCCTCTCCCGCAATATGCATTTTTGGAGATAGGATGGCACAAGGCATGTCATCCCCCAACCATAAAACAAGGGACATGAACACTGGCTTGCTGAGCCATTATCGGCCTGTTAGGGGCCGACCAAAACCACCCACCCTGGCCAGGCACCATAGTGACCATTTGCATGAGTTGTTTTATGACAGGAGGTCCTGGTAAGGAACAGGGAACTAATAAGCCACCATCAACCGGGAGAGTTCAGGAAAGGTCAGAAGGAGACACCGCATGTCCAACCTCCTCCCAGAATCCTTTTCACTGGCATCCATCTTGGCTGAGCAAGGCGTGCACCACCAGGAAGGACTCTGAGTCAGAATGATGGGCTGAAGACGACCCGGAAACTAATCCCATCAGCATAAAACCCAAGGCTGCGAGCCACCTGGCAGAGCAGTCCTCCGGGGCTCCCTCACCCTCCTGCTCTCCGCCCGGGCGCCCCTTCCCAATGAAGTCTCTTGCTCTGTCAGCACGTGTGTCTCCTCAGGCAATTCATTTCCGAGTGCAGACAAGAGCCCAGTTTCAGGCCCTGGAAGGGGGCCGAAGAGGCTTGAGAACAGTTGAGTTCGTGCGAAATCAGGTGTCCTCACACACCTGCCAAAGAGACCTCTGCCACTCGCAGTTTATTTCGTCCTGCTGCTTGCGGACCTCTGGCCTCCCTACTTGGTAACCGTCTCGGAAGTACGCTCAAAATTCTCCAAGCGAGGCTTCAACAGTACGTGAACTGAGAACTTCCAAATGTTCAGGCTGGATTTAGAAAAGGCAGAAGAACCAGAGATCAAACTGCCAACATCTGTAGGATCATAGAAAAAGCAAGAGAATTCTGGAAGAGAATCTATTTCTGTTTTGCTGACTAAGCTACAGCCTTCGACTGTGTGGATCACAACAAACCATGGGAAATTCTGAGAGAGACGGGAATACCAGACCACCTGAGAAGGGTTGTGTTGTGCAAATACCCCCAACATGATTTGTTTCGTTCTATCAACCCAACATCACTGGCCACAGAGCTGGGCACAGACCTGTGGAACCAGCTCCCACGAGCTGGTCAGCGGCTGCCCCAGCATAGCCCGACAGTACCTGCTCCGTGGATGTGATGGGAGATGATGAAGCAATTTAGGAGGAGGAGGTGATGGGAGAAGCTCAGGTGACGGGACAGGGTGATGCTACAGGGGTCCCTGGAGCCACGTTTCTGCCCTTGAGGGGTGCCTGACACAGGAGGACAGTGCAAGCGTGAAAAGCTTCCTCCTACAGGGTGGCGTTAGCGAGAGGAATTCCCTGAGAATGGTGTGGAAGGCATGTCTAGGGAATCTGTGGGTGACCACGCCTCTGACATCACTGCTTGACACAAATAAATGAAATACAAAACTGGAGAGGAAAAAGAAACACAGAACAGACAAGGCTAGTCTGTATGCCAGTAGGTTCTGCCTGAGATTTTTGCAAATATTTCTAAAAATTTCATCTAACAGATTTATAATTAGTGTGAAAAACAAATATTCCAATACAACGGAGGTACGTCTATGAAAGAAAAGAAAAGCTGGCTCACTCTAACCAAAATTAACATAGAAATCTGCATCCAGTCATGGTAGACACGGCCTTTGATGCCAACCATTCCACTGAGAAGAGCTGTAAAAGCTGGATGTCGAAGGGGGCCAGAGGGACCTTCTGGGGCATGTCACAGTGGCGGTCCCAGATAAAGACTGACCCTCAGGACAGGCTTGGGCTGCGATATTTTTCCTGAGAAGATCCAAACAGAACGTCCTACTAAGACAGGCAGCAGAGCTCTGTGGCCTTGACACCCTGAGGGTCACCTTCTCCGGCCACTCGCACGCAGAACGAAAGCCCATCTGGAGGGTAGGATAGATATTTTCTGATGAAGAATGGACTTCATGAAGCAACCAAGACAGGAAAATAGAAAAGGAAGAAGGTCTTGAAAAGTCTGAAAACACCACTTGACTCTTAATGAAAACTGGTGTAACGGCTCCAGGTGATGGAGAAACATTCATCTCACTTCTTCTCAGACACAACGGCTTCCCGATCCCTGCATCTATAAAGCCTTAAATGACTGTGCCCGCCTGGAGCTCGAGATGTTGCTTCTGTCCGGCACAAGGGAAACCCGTCCAACAGCATCTCTTATCCGTCAAGCAGATGAGACCGGGGCTGTTCCTGGCCGCTCTGATAACAGGCGTTGGATGGAAGGGGTGGCTTCCTGCACCACAGAACTGTGTGTGCGGACTGCCAGACTTTAATGAGGAAAAGTAAGCCTGGCTCCTCCCAGCCTCGTCTGTGCTAAATCACTGACTCTCATGATCTCCCTGGAAAAGCCATTTGTTCCGTAATTATGTAAGTCCCATATACATGTCACAGGAAGGCAGCGGGCTTACTGTCTTAAATAAAATTTTATTAGCGCTAGGAACTTCCACAAACAGTCTCCACCACCAAGTCTCACTCCAAGTGGGGGTTTCACAGTAAAGAAGGCCTCTTCTGAAGAAGTTTGGTTTTGCCTGGCTTTGCTTTTCTTGTGGAAAATGAAGAGCCTGTTTCACTGAAATGGAGATGGGCAGCCCCGATCCAGCTCAAGCTTAGAAAGTGGACACGCCTGCCTCTTTGAGCCCTGCACAGCCGTGGGCCGGAGCAAGGCGGTCTGGGAAGTCTTTCTGGTTTCCGGGTTATCCTGGGAGACAGGCAGCAGCACAGCCCAGGGCAGCCCTGAGCTCAAGGTCACAGGGGGCCTGGCGTGGTGGCAGATGCGACGTTTGCTATAACGTGAGTTTTGTTAGTTTTTCTTCTTCAGTCGCTCAGTCACGTCCGACTTTTTCAACTCCATGGACTGCAGCGCACCAGGATTCCCTGCCCTGCACCATCTCCTGCCCGTTGAGTCGGTGATGCCGTCCAACCACCTCATCCTCTGTCATCCCCTTCTGCTCCTGCCTGCAATCTGTCCCAGAATCAGGGCCTTTTCAGTGAGTCGGCTCTTCATATCATGTGGCCAAAGTACCAGAGCTTCAGCATCAGTCCTTCCAGTGAATAGTCAGGGTTGATCTCCTTTAGGATGGACTGGTTGGATCTCCTTGCAGTCCAAGGGACCCTCAAGAGCCTTCTCCAACACCACAGTTCAAAAGCATCAACTCTTCGGTTCTCACCTTCTTTATGGTCCAACTCTCACATCCATACATGACCACTGGAAAAACCGTGGCTTTGACTGTACGGACCTCAGTCAGCCTTGGTCTAAAGTCACCATCTAAAGACTTAGCTACGTCCTCCGGATCTATTTGCTGTTTTCAAGAAACCAATGCTAGGAGTTCCCTGGTGGCCTAGTGGTTAAGATTCTGGGTTTTCACACTCTCACTGCTGTGACCAGGGTTCAATCTCTAGTTGGGGAAATGAGATCCCTCAAGCTGCTCAGCAGAGCAAAAAAAAAAAAGCCAGAACACCCATGCTCCCGGGGACAGAAGCAACAGTGTGAGTGTTTCTTAATCAAGTGCTCCATGCAACAAGCACCCTCTCCCTCCCCCTTAGCCTGCACAATCCCACCCCACCCCAGGAAGGGTCCTGACACACAGGGACCAGGGGTGGGGTGGGGTGTTTGTGGAGCGTCTAGTGATTGGGAAGCAGCTGGGAAGACTCCGGGCTTCTGAACAGGGAGAACTGAAGCCTGCAGGACGGCGTGACCACGACGACGAGGCAAAGCAGGAAGCAGGCCTTCAGGAGCCGCTCGCCTCCCGCGGGCTGCACGGCCCTGGCAGAGCCCAGCATCCAGGACCTTCGGGAGGGAGCCAGCCCCTGGGGTGGGAGGTCCTGGTGGGAGCTGGGGACGTGGCAAGTAGGGAGCCCGGTGGGTTCTGGCCAGAATGCGGGGATGTTCCGCGTTCTGCCCTTTGCTGTCCCCCAATTTCCCACCAGTGATTCCCTGACCTCGGCCACCAGGAAGCAGTAGAAAGCGGCCCGGAGCAGTCACTTTTGCCGTTTCCTGTGGTTCATAACTGGGTCACCAGGCACAGCCCAAACCCTCGGGGAGGGGATTCCACAAGGAAGTGGAGCCCCCGGAGACCGGCCTCACCTGGGCCCATCCCGCTGGCTGTCCGCCACCCCATGACAGCCGATGCACTGTGATGAGATGCTCGCCCTCAAGAGGCACCAGGAACAGAGACCCTCTGCAGGATGACCCGGCGGTATGCTGGCCCATCACACGCTCTGAGCCTCACCTTCCTTGCCTGGACCCTCCCGTGGTGCTTTCTCCTGGATGGATACATGTATCTTTTTGCTGAAGATGTATAGCTGAATATATTCAAATTAAATATGTATATGACACGGCACTAATTTATAGATAGATAAATAGATAGATTTGTTGCTATTAGGAAGTAGTTGTAGAAGACTAGACGTGGGAGTGGGGGAGAGGGGTGGAGACAGGATGAGGTAAAGAAACTAGTATTGAGAAAATGGCCCAGGTGAGGGATAAGAAACATCTCTGGACAGAAGAAGTGGATGGAGGCAAGTTTGTAAAAGGTGTTTCAGATTTCAGAAGGTCAGAATTGATGATGGACCAGTTGGGTCGCAAATGAAGAAGACTAGGGATTCCAATTTCTCCCGTTTCATCATATAGTAAATCTAGACGATGAAGACTCTTGGGAGTTCCTTGGACTGCAGAGATCAAACCAGTCAATCCTAAAGGAAATCAACCCTGTATATGCCTTGGAAGGACTGATGCTGAAGCTGAAGCTCCAGTACTTTGGCCACCTGATGTGAAGAGCCAGCTCATTGGAAAAGACCCTGATGCTGGGAAATATTAAAGGCAAAAGGAGAAGGGGTCGGTAGAGGATGAGATGGTTAGAGAGCATCACCGATTCAAAGGGCATGAATTTGAGCAAACTCTGGGAGATCGTGGAGGACAGGGAAGCCTGGTGTGCTGCAGCCCATGGGGTGGCAAAGAGTCGGACACGACACAACTTAGCAACTGAACAACCGCAACAGCGAACCAAAGTCTGTCTGGAGCTGAGGAGGACGCAACTCAGGAGAGAGGATGGGGTGCAGGTCCCCTCCAGACACGACCCCTACAGCCCCTTCCTCAGCAGGGGGCAGGGGGGCTCCCTGCTCTCTGATATGAGTAAAGCCCCAGGGCTGGGCAAATGGGGTGGGGCGGCGGGAAGCCAAAGGGCCAGCTTCCCCTGGCCTGTAGCGCTGGAGACCGTTCACCCAGCAACACGA
>CM035275.1:89827081-89886726 GCA_020226075.1 Hydropotes inermis | reverse complement strand
GACAGGGATGCGCCCACGCCAGGCCACCACTCACTGACGCTGCCAGAGTCCAACCAGGCAGGGTATGGGGGTTCTGGGTTTAGGCCGCTCGGCGTGCGGCTGTGCTTGGAGAATCAACTGTAGACAAGGCTTTGGTAATAAAATGACTACATTATATTCCTTGGTTTAAAGGCAGAAGTCCCATTCACATACTTAAAGTAACAAATGTAGATTAAACTTTTCACATTTGTAGAATGTCCCTAAAAATATGCCCCAGGTTTTAGGAATTAACCAGCACTGTCATTAGAACAATATTTGAGAAAGAATGTCCCAACTTTGCTAATCAGGACTTTCCACTCTGGGGTCCAAAGGCAGACCGCCTCCCACCCAACCTGCCAGGTGGGGGCTCCAGTTCTCAGCATCTGTCAGCACAGCCTCCTCATGGTCTCCAGGGTGCAGGCATGCAGGCTCCGTCACTTCAGTCATGCCCAACTGTCTGACCGCATGGACTGTAGTCTGCCAGGCCCCTCTGTTCATGGCATTCTCCAAGCAAGAATACTGGAGTGGGTTGCCATGCCCTCTTCCAGGGTTTCTTCCCAACCTGGAGATCAAACCTGGATCCCATTGCAGGGAGATTCTGTACCACTAAGCCACCTGGGAAGCCCCAAGTCTTCCCCCAAATGAAGACATTAATGGGTTGTCAAGAGAAACAGGCATTTGTCTTTTAAAAGATCTAACTTTTTAAAATGTATTAAAACTGAGATGCATATGGTTTATACACACATAAATTTGTCTGAAATTTATGCCAAGGAAGCCAGGGAAAATGTCAACCATAAATTGAAATGTTTGACTTTCAGTAAACAGAATATACAGCAGTGTATCCGATCATAAAATTAGACCCAGGCCCTCACCGGCCATCATAAAGCATGGATGTAACACTAACAGCGGTAACTGACTTCACAAAACTGCAAAAGCGCTCTGGGACAAACTGGGCTTTTCTCCCCAGGGTCACGTAGGTCGTAAACACCTCGCTGCATGGGTTGAGGGGCGCCACCCCGGAATCAATGTCTGTCCAGGGCCTTGGGCCCTTCTCTAGCACCTAAGAGAAGATCCGGCATGTGCTTTGCACATTTGCGCCTACCCAGTAATTACAGGGGCTCCAAGTTTTAAAACGTTTTATGAATCACTATTCTGAGTTCATATAGTTTTCCTTAGATTGTGATATGAAGATGAGGTAAGCATGGAAGATGAAACATGGACGCTTAAAGGGAAGGTGGGCCTGAGAGGCCATTTAATTCCACCCCTCCCTCCTTCAAGCATCTCGGAAGCACCTTGCTGGGTCCCGGGGGGTCCTGTCTCATGGTCTCTCCCCTCCGCTCGGCTGTGTCTCATTAAGAACACGGTGCTTTGACACACCCTACTATGTGAAGGGCCAGCCCAGGCGAAAGCCGGTTCCCACGTCTCCTCCCCCTCCCTTCATAGCACAGAGCAGAAAATGGGCAACAATCACGCCTCAATCTCAGCTGTGCCTTTTATTCTTTTATTAAAAAATATTTCTCATGCACCACGCATGCGCCTGATGCTTGCTGGCGCGTTCAGCTCCACAGAGCACAGGTCAGCAATGAGAGAATGGATGCATTCATTCTGCTGTCCTGTTACCAAACATGACTGGGTGAGAGCACCCAGGATTAGGGGGACATGAGGACATCGGCAAGCTGCTTTATAGACTGTCATACAGAGTGAAGTGAGCCAGAGAAAAACGAATATCATACATTAAAGAATGTATGTGGCATCTAGAAAAACGGTATAGATGATCTTATCTGCAAAACAGAAATAGAGACCCAATATAGAGAACAAATGTATGGACGATCAGGCAAGGGAAGGGACAGGATGAGCTGGGAGACTGGGGGTGACAGGTGTCCACCAACGTGTGTAACACAGGTGATCGGTGATGGCCTGCGTGCAGCACGGGGGCCTCAACTCACGGCTCCGTGGAGACGTGAATGGGAAGGAGACCCGATCACGTACACACACCGCCAAGCCACTCTGCTGAGCGGCGGAAGTTAGCAAGCATAGTAATGCACTCCAACTTTTAAAAAAAGACAAGGGCAAACTTGATAGGGAGAGTGAAACTCGAGCAAAATATTGCTGATGAGCAAATGGAAAATATTTTAAAAGGCTAGTGCTTTGATCTAGCAATTTTACATCTAAGAATCTGTAACAAGTAAATAATTAGAAATACATTTGATAACTTGAATTCAAGTGTTTTCAGCACAGTATAGTTTGCATCAATGAAAAATATAAAGAGATCTGAATATCAAGCCATAAGAGGTATCTTAAGTAAATGCTGGTATGTCTCCATAATAGAATTCTATAAGCCATCAAAATCCTATTATATGAGAACACCACTTGACACAAGAAAAATTCACAACACGTGAGTCTGTAAATTACTTTTTTGGGGAATTCACATCGTTATGACATTGAGTCCACACCTGTGGTATATTTCTCCATTTATTTGGGTCTTCTTTGATAACTTTTAAAATAAGTTTTTATTACTTTCCCTTATACATCTTTTTTAAGTTTATTGCTTGATATTTTTCAGGTAAACTCTGTAAGTGTTGGTGGCTGGTATTAGAAATGCAATTCAATTCAGTAAATAAGAAAATAGTCACAGTGTTCTTGTTTGGTTTTGTGTGTGTGTGTGTGTGTGTGTGTGTGTGTGTGTGTGTGACTATTTTCCTTTCCCATGAGCTTGTGCTCACATCTCTGCACCCTCCACAAAACAGCCTCTATGCCTGGGGTTTTGGGGAGTCATATACACACAGACTCTGTGTCTGGACCCCAGAGAGGAGAGTGGTCATCTGTGGACAACCAAGGGGAGACACCCACCTTGGAAAGTGAAGTGAGGGATTCAGACCCAGGACGGCAGCCACCCTGGAGGACGTGTGCATCACACTGTGAGAGAAAGTGCAGCTGACCCCAGGGTGGGCTTCCACCAGCACGGCAGGGACTGGAAGGAAGAGGTTCTCAGGTCAGTACCTTCAGAGATGTTCACACGGCCAGTGTGTGAGATGACAAGGGAGACAGAGGTCACGCGTGGACCAGGAGACCTCAGCTTCTCTGAGCTACTCACCGGAAAACAGGTCTCCTTCTAGGGGAGGAGCAGGCAGAGGAGGAGGAGAGAAATGTGGCCCTCACTGCTCCCTCTGAGGAGCGGTACCCAAGTCCACTCCTAAAACTGTGCTCCACCAAGGGGCTGACCTCAGAAGTTAGGCTTTCCTTCTCCTAACCCACTGGTTCACTCCCTGGTGGACGGTCAGCTGGGCAGTGGCTGTTGCTGGGGAGAAGGTGTATCAGTCAGCTCAGGCATCAGAACAAAATATCACAGACCTGGAGGACTTAAGTGACAGACTCAGGTATTTTTTTTACAGTTCTGGAGGCCAGGAAGTTCAAGATCAAGGTCCCTGAAGATTCTGTCCTTGGTGAGGCTCCCATACTGGCTTGCACAGCCATCTCTCACTGGGTCTCCACGTGACAAAGAATACAAATTCAGAAGTGTCTTCCTCTTCTTACGGGGGAACTAGTCCTATCCAGGGGGCTTCACCCTCGTGACTCATCAATACCTATTTTATCTCCCAGAGGCCCTGCCTCCTAATTTGATCACTTTGTGTGTTAGGACTTCAACATGTAAATTAAGGGACATGGAAAACTGAAAGTGTTAGTTACTCAGTTGTATCCAACTCTTTATGACCCCATGGGCTATAGCCCACCAGACTCCTCCACCCATGGGATTTTCCAGGCAAGAGTACTGGAGAGGGTTGCCATTCTCTTCTCCAGGGGATCTTCCCAACCAAGGGATCAAACCCGACTCTCCTGCATTGCAGGCAAGGTGGGGTCACAGAAACATTCAGGCCATAGCAGAAGGGGACCAGCAGTGCATGTGGAGACCACCCACGCCACAGCCATGTGTCCAGAGGACTTCCTGCTGGAGGACGGTCCGCCTCTGCCCCCAGGAGTCTCTGGATATGGGAACAGGGCACTCTATGAATGAGCTGCGAGTTCACACCTCACCCTGAGGACAAGCACACACGTCCTGTCTCATTTCTCACCTCAAATTATGCCCAGCACTGCCAGCTCCTAGCTATTTAGCAGGTAGATAATGAGGCCTAGGGACAACACAAAATGCCCCCAAAACATGCATCAATAATACAAAGAAATGGTATCAATTAGCATATTATTAATTTGCAAGTTCTCTTTCATTATGAAATTTAGAAAGTTAAATCTCTTTCCCTGTGCAGATTACAGTTGGCGGAAATTCAACCCCAAAGCTGCCCCTTTTCCTCCTCGCCCTGCTCAGAGCACCCCATCTCCCTGCTGGGGGTGGGCTGCACTGGCTTTGGGGGACACCATAGGCTTCCACGATTCCTCCCAAGTTGAAGCCTTCTTTCCCATGAATTGGAGAGAAGATGATGGAATCCCCAGGGCCTTTGACAGCTGTCTTCCACAAATCTGAATCCAGACTCAACATAAAGATTAAATGCCCCTCCTCCTGGGAGGCCAGTGCTGGCCCTCCGTCTGTAACGAGACTGCCTTCCCAGCTGCAAGGCCGTGCTGACTCCCTGCGTACACGCTGGTCTAGGTTGTTGGGGCAGGGGGGTTATTCTTGAAAACTTGAAGAAATGTATCCCTGATTTGCTTAATGTTCTTCATTCCAACAAGATATAACACTGTGCCAAAAGCCCTGCTTCTCCAGAGTTATCTGGGAAGCAAGTTAGCCCTCAGTTTGGCTCCAATCAAACTCATTTCTACTCTCACTGGGGGGCTTCCCAGGGGGTTCAGTGGTAAAGAACCCACCTCCCTATGCAGGACACATAGGAGATGAAGGCTTCACCCCTGAGTTGGGAAGATCCCCTGGAGGAGGAAATGGCAACCCACTCCAGTATTCTTGCCTGCAGAATCTCATGGACAGAGGAGCCTGGCAGGGCCATATAGTCCCTAGCATCGCAAAGAGTCAGACACGACTGAGCACACACACTGTTCTAATTATTGACTGTTTATTGATTACTTTCACTGATATTGCCCTGCATTTTATCTGGCAACTGTGCACCAATCCCACCTACTCAGTGCCCCAGATCCCTAGCTTACCATCCTGCCGGGTGAGGTCGTGCTCCCCTGAGTTCCTTCAAGGCTGGCAGGAGCCCCCCTCCTTCCCTTTATGCCAGTGAGGGGCTCCCTTCCTACCTGCTCTGGCCTCGGGACAGGCGGACGGTGTGTGGCGGGGTGGATGACGCCGGACGACTGAGCTTGGTGCTGGCGGAGCCGCTTCATTTGCTTCACTGCTCTTGGGCCTCATTTATTTTCTGTCCAGGAAAGCATTTCCCAGATGGAAACATGCATTTGTCTCAGTGTCCAAAGAGCCATTCACTCTCCCAGGAAAGCGCCTTCTCCGAGCTGAGGGCCCTGGACGGGCTCCTCGGTGTCAGCTCCTGGTGCCGCTGAAGGAAACCAGTCACGCTGACAGTCTCATCACGGCTTCGTAACAACCCTGTGAACGCGCCTTCCTTTTTGCAACGATGATTGAGTCTCCCGGACTCTATTTCTTGCTTACACGGAAGTTTTCTTCTGCCATCAGTTCTTCACTCATCCCAGATGGTCTCATCAATATTACAGGATTATAAAAGAGACCATGATCCCTGGGCCCCGGGGAAACCGCAGCACTACTTAGCCAACCTTGTAAAATGATTTTTTTCCTCAATGTTGAGCAAAAAGACACAGCTTCATTTTCAATAATAATAATGCTATTTCAGAATTTTTTAAACCTTCCTTCTTTTTGTGTGGGGGTCTCTGACATGAGAGGACATCAGAGTCACAAATTAACTCAATATGTTCTTAAATTAAAGATTGTGAATAACTACATCTGAATCCCAATCGAACTTTTCATGTCAACCAAGCGGCTTACATCACAGTGGAAGAGGGCTTGCTGCTCCTCGCAGCCCATTGCCTCCAAGCGCAACCACTCGGAGGCTGCAGACACTTTAGTTACCGGGATGGCGCCATCTGCTTTACCTTGCTTTTCTGGGAAAAGCAGTGAGTGAGAGAAAACCTGGGTCTGTGAGAGGGACTTGGGCCCAATAGGCCTGGGTAAGGAGGCTCTCTGCTCTTTACTTCTCCATGCCTCTCAATACTTCCAACAGTTGAGGGTCTCCTCGGTGCCAGGCGGGGACCAAGCGTGAACAGGAAAGGTGTGGCTTCTGCTGTCTCGACATTTACCTGATGTCCCTGCATATACCCTCGAGGAGGTCCTCCCGACCAGGAGGGAGTGGTCACCCAGAAGGTGCGCCCACCATGCACACCAGCTCAGCACAGGTAGTTTGGGGTTGTTCATTTGTTGGCTTTTTTTTCCAGATTATTTTTTAAGTTCCTCTAGTAATCAATACAGTCCTGTTTCAGCAAAGCCAGTTTTAACAGAAAAGGCTCTGGTCTCATCATTAGCTCTTTCTCACTGGCAGGCACAATAATTTTGCTGACTCAGAGTCTCTCTGATGGAACAACACGTGGTGGGAAGGTGGCCATGGTGTTTAGAGTGCTTTCTGCCCTGCAGTCATCGGGTAGGGCAGAGGAGGACACGGTCCCACCAGCCAGCAGCCAGCAGCCTCCACACGGGATGGGCCTGGCAACTCACTGGGCTGGGGACCAGCCCTGCCAGCCAGACTGCCCACCGCAGTCAGCTCACCACAACAGAGAGGTCCACAGGCCTGGGCAGAGAGCACCCCACAACATGCATCTCTGCTGACCAAGGGGGCGTGCACTTCTGGGCCCCACAGGATGCTTCCTACCTGAGACCACTTCTCCAGGATCGGTAAATACAACCAACGTATCAAATACATAGAAATTAAAATAGCAGATTAGGCAACATGAGGTGACAGAGAAAGAGGTTCCAAATGAAGGCCTCAGAAGAAGAATTAAATGAAGAAGTAGAGATAAGCCATGTGTCAGATAAAGAGTTCAAGGCAATGATCATAAAGATGCTCAAAGAAGTCAGAAGAATGGATGAACAGAGTGAGAAGTTAGAATATTTTTAAGCTTATGTTTAGAACATATAAATAACCAAACACAGATGAAGACCACAATAACTGAAATAAAAAGCATAGCAGAAGGAGTGAACAGGCGAGTCAGTGATGCAGAGGAATGGATCGGTGAACTTGAATACAGAGTGGGGCAGATTACTCAAACAGAATGAAAAAGAATTTTAAAAGTGAGGACAAAAAGATAAACGAAAGTGAGGGCAGTGTAAGAGACTGCTTAGACACTATCAAGTGTATTAACATTTCCATTATAGGGGTTTCAGAAGGTGAAGAGAGAAAGGGATAGAGAACATTATTTGCAGACATAATGAAAACTGAACTGAAAACTCCCCTGACCTGGGAAAGGAAGCAGGGTTCACAGAGAGTCCCAAATAAGATCAACCCAAGGAGGACCACACCAAGACACACTGTTACCAAGATTAAAAGATTAAAGGCAAAGAGAGAGATTAAAAGCAATAAGAGGAAAGCAACTAGTCACAAATGAGGGAATTCCTATAAGGCTCTCAGCTGACTTTGCAGCAGAGACTCTGCAGGCCAGAAAGGAGTGGCACCATATATTTAAAGTGATGAAATGGAAAACCTACAAACAAAAAAGTCTACCCACCAACATCATCGTTCAGACTTGAGGGAGAAATTAAAATTTTTAAGGACAAACAAGGAGCTAAAACTGATCCTGAAGCTCAGATACTTTGGCTCTCTGATGCAAACAGCCAACTCATTGGAAAACACCCTGATGTTGGGAAGGATTGAAAGCAGGAGAAGGGGGGCAGCAGAAGGTGAGATGATATGACGGCATCACCGGTTCAACAGACATGAACTTGGGCAAACTCGGGAAGACGGTGAGGGACAGGGAAGCCCGGTGTACACGGGGTCGCAAAGAGTCAGACGCAACTTGGCGACTGAACAACAAGGAGCTAAAAGACGTTGGCACCACCAACCCACTTCCACAAAAAATGCTAAAGGGGCTTCATTAAACAGAATAGAAAAGAGCACAGCAAGAAACGTGAAGAGTACAAGAGAAAAAGTCTCAATAGTTAAGGCAAATACACTGTAAACGCAGTAGATCAACCACTTATAAAACTGGTAGGAAGTAGATAAGGGATTTATACCCAAAACATACAAAGGACTCATAAACTCCAACAAGGAAAAAACCCAAACAACCCAATTAAACAATGGGCAGAAGATCTGAATAAATTTTTCCAAAGACATGCAGATGGTCAATGAGCACATGAAAAGACCCCACTATCAATGACCATCAAGGAAATGCAAACCAAAACCACAGTGAGATACCACCTCACACCCGGAAGAATGGCTATTATCAAAAAGACAATAACAAGTGCTGGTGAGGATGTGAGAAAAAGGAAACCTCCTACACTACTGGTGGAAATGTAAATTGGAGATAGCAGTATAAAGATTCCTTAATATAAAAAATAGAGCTACCATACAGTCCAGCAATTCCACTCCTGGTTGTTTATCCAAAGAAAACCAAAACTCTAATTCAAAAAGATACACACACCCCTATGTTCATTGCGGCATTACTTACAATAGCCAAGATACAAAAGGCTGTATATTGCCACCCTGCCTATTTAACTTATATGCAGAGTACATTATGAGAAACGCTGGGCTGAATGAAGCACAAGCTGGAATCAAGATTGCCGGGAGAAATATCAATAACCTCAGATATGCAGATGACACCACCCTTATGGCAGAAAGCAAAGAGGAACTAAAGACCCTCTTGATGAAAGTGAAACACAACAGTGAAAATGTTGGCTTAAAACTCAACATTCAGAAAACTAAGATCATAGCATCCAGTCCCATCACTTCATGGCAAAAAGATGGGGAAACAAAGGAAACAGTGAGAGACTTTATTTTTGGGGGCTCCAAAATCACTGCAGATGGTGACTGCAGCCATGAAATCAAAAGACACTTACTCCTTGGAAGGAAAGTTATGATCAATCTAGACAGCATATTTAAAAGCAGAGACATTAATTTGCCAACAAAGGTCCGCCTAGTCAAAGCTATGGTTTTTCTAACAGTCATGTATGGATGTGAGAATTGGACTGTGAAGAAAGCTGAGTGCCAAAGAATTGATGTTTTTGAGCTGTGGTGTTGGAGAAGACTCTTGAGAGTCCCTTGGACTGCAAGGAGATCCAACCAGTCCATCCTGAAGGAGATCAGTCCTGGGTGATCATTGGAAGGACTGATGCTGAAGCTGAAGCTCCAATGCTTTGGCCACCTCATGCGAAGAGTTGACTTGTTGGAAAAGACCCTGATGGGAGGGATTGGGGGCAGGAGGAGAAGGGGACAACAGAGGATGAGATGGCTGGATGGCATCACCAACTCAATGGACATGAGTTTGAGTGGACTCTGGGAGTTGGTGATGGACAGGGAGGCCTGGCGTGTTGCAATTCATGGGGTCGCAAAGAGTCAGACACGACCGAGCAGGAACTGAACTGAAGATACAAAAGCAAGCCAAGTGCCCGTCAGCAGAGGAACGGATGAAAATGTGGAGCTCACACAAACGGAACACTACTCGCCGCAAAGGGGATGACATGCTGTCATTTGCAGTGAGACATCCCTCACGCTGCTTCACCCTCGTTTTGAAACCTCCAAGTCCTGAGGACACCATCACACTGAGATGCTGAGGACAACCTCAAGCTCATTCCTCTTCAGCGAATGGACGTCGCCTCCCCCTGGACAGACTCACTGTTTGAAGGAGCCTGACCAAGCCCTGAGGGGCCCCAGACACACTCTGTCCAGCCCCAAACTCTCTCTGACTCTTCCTCTCCCAGATTCACAATCTCCCTGCCCCTCAACACGCACACACACACTGACCGCAGTCCTCACCCCACACTCTCACACCCCCGTGGGTCCAGGCCTGGGCTCCATCTCTGGAGGCCCGTCTGCTCCCTGACAGTCTGCACGCCACAGTCCAGAGGAGGGGATGCTGTGGGGATCGTGCCCACCCACCATGAACTCCAAACCCTAAGCCTCCCCCGGGAGGCCCATGTACTGCTCTGGGAGACAGAAGCGCCTGAGAAGAGCAAGAGAAGAGGGCTTCCCCAGGGAGGAAGAAGACAGACCTCGAGGGGCTGCTCCCAGAGACACCCTGCCCACCTGTGCTCCCCACATCCCCTTAGAGGGGATCCCCAACCCGTCTACTGGGGAGAAACACTGATATGGGCACACCACGTGGTTTTTCTGTATCAGCCTCTTCAGTCCAAGTCACTGCCCGACCAGAGGCCTCCGCCAAGCCTTCTCAGTCAGTCCCACGGCCACCAAACTGATGCAAAATTATCTGGATACACGGCTCTGCCTGGGAAAAGGTCAGCTTTCCATAAGCAAAGAGTTTGTCCACATAGTTATTTAAAAGCAACATATGTGGGCATGCACATGTGCATACACACACATACACAGCCCTACTGTGCCTGACACACAGGAGCAACTCAAGAAATACTAATGCCTGAGAGTCCATGAGGCCGCCGAGGCTGCTCCAGAGAAGAACCCAGGTGTCTCTGCCGATAAACGCTCTTGGTTCCCCTCTTCCTCGCATTCAGGGATGAACAGTCCATTGACGGCTGACACCACGTCCTTCGGGGTCCCTGCCCTGCCTCCCTGGATGACACAAAATCCATCGCTCCCCGCTGGGCTCAGCTGTTCAATCAAACCCACATCTCATATGCATGGAAGTGCTGGCAACTCTGGTGCAAGCTAAAGCTGAGAGTCAACAGCCTAGTTTTTCATTAGAAAAAAGCGGGTCTGGGAGCTCAACCCCAGGGTCAAGGTGTCCACAGCGCAGCCCCTAAACCAGCTGACAGAGGAAGAGGGTGGAATTCTCATCAGGAAGTCAAACCCCGTCACCCTCTGTGCCCCCGCGTACTAGGAGGTCAGGCCTTCGTGCAGGAAGCACCGATGTCTGCAGTCACAGCTCAGACAGGCTGCCGGGGCATCTCTCAATCGGCAGACTTGGGGGGCTGTGGCGGGGTGAGATACCACGCTTACGATGGCTGTAACGCCTCACAGCCACAGGGCACGCCTGTAAAGTATGATCGCACTGCTGTCCACCTGGGTGCCCTCCAGTCCCGAGGCTTCAGCTCCCAGGTGATGACTGAATCTTGCCAAAGTGAACTTTCTCCTCTTCATTTAACCTTCCCTGTCTTCAGGCTTCCTGCAGAACTGAGCCAGGACCAGCCGTCTCCCTGGGCAGGACCTGCCTGTCACCTGGGCCTCGGGGCACCGTTCCCAGTTTGGGTCACCAGCACTTACCCCTCTGGTCGGGGAGACGGTGACCCTCCGTGGCTCCTGGCCACAGGCCCCGAAGCGCTGGCCGCCCCCCGCGGGTCTGGAAGCCCTGCTCCCAGGCACCTTGGTGGGGCCCATCACCACGGGTCCTCTTCCTTCAGACCCTGAGGGTCCTGTGGGCACCCCAGCACCCTCTCAGCCCCCCCTGGGCTCCTCTGCAGCCTGAAATATTCTTGGTAGGCGTGTTGTTCCTCCAGAGGCCCCAGGCTGACAGCACATGGATGACGGGGGGAGGGGAGATTCAGAGGGTCTCCCTGACACGGGGACGGGGCCTCTGCAGACAGATGCAGGAGTCCTCTCTTCAGATTCTAGATGGTGACATCCTAACATCACCCACAGACGCCAGACACGTTCTGATGGGAAGGTCCGTGATTGAGACCTCCCGATTCACTGCAGTTTCTTGCCTTAAAATCATCATCGCCTGTGATATAGCAACTGTGAGATCGCCCAGCCTCCCAGACTGCCCCCTTGGGGAGCCATCTCCAAGTCACAAGGCTCCTGGATAGTCCCCGGTACCCAGACGACCTGGCCACCTGCATGAAAGGGTGCCCTTCACACACAGATCACGTAGAATTAGGGTTCTGGCCAAACTGCCTTCTGGAACGTAAACCTCCCACCTGGATCAAATGCCCTTTGTCGGATGGCTGTGGACCCTGGGACTCAAACGCAGAGTTTCCTTGGCACGGCTGGAGCGAGCTCTAAAACGCTGATGACTTCTGCCCCAGACTAAGGGCATGATGAGGCCTGCGGGTGGTGGAGTCTCCCCACCTCGGCGTCTCTCCACTCGGGGGTCTGCATCCTTCAAAGCTGTCACTGGGCCCTCTAGGCAGCTGCACTCATGCCCTCATGAGCCCAGGGCACTGGCCGCCCCCCGCAGGAACTAGAAACGCAGCCTGAGTGTCTCTGAACCCCTGAGCACGTGGGCCCACCTGGTCTGCTCCAACAAAATGGGGCTCTGTCCCCATCGGAAGACCCCACAAGCCTCCACCGAGGGCTCGTCAGAAGGAAACCCGGATGGCGCGCCTCACCCTGAAGTCACAGCCACCCCACCAGGAGGGCTGCCCAGCTGGTGGGGCGTCTCAGAGAAGACAGGGGTCCGCACAACAGAAACGCCGAAGTCTGGTGCACAGACAGGGCTCCCCAAGCAGCCTCCTGCCCGGCTGAAACGCCAGCCTCTCACCCGCCCGGTCGGGACCTCAGGAGGCAAGGAGCTCACACCTGAGGACCGCTGCTCTGCGTCCAGGAAGCTGACGCACATCACTTTAAGCTCTGGCCCAAGGAGGATGTGACGCCTGTGCCCTGGACCCGCGAAGGACAAGCAACTGTGGGCAAGGGCTCGTGGCCACTGCCTGCTCCCCCGGCCCGAGAGGTAAGGGTGCCCTGCTCCCCAGGCTTTTGTTTGCAGGGCTTTTTGCTTATTATTTTTAACCCCTTTGATTGAGGCATGATTTATACATGAAATTCACTGAAGTGAACAGTCTATCGAGCTTCGACAGTGCGCACGCAGTTTGACCATCACGATCACGGAGCAGGGTAACCCCCACCTCACACAAAGCTCCCTCCTTCCCTCCCCGCCCCTGCAGTCAGCCTGCCCCCCTAAGCCCACGCCTTGGGAACCACCGATTTACTTATCGTCACTGCAGTTTTGCCTATTCCAGAAGTCTGAGCAATTGGAAAAATTCGATAGGGAGAGTTTGAATCTGTCTCCTTTCTGATTCAGACATCATAGCTGAGGTTCATCCATGTGGTTAGCTGTTCCTTTTATTCTGGAGCATATTCTGAAGCTATTCCATCGTTGGTCCCTTCTTCAACAGGCTGACACTTGGATTCTTCCCAGATTGGGGCTGTGATAGAAAATGCTTCTATGGACATTTGTGTACACATCTTTGTGTGAACATAGATTTTCATTTATATTGTATCAATACTGAGAACTGGGGTTGCTGGGTAATATGTTAAGTGTGTATTTACCTTTATATTAAAAAATCTACCAAATTCGTTTCCAAAGCACTGTACATACTACATCCACACAGCAAGGCACAAAATTCATTATTTCATATCTTGTCAGCATGTGATGCTCTCAGTCTTTATGACTGCAAGCATTCTAAAGAGTAAATCATGTCATTGTGGTTTTAATTTTCCCCTTCCTCAATAAATATTGATGTCAGCATTTTGTCCATTTGCATATCTTCTTTCTGGAGAAGGCACTGGTGACCCACTCCAGTACTCTTGCCTGGAAAATCCCATGGATGGAGGAGCCTGGTGGGCTGCAGTCCATGGGGTCACGAAGAGTCGGACACGACTGAGCGACTTCACTTTCACTTTTCACTTTTATGCATTGAAGAAGGAAATGGCAACCCTCTCCAGTGTTCTTGCCTGGAGAATCCCAGGGACAGGAGCCTGGTGGGCTGCCGTCTATGGGGTCACACAGAGTCAGACACCACTGAAGCGACTTAGCAGCAGCAGCAGCATATCTTCTTTCATAAAGTGCACTTCAAATTTTTCTCCATTGTTTATTGTGTGTTTTCTTTTTTTTTGAGCCAGTAAGATTTCTTTAAATATTTTTAAAAATATTTTAAGTATAATTGGATATTTAAGTAGTGAATATTGTTATTATTACTAAATCTAATATTCAGCTCTATCTGTCTGTCTTTGTCACTATTTTTTCTTTTCTTTGAAGGACAGTTGATTTAGAATGTTGTATTAGTTTAAGCTGTACAGCAAAGTGATTATACACATATATATATTCAGCTTCTCTTCCACTATAGTTTATTACAAGATATTGAATATAGTTCCCCGAGCTACACAGTAGGTCCTTGTTGTTTATTTTGTATGTAGTGGGGTATATCCATTAATCTCAAACTCGTACTTTATCCCTTCCCCCCTCACTTTGGTAACCATAATTTATTTTCTATGTCTGTGAGTCTTTCTGTTTTCTAAGTGCATTTGAATCATTTTATTAGAGTCCACATATAAGTGATAATACTGAAGTAGGTTGCCATTTCCTTTTTCAGAGGATCTTCCCAACCCAGGGATCGAACTCAGGTCTCCTTCATTGCAGGCAGATTCTTACCAACTTAGCTTTGAGGGAAGTCCACATATAAATGATAGTATATGGTATCTGTCTTTGTCAGGCTTACTTCACTTAGTATGATCATTTCTGGGTCCATCCATCTTTGTACATTGATGATGCACCCCCTTTATCAGACAAGTCTTAAAAATATTTTCTTCTGTGTCTTGCCTTTTTATTTTCTTGGTATGTCTTTTGAAAATCAATTTTTAAAAATTGTTATTAAGTCAAATTTATCTATTTTTTTCTTTTATAGGTTATCCTTTCTGTATCCTAAGAAAGTTTGTGATTCCCAAGGTCACAAAAATTATCTCCAATGCTTTTAAAGAAGCACTTTTAATAATTATTTGGAGGTCTGTTTTATATAAATAAATAGCATATATATTATATATATGTTTCCTTTACATCACACCCAAATATTAGTGGTTAGATAAACACATAGAAATTTCAGCACCATTTCCTGAAAAGTCCATCCCTTCCCTTTTAGTTATCTAGGAAAAATTGTTGAAAATCAGTTAAGCTTATATATGCATTTATGTGTAACCAAGAGCTTCCCTGATGGCTCAGTTGGTAAAGAATCTGCCTGCAATGCTGGAGACACCTGTTTGATTCCTGGGTTGGGAAGATCCGCTGGAGAAGGGATAGGCTACCCACTCCAGTATTCTTGGGCTTCCCTTGTGGCTCAGCTGATAAAGAATCTGCTTGCAGTGTGGGAGACCTGGGTTCGATCCCTGGGCTGGGAAGATCCCCTGGAGATGGGAAAGGCTACCCACTCCAGTATTCTGGCCTGGAGCATTCCATGGACTCTACAGTCTGTGGGTCGCAGAGTAGGACACGACTGAGCGACTTTCACACACATTCTTCCCTCTGGTGTTTATGTCTGTCTGGACGTCCGCACTATAATCCCAACCTCTGTCACTTTATGTAGGAAAGGTGAAGTCAGGTAGGATGATGTCTTTAACTTTGTTTCGCTTTTCCTTAAATTTCTGTATGTCCTCTGCATTTTCATATAAACTTCAGGAAATAGAGGTTGTAGGGATTTTAGTTGGCTTATGTCATCCTCTAAATCAGTTTGGGAAGGATAGATGCCTTAACAATATTGAACTTTCTATGCCATGAACATGAAACTATTCTACACTTACCTTGGTCTTCCTTAATTTCTCTCAGGAATATTTTGTAGTTTTTAGCCAGAAATCAGGCATGTATGTTGTTCAATCATTCTTAACTATTTCCTATTTGAGGGGGTATGTAGGTGGATATATAGGTGCTTAATGTAAACATATTTTTTATTCACTTTATTTCATTTTTTGTATTCTCTAGCCATGGTATCGCTAGAGCTAAATGTATACACACACACACACATATGTAACAAAATATAGGGAGTTTTTTGGTATATGGGTCTGGTATACTATGACCTTGTTAAATTTTGTATCTTTACTGGTAGAGCATTAGGATTTTTTAAAATCATATACTCTGTCAATAAAGAATTTTATTCATTGGTGTTCCAGTATATTACATGGGTTTCCAATTACTTTTATATTTTATTTCTTTATCTTCCCTTGTACTAGCAATGGGGAGGGCATGCAGAATCAGTCTTCTACTATTAAGTATGAGATTGGTCCAGATTTTTCTAGATGCTCCAAGATGCTCATAATTGGGACAAAGAAGATCTCTTCTCTTCCTGTGTTTCTAAGAGTTTTCATCATGAAAGAATGCTAAATTTTGTCAAACATGATTTCTGCATCTATTAAGATGATTGTATGGTTTTCACTTTTACTCTGGTATTCTAATACCAGAATTATCTTGATTAATTTTCAGTGTTAAACCATCCTTAAATTAATGGGATAAATTTTGCTTGATCAGACTGAAATATCCTTTGCTATAGTTATGGACTCAGCTGGCTATTGTTTTGTTTAGGATTTTAGCATAGATGTTCATGAGAAATATTGGCTTACAGTTTTACTTTCTTAGAAGTCATACTTCCTTAGAAGAAAGTTAAATTACAAATCAACATTCCTTAGAACATGTATTATTCTGATTTTTATATCAGGGTAACACCAGCTTCAAAAATTGAGTTGGGACTTATTCTTACCATTCTTTCTTAGTTTTCTTGTGGTTTCTTTTTGGTAAGTACATGTATGCATGTGTGCACATATATAGAATGCTGTTTAATTTCTAATAATTCAGGATTTTTCCAGATATGTTTCAGTTATTGATTTCCTATACAATTTACTTGTGTTCAGAAAACACTTTCTTTTTTTTTTTTCAGTCTTCTTAAATTGACTAAGATTTCTGTGGCCCAGAATATGGTTTATCTCTAGCTGTGTACTGATCCCACTGTGCATGTCTCTTCTCAACACAGCACCAGGCAACATCACGTTGGAAGCTTGAAACCGTGGGAATATTTACACCATGGAAATTAGCCAGTATAATCCATTGACGCTTTGGGGAGCCAGACGTTAAGCCGCTGTCACATACGTTTTTCTCCTTGAAGGACCCACGGTCCTTGATTGCTGTAGTTGTTCAGTCGCTAAGTCGTGTTGTGTCACTCTTTGTGACCCCATGGCTTCCCTGTCCTTCACCATCTCCCGGAGTTTGCTCACACTCATGTCCATTGAGTCAGTGATACCGTCCAACCATCTCATTCTCTGTCGTCCCCTTCTCCTCCCGCCTTCAATCTTTCCCAGCATCAGGGTCTTTGCCAATGAGTCAGCTCTTCCCATCAGGTTGCCAAAGGATTGGAGCTTCAGCTCCAGCTTCAGCCCTTCCAGTGAATATTCAGTTGACTTCCTTTAGGATGGACTGCTTGGATCTGCTGTCCAAGGCACGCTCAAGAGTCTTCTCCAGCCTCGATTAGGTCTGTGTCTGTCTGTACCAGCATTAAAACGAGCCTGAGCTCCTGGCATGTCTCCGACGCTCATCGGCACCGCCAGGGTTCACTCTAGTCTTTCCTCCTGCTTATTTGTAACTTCTTGCCTCACAGAGAGAACCTTGGCTTCCACGATTAGAATTCATTTACTTGTTTACTCAACCCTAGCAGCAAGGAAACTAGTATAGACTTGCTAAACTGTGCCCCCGTGGGAAACAAATCTACACTGGAGGACAGGCTCGCATCTGGTTCTTGCCATCTCAAGACGTACAGTATCCAGATAAAACACCAAAATTACTGAGATAAGCTCCTTTTCCTCCCCACCAGCCTCACTGTGGATGCATCACTCAATAGTAATACAATTGGATATATTTGTCTCAGTCTGCATTCTGCCCTGGGAACCCCGATTTACAGGTTAGTTTTTCTAAATTTGCACGCAGCATAGTTCACTCTGATGGGCACAGTTCTGTGTGCTGTGAAATATACCTGGGATGTTTGCTGTTTCTAGTGTCTGCACTTTTTTTGAGGATCCAGTTTTCTATCTGGTGGCATTTTCCTTCAGACTGAATAACTTATGTCAGCATTTCTTATAGCAAAATCTCATGGCAGCAAATTATTTTAGCTTTCCTTTATGTGAAAATGCCTGTATTTTTCCTTAATTTTGAAGAATGTTTTCACTGGATATAGAGTTCTGAATAGGGTTTATAATTTGCATTCAGCACTTTATAGACATCGTTTTATTTTCTTGTATCCTCTATTGTTTCTGTTGAGGAGCCAGCCATTAATTGCTCATGGTCCCCTTGTAAGTAATAGGCAATTTTTCTCTTGTTCCTTTCAAGATTTGCTCTTTCAGTTTCAACACTTTGATGATTACAAGCTTCAGTTTCTATGTATTTTTTTCCTTGGGGGTTCATTTAGCATCTTTCTGTTTTACATCAGATGCAGAATATTTTGGAGGTTATGTCTTCAAATATTTTTGTCTGCTTCTGTCTTCTGTCTCCTGACAGTCCAATTACAAGTGTGCTGAATTGTTTGATACAATCCAACAAACCACTCAGGCTTTATTCTTTAAAGAGGAAAAAAAAAACTATTTTCTCTGCTTTTCTCTTGGATAATTCCCATTGATATCTTCAAGTTCACTTACTCCTTCCTCTGTCAAATCTGTTTGGCTATTACACTCATCACATAAATGCTTCCATTAACTTGAGACTTCATAGTTCTCTAAAGAGATTTTCTTTAATGATACATTATTAAAAAGAGCCCACTGTTCGGAGGCTATGCTTTTATGAGTTTTATCTCCAAGACTCTACCAGGCCTCACTGTAAATATCAGAGAAAAAGCCCCTACTGCCTCTCAGGGATGGTGGAGAGAAAACTATGCATTTTAAAATATGCCCTGAGTGTTCTGTTATCCTTAACAACGCCTGCCCTCGAGGGACACTGCTTTGCCAGATTCTAACCTAACTTTTCCACCTGGGAAAGGAACACACCCACCTCAGGCCTCTAAGCCCAGGATGGCAGACCACCCCCTCCCTTGCACCTCACCACCAAGGCTCCTGAGTGGTAAACGGGTCAACAGCTAAAGCAGCTACAAGCCCCAGGCTCTACTTAAGGAATCTCTCTGGGGAAATTCAGACAGCAAGGCAGACAGGAACAAGGCACCAGAGGAAATTTAAGCTCTGACACCTCAGCTACAGAGAGCAGTAAACACAGTCTGCCTCCTTGCCAGACAAACACAAAACCTCACCCTAAGGCTGTCTCCTGCCACTTCCTCCATCCAAGAATTCGTGCCTGGCTTTCCAGAAACAACAGGCACGCTGAAAGGTGAAAAACACAGGCTGAAGAGACAAACCCAGCCTCAGAACCTGACTTGGCGTGACAGAGATTCTGGAAGGATCAGACCAGAAATTTAACATAACTATTGCTTATATGGTAAGAGTTCTAATAGAAAAAGTGAACAGCATACCAGATCAGAGTTGGCAATGTAAGCAGGAGGGCATAAACTCTAAGAAATCACCAAAAGAAGATGCTACAAATAAAAATAATAAAATAGAAACGGAGACTATCTTTGATGGACTCATCAGACTGGCACAGCCAGGGGAAAAAAAAACAGTGAGTTTGAAGATATGTGAATAGAAACTTCTAAAGCTGTAAAACAAATATAAACAAGGATGAAAAATGTGAAACACAATGTCCAGTAACTGTGAGATAATTACAAAAAGCATAACATTTTATAATGAGGGTACCTGAAAGAGAAGGAAGAAAGAAAACGTATTTGAAGTAAGAATGGCTGAAAATTTTCCAAAATCAATGACAGACACTAAGGAACAGTTTCAAGAATCTGAGCAGACAGCAACCATGATAAATATCCAAAGTATTATATTATATACACTGTGGAATATTATATTCAAACTTCAGAAGGTTAAGGAGTCAGGCTGGGGTGGGAAAGAATACCCCAGCTGTAAGGGAACAGGTACAAGAGTAACATCGGACTTTCTTTCAGAAGCCAAGAAGAGAGTGGTGGGAAGTACTGCACGTTGAAAAAAACAAAATCAACAAGCTAGAACTCCATATCCAGTGAAAGTTTCCATCATAAATGAAGGAGAAATAGTCTTCTAAGACAAACAAAAAATAAATAAATAAAATGAGGGTATTTGCTGCCAGGACTCCTGCAACTTGATCCCCTAAGGAAACTTCTGGGGTGACCCCCGTCCAGTGAATCATCAAAGCCAGGCTATTTCTGAAAAAGGCCTGAGTTTCGGCTGCAACAGATTCTCGGAATTTCTTGGCACATGGATCGACCTGCACCCTCCCATCCTGTCAGATCCTTTGTACACACACCTCCGCTTGAAGAGGTCTTTGGCCTTGGCCAGAAAAAAAGCAAATACATTTTTGTTTTGTTTTTTGAGCAGGGCAAATATGGTTTTCCCAATAGTCATGTATGGATGTGAGAGTTGGACCATAAAGAAAGCTGAGCACCAAAGAATTGATGCTTTTGAACTGTGGTGTTGGAGAAGGCTCCTGAGAGTCCCTTGGACAGCAAGGAGATCCAACCAGTCCGTACTAACTGAAATCAGTCCAGAATATTCATTGGAAGGACTGATGCTGAAGCTGAAACTCCAATACTATGGCCACCTGATGTGAAGAACTGACCCTTTGGAAAAGACCCTGATGCTGAGAAAGATTGAAGGTGGGGGGAGAAGGGGATGACAGAGGATGAGATGGTGGGATGGCATCACCAACTTGACGGACATGAGTTTGAGCAAACTCCAGGAGTTGGTGATGGACAGGGAGGCCTGGCGTGCTGCAGTCCACGGGGTCACAAACAGTCGGACACGGCTGAGCGACTGAACTAAATGGAGAGCAGCCTTGCATAAAATATCAAAACTTATTCATAGAGAATAAAAATAATACAGGCTAGATATTCAAGCCTTACATAAAGAAAGAACATTAGAGAAAGAATAAATAAAGGTAAAATAAAATTGTTTCATTTTACTTTATTTAGGACAATTATGATAACCTCTTAAAATGTAGTTTTGACATTGTGTTCATGCCAGATTCTCATCAAATTACTTGTTCTTCCTTATCTCTTGAGCATGTATTCCATTTTCTTGGTTTTTCATATGTCATGTAACTTTGGAAACTGTGTTCAGATCTTGAGACTCCAGAATTTGTTATTTTATCTGAAAACCATCATTTCCTTTTATTAGCAGGTCGATTTCCTTGGCTGGGTCTGAACGGCAAACTCTCTCTCGGGGCTCAGTTCATTTCATGAAGTTTTCCTTGGGTTGAGCTACACGGGGTGTGCTCCGCACATGAGTATTTCGGGGTCCATCAGAGACGGGGGTCGACGGAGGGTGGCTTCCCCTCCACTCTGCCCTCCAGCAGTCTCCTGTTCCCTGCAGTCTGTGATTCCTCAGCCTGACCCCGGCTCCCGCGGGAAGAGAGATGGCAGGCTCGTCCACGTGGTGCTGCCCCGAGCCCGCGTCGGCTGCGCTTAGCGCAGGGTGAGCCGCAGAGATGGCCGTGAGCAAGGGTGCTTCCCCGTGTCTCCTCCTCAGGCAGGCTCTCCCCCAGAGTCTGCGCACTTCGGCTCACTTTTCAGCGCAGTCACGTTGAAGCTTTTGGAATCATGTGGATTACAGTTGCTTCCTGAAGGCGGATGCTAGCGTACCGAGAAGCCAAAGTCCACCTTCACTTTGGAAAGATGTTTTCACCGGGCATCAGACTTTCAGCTGAGGGCTCCTTCCTTCCAGTTTCAAAGTGCCTCTCCGGTTTCTCCTCGCTGATGTTGTTTCTGGTGTGGAGTGTGCGGCTCTTAGCTTTGTGGGCCCGATGTGATTATGTGACACGTGTGCTTCTCTTACATGAGCTGCTCTTAAGGGTTTCTTCCTTTTAGGCCCGTTCAGTGTGTGAGCTGAGCTGCTGCGCTTTCTTTGCTGTTTCTGCTGGTCGTTTGTTGAGCTTGTTGGATCTGTGCATTTATCGTTTTCAGCAAATTGCATTTTTTCTGCTGTTATTTCCTCAAATAATATTCTGTACCTCTTTGTTCTCTGTTATAAGACTCAAATTACACATATTTTAGACCACTTGAAATTTTGTCAAAAGTTCTAATGCTCTGTTCTTTTTTTCTGTCTGCTTTTGTGTTTTATTTTGTTTGGCTTCTATTATTGTATCTTCAAGTCCACGTGTGTGTGTGTGTGTGTGTGTGTGTGTGTGTGGTGTGCTGTTTTAATGTCCTTATCTACTAATTTCATAATGTCATTTCTGGGTATATTTCTATTAATGGAGTTTTCTCCTGGTTATGAGTTTTATTTTCATGCTTTTTGCATACCTGGTATTTTGGTTAAATGCCAGGCGTTGTGATTTTAATGTCATCAGATGACATATTGCTACAGGAACGCTGAACTTTGGTCTAACATGCAGTACTGAAGTCAGCCTGATTATTTTGAGGTAGACTTCTAAGCTTTTTTGCACAAAGTCCAGGGTAACATTTCTTGCAGAAAGTCCAGGCTAACCTTTCATCTGGAGCTAACTTGTCCTAACCTCCCTTCTGAAGGGGCCAGCCCTGACCCACACATCACCAGGAACAGGTGCGGTACTGAGCAGCTGGGATTCCACGTCTCAGAAGGGAGATGTGACTGAGAGTTCACATAATAAGCATCTTCATTGCAGAATTAAAATGTGCAAGCCATGTAAGATTGGTCCATCTGAGCCATTCCCCAGGACTTCTGAAACTGTGGTAAGGAATGGAGCGTGTTTTTGGAGGTTTCATAATCAAATCTATGTTCCGTTTGCAATGCGTCTACCACACTTCCCTTCAATCCAGATTGTGTTTAACGCAGGACCATCTTCATCAGTTGCCAAAGGACTTCTTACAAACCCAGCTCTTTGATAGTCCAGCTCCAGCTGCACTTGGACAATGTGAAGGAAGCCATGGCCAGCAGAAGCGATGGCATCTGCCTTAACTGTGTTCCCTGCGAAAACCCAGAGCGCACTTCATTTACATAAGAGTCAGATGCGCGTGTCCACACCTGCAAGAAGTGAGCGCCTTGGGTCCCATCTGCCTGTGGCCAGGAACACGATCAGGCTTTGGGGTGGAGGAGAGGGATGGGAAATCAGGACAAGTGACCGCCTTTGAAAAGCCAGCCCTGGAAGGCAGATTTGAGGCCGTGGTTGTCTGGAGAAACCCGCTTCTTCTGCAAACTCCATGGACTGTGAGCCCAGGACCCGACGGCGCCGGCTATGGGCCTGACCTCAGGGCACCCTGGAACTGGGGAGGTGCAGAGGTGCAGCCAGAGCAGGATAAGCCTGAGTCAGAAGGGATCTCGCGGGGCGGAGGGGGCTCCCTGGGATGGTCAGCAGCTCTGCCTATGGGACCGTCCTGTTGGATTCTAAGATAGTGACCATCCCTGGCCTCCAGGCTCTAAATGCTGGTACAGTCCCAAGTCATGACAGCCAAAAACACCCCACTCACGTCCAACGCCCCAGGGCAAAGCTGCCATGCCCCCTCAGCAGGACTGCGTTGAGCCAGTTGGGCAGAGCAGTGACACGGCTGAGCCACTGAGAAGGCGGGCTTCTCCCTCGTCTAGACACTAACTGCGCGCCCGGCCACCCTGGGCTTCACTGCACTTCCCGCCCGCCTGTCTGCAGGCATGGGGGTGAGGCTGCTCTGGGACTGTGTGCCCGGGCTCCGAGGGAGGAGCCCCGAGAGATGGACACAGATGTGTCCAGACACTGCCCAGGCTGAGGGCACAGGCAAGTGGCCGTGAAGGTGGGGTCCCTTCCCAGAGCACAAAACCCACCCAGCCAAACCCACATCGTGGCCCGTGAACGCTGAGAGCTAAGTCTCAGCTGACCGCCGGATGCAGGCCTGCAGTGGCCGACCCTGAGCTTCAGCGGACCCAGCAGAGAAGGCCAGGGGATGCAATGAGAGCCAGGGCCACAGAGCGGGCGGACAGGCCAAACCAAGATGCGGAAAGTCAGGAGCATTTAGGAAACGGGGATGAAGCTGTAGTCTCAGAAAACGGTTCCACGTCCCGAATCCCAAAGACCTCAGATGGCCGCAGGGCATGCCGGCCTCTGTGTTACAATCAGCTGAGTGATGAAGGGCTTTTTGAGCCTCCTCCTGTGGACACATTTGGACCTAGAGGTTTCCTTGTGTGTCTCTTCCTGTGGGGACGTTTCTGAAACGCTAAATGCAGACACAGGATCAAGGAGCATTGAATTTAAGAGAAGATCGGCGCTGTGTTGAGAGCTGCAGCATGTTCTGAAAACAGGAGCCTGTGCGTGCTGTGTCCACTGCCTGGCGGGGTCAGAGCGCTTCTGGGCAGGAGTGACCATCAGACCAGGGCGGCGCCCCTCGGCTCCCTGCCCCGGGACGAGGGGCAGAACGGCCCGCAGACTGAGGCACTGACACCCAGGAAACAGACGTAAAGTGAAGCCCGGCTGCCCTGGGCCGAGCTCTAAGACGGTGGCAGCACGTTGCTGGACCGCTCGGGGAGAGGCCCGCGTGCGTCACCGCCCAGCCAGCCCCCAGGCTGCTTTGCGGTCACCAACCTGACCCTGAATTTGAGACGTCTGCCACGGCTGGCAGGAAGAACACGGTCTTGCTTTAGGAAAAGGAAGCCTCGTGGAGACCTCCGAAAATCTTGGCTGGAGCTGTTGGCCTCAGCAAGAAAGCTGCTGCTGCTAAGTCACTTCAGTCATGTCCGACTCTGCGCGACCCCATAGACGGCAGCCCACCAGGCTCCCCCATCCCTGGGATTCTCCAGGCAAGAACACTGGAGTGGGTCGCCATTTCCTTCTCCAACGCATGCAAGTGAAAAGTGAAAGTGAAGTCACTCAGTCCTGTGGAACTCTTTGAGACCCCATGGACTGCAGCCTACCAGGCTCCTCCATCCATGGGATTTTCCAAGAGTACTGGAGTGGGGTGCCATTGCCTTCTCCAGGCAAGAAAGCTAGGGACCACCAAAACTGTCAGGGAGGCCAGACTTTCTCATCAAACTCAGAACACCGTGGGGAGAAGCCCGGGTCCTGGGCCAGGCCCGTGTGGGGCTTGGGTCTCACAGTTCCCATGAGAATCGGGGCACCCACAGCAAGTGCCACATGAGCTCCACTGCCCACAGCGGGGAAGGGGGGCTGGCACGTCCCTCCCTCTTTCACACCATTCCCATCACAGGCGTGTGCGACAGGGCAGGTGCGTGTGTATACACACAGCAGTATCTCCAAGTACAAATATATACACATATATCAGTGAATATATGTAATACATATGTATAAACGTATGTGTGTATAATAAACATATACATGTATACATATTAAAATAAGTATAAATAATACAAGCTTATGGGAAAGTCGCTCAGTCGTGTCCGACTCTTTGTGACCCCATGGACTCTATAGTGCATGGAATTCTCTAGGCCAGAATAATGGAGCAGGTAGCCTTTCCCTTCTCCAGGGGATCTTCCCAACCCAGGGATAGAACCCAGGACTCCAGCATTGCAAGGAGATTCTTTACCAGCTGAGCCACAAGGGAAGCTCTAGCTTATATGTGCATATAATATACATATACAAATGTTCATAATACATGCTGCTGCTGCTAAGTCACTTCAGTCGTGTCCGACTCTGTGTGACCCCATCCCTGGGATTCTCCAGGCAAGAACATTAGAGTGGGTTGCCATTTCCTTCTCCCATGCATAAAAGTGAAAAGTGAAAGTGAAGTCACTCAGTCGGGTCTGACTCTTCTCGACCCCAGGGACTGCAGCCTACCAGGCTCCTCCGTCCATGGGATTTCCCAAGCAAGAGTGCTGGAGTGGGGTGCCATTGCCTTCTCCGGTTTATAATACATACTTATATGAATATAGATAAAATATATAAAGATATATATGTGTGTGTATGGGTTTCCCAGGTGGCACTATGGTAAAGAAATCGCCTCTCAATGCAGGTGACATAAGAGATGTGGGTTCGATCCCTGGGTTAGGAAGATCCCCTGGAGGAGGGCATGGGAACCCGCTCTAGTATTCTTGCCTGGAGAATACCACGGACAGAGGAGCCTGGTGGGCTACAGTCCATGGGGTCAGAAAGATCAGACACGACTGAAGTGACTTAGCATGTACACATGCACGTGTGTCTATATTTATGTGTTTACACACACATGATGCCTTTGTGCACCTCCCCCCCGCCCCAGTTCACCAGAAGGCAGAGACAAAATCTCCCTGCCAGCCTGCCTCCCGGGATCCTAGCCTGCAGGAAGGGGCGGAGAGGACCTCCTTGCGGGACTCTCACAGTGCCGAGTCGAGATGGCTTCTCTCCACCAGCGTTGTGGTGTTCTCCTGAGCAAACCAGCAGCAGAGAAGCCAGCCACCCTCGGCTCTCACCGCCCCAGGACCGGCGGCCCACAGCTTCAGGCCACACAAACTACCTGAAGCTAGGTGCACGGTTGTTCATGGCTGAGCTTTCTGAACCCCCTGTGCAGCCGCAGTGGGTCAGGGGAAATCCCTATCTGGCTTTGTTTTCCCTAGACAGTAGATGAACTCGTCCTGCTCCCAGGCCCGCCAACAGCCAGCAGAGAAATATAGGAGCAGCTCGTGGGACGGGCAGCGGCCACGATTCAGCGTCAGCCCTGCCCGCTGCTGCAGCAACCCTGTCCCATAAGTATTTAATATTTTAGCTATGTTTTCTTAAACCAAAAGTTGACCCTCATTCACAATAATCATACAAGTGATCAGCATTTGCACTGCCTGAGGAAACAGGAAATTTGCATCTGGTGTGTCTGAGCCAAAATTAAACATTTATGCATTTTGTTCACACTGCTTGTCATTAGCCCCAACTTACCACCACCCCTGCATTCGGTTCTGCACTAGAAAAACGTTTCCTCCTTGAAACGAAATCACCCACGAAAATTACACTTGCTCTAGGAATGGTAATGTGCCCCTCTCAGATTTACTAAATTGTCTTTTGCATGAAGAAAAAGTTTGCAGAAAGATGCCCTTGGCTCATGTGGTGCTGTCTATATCTGAGAAGGCCCCATCTCTCACATTCCAGCAGTGTTTAACATAACTCAGTCCTTGCATAACAATTCTGTATCCTTCTTTTTTACTAACAACCCAGTGTTGGGGAGAACTTGCCAGAGGGACAGAAAGAGACGGCAAATAGAGAGGCTGGCAGCCAGAATCTCTGGGACACAGAGAGGTGTCATTTCTCTAGCGCTGTGGGGTTGAGTTCATGGTCTTTCAGAACTAGAGGAGGGGTTACTTAGGTCTTTCTCAGCCTCTGGCTTAAGTAACATCTTAACAAAGTGGCGAGACAGCCATCCAGGAGCTTAGCATGGTTTGTTCTTTGCACCTTCCTTTTTACACTCAAGAGGGGCTTCCATTTCCAGGATGATAACCTGACTTGTTTCGTTCCGTGACCCCCAGCTTCTCTCAATGACTCCTGATGTCCTGATCGTGAGGTGTCAACAAGAAGTCCTCGTGAAATTCCCTGACTGGCCATCCACAATGCCTAAACACTTTCATTTTAAACCATTTTACTGCCTTTTTTAAACGGGCTTCCCAGGTGGTGCAGTGGTAAAGAACCCACCTGCCAATGCAGGAGACGCAAGAGACATAGGTTCCATCCCTGGGTCGGGAAGATTCCCTGGAGAAGGAGATGGCCACCCACTCCAGTATTCTTGCCTGAGAAATCCCCATGGACAGAGGAGCCTGGTGGGCTACAGTCCATGGGGTCACAAAGAGTCAGACACGACTGAACGACGGAACACGCACAGATAGACATCAATATTGACTTACTGAATTATTACAAAGCAAGGGTGGGTAAGCACCAAGTCCAAGTCATCACAGCACAGAGGCGGGGCTCCAGGGCTTTCCTGAATTCCCTTCCCTCCCTCCTTCCCCTTCGTCAGCAATCTCTACCGTGGTCTTCATGGCAATGAGTGCCTTGCTTTTTCTAGATCAATATCACATAGGTTTTCATCACTAAACACTACAGTTTCATCTAGCATTGATTTTTCACTTTACACGAACGCAGCCTTATGTCTGGCTGCTTTCACATAACACATGACATTTTCGAGCGCCGTCCATGTTGGCATGGATCAACTGCAGATCCTTAATTTACTCATGATGTCTATGTCTGAGTTTCCAGTTTTCAACTTTTGCAAGTGATTAAAGTGCTGAGTGTGCTTAAACACAGTTTCTGGCATGGCCACAGGGTACTTGCCTAAAGGGGGGATCCCTGGGCCTTGGAGTGAACCTATGCTGAACGTTTTTCCAAACTGTTGGACAAATTTACACTCATATCCATGACTATATTAGAGTGCTCACTGCTTCGCAGCATTTCAACACTAAGCATTTTCTATTTTTAAGTTTTAGCCAGTGGGTATTGGTATCCCATGGTGGTTTTAATTGGTATTGTCACAGCAGCAAATTTTTTGAAAACTCCACTCCTGCTTCATTTTGTAGTGAGTGCCAACTTTTCAATGCAAATTTAGACTTCCCTGGTGACTCAGATGGAAAAGAATCTGCCTGCAATTCAGGAGACCCGGGTTCGATCCTTGGGTTGGGAAGATTCCCTGGAGAAGGGAATGGCTACTCACTCCAGTATTCTTGCCTGGAATTCTCCAGGCACAGAGGAGCCTGGCAGGCTATAGTCTATGGGAATGCAAAGAGTCGGACACAAATAAGTGACTAACGTATATCAAGTGGTCACATAAATCCATCTTTAATCTATACTGTTTGAGGTTTGCACACCAACACCGTACTCCAGTTTGGGAAAATTCTCGGTTCCTGTCTTTTCAAATTTTGCTTCTCCTCTATTCTAACCCCTCTCTCTTTCTGGGTCTGTAATTTAGTATGTTAGATGCATCTGTCATTCCTTCAAAGTATCTCACCTTCTATTCTATGTATTTGATCCCTGTGGCTTATTATGATTCATCATAAAGAGATTTTTTCTGATATCTTTCAATTTACTAATTACCTCTGCACTGTGCCTGCTCAGTTGCTAAGCCATAGCATTTTAAATTTCAGTTATTATGATTTTTTATTTCTGGTTTCTCTCATCAGATTTTTTCAAATATGTTGCTTCCTTTATCAGTCCCATCTGTCTACTACCTTTTTAAAATTTTGTTTTTCACCTCCTTGAACAAACAAGTATAGTGATTTTGAAATTTGTCTGACAATTCTAGTTAATATTAAAGATTCCTTAGGACTTTTTATGTCTTGGCAGATAAGAGGAGTTCTATTTCCATCTTTCAAATCTTCATCAGTTTTTATCTCTTCTTCTCACTGTGGTGCCCTGGGTGGGACCGACAGGCAGATATGGACAGTCTCCCTGGATGCAGCTCCCTGGAGGCTTGGCAGGAGGGAGCGGGGCCGTGAAAACAGCTTCTGAAGCAGAAACTCTGTGACTGGGAGCGCCACGCACAAGGAGACAGGCCTTAATTATTTTGAGGGGCAGCTTAATAGTGGAGAGCCTGCTCAGTCTGGGGGCACTGCAGCGCCCTTCTCCCATCCACGTGGCAGGAGGACCTCAAATTGGGTCACGGGGAGGGCGGGCAGGTGATGGCTGGAGACCCCCAGTCTCCCTCTGGGGGCTGGAGGACTGTGGTGAGCCATGCACCGACCTGAGTGGCCCCCAGGCTCTTCCAGGGCCTCCGTAACCCCGGACACACAAGCCACGCAGAGTGAGGCCAACCTGCGGATGGCTGTAGACACACAAAGCATAATTTTCTGAGCATTAGCATGAAACACTTAGGAAAAAAAACCAATTTAGCGAGGCTTCCACCTCAGTGGTCAGGTGAGAGCTGTGGGCATGGAGACATCACCCTCAGCAGGTCTGAAGACCACGGCTACTCCTGCTGGTTCATTTATGAATGAAATTAAAGATGCTTGCTCCTTGGAAGGAAAGCTGTGATGAACCTAGACAGTGTATCAGAAAGCAAAGACATCACTTTGCCAACAAAGGTCCGTATAGTCAAAGCTATGGTTTTTTCCAATCATCATGTATGGATACGAGTTGAACCATAAAGAAGACTGAGTGCCAAAGAATTGATGTTCTCAAACTGTGGTGCTGGAGAAGACTCCTGAGAGTCTCTTGGCCTGCAAAGAGATCAAACCTGCTAATCCTAGAGGAGATCAACCCTGGGTGTTCATTGGAAGGACTGATGCTGAAGCTGAAGCTCCAATACTCTGGCCACCTGATGCGAAGAGACAACTCACTGGCAAGGACCCTGATGCTGGGAAAGATTGAGGAGGGGGCAGAAGAGGATGAGCCGGTTGGATGGCATCACCGACTCAGTGGACATGGCTTTGAGCAAACTCCCGGAGATAGTGAAGGACAGCAAAGCCGGGCATGCTGCAGTTCGTGGAGTCACAGAGAGTCAGTTAGCAACTGAACCACAACAGCATTCCTGGTATTAAAGAGACTGACGGCTGAGACAACCAGACCCACCAGGAAAAGCGGCAAACCCGCAGAAGACATTCACACCAGTGAGGTTCCGGCCCGTCCGCTGCTCCCAGCCAGAATGATGGCCCTGCCCTCCCCACGATAGACTGATTTGTCAAATTAAGTGAGAGCCATGCCAACCATTCCTTCCTTCTGAAAGATTTGAGTCCCATGAAATCTGGGCAAGAACCCATCTCATATCCAACCACAGGGACCCATAGACAGCTGCTCTCCTCACAGCTGGACTGACAAGGAATGAATGAACACAGAGAAATCCACACAAAGTTTCAGCCACTAAAAGCAAAGTGATAATCTGTGTCATCAGAAATGCCCTCATATGAAGAATTTACTGCAGCATCCAAAGGAAATGTTTAAATTTCCTAGTTTACTTTTCTTAGTAAAATTTCAGATGACAGTAACTCTTCAATCAGGAATATTGCCTCCAGTTGAAAACTATGATTGCTTGATTTAAAAGTGCAGATGGAAGAAAAATTCTCATCAGTGAATGAAATGACCAGCTGGGCGATTTCTCCCTCAGCTGCTGATAAAAGGAACAAAAAAAGCAATGGAAATAAAAAATTTAAATGAACTAAATGTCTGTGTGCTCCCAGGACTAAGCGGTGGGAGCACATTGCACGTTGGAGCTCTGTGTTCAGGGGCGCTCACATCCTCACCGGCCCATTTCCACAATTAAGTTATGAACAACTTGCTTGTCAAGGTGTTCTGAGGATCAGAGGAGGGCAAGCAGACCTCATGCATTTCAGAAGTAAGTACGTAATAAGTCAAGTCCTCAATTTCAAAAAAGTCAACAGTTCCCATGGAAACACGATGAGATGCACATCAGCACATAACATAAAATTTCTAAAGTTTAAGAAGAAAAGGTTAACCAGATGAAGCAGTTCAACCAGAAGAGAGTGAGAATTCGGGGGGCTGGGGTCCCGTCTTCTCTGGGTAGGAAGAGGACACCCCCACTGCCTTTCTTCCCCCAGCTCCCTCTCTGAAGGCAACAAGTCTCCGGGTCCACCCCACCACGTGCCGCGGCAGGCCACTTCCTGGGGCGGTGACATTGCTGCCTGACCCACGGCAGAGCGCCAAGAACACTTAGGGCGGTGTGCACAAATCCTTGGAAATTCATGTTTCACAGCACGCGTTCAGAATTATTCAATGTGAGCATAACAGAGGGTGGTGAGTGTGCATCACACCAGGAAGTCAGTGGACAGATTTGCCACTGACAATCAATAGACCAACATAAGATACACGCCAAAGCCTTTCATGGGAACATGCAAAGCATCAACACCAAAGAAACACAGAAATGAGGCATCTGATTTGAGAATTTAGAAAAAGAACAGTAAAAAGAGAGAAAAGAAAAATCAATACTGTTAAAAGGAGAGATGAAATAAACCCCTTTAAAAGAGTAGAACCCATTAATTTTGTCTGTGGGCTTTTCATTACAGCAACGAAATGAAAATAAAGAAAGATAAATGAATTAGAGGAACGTGTTCTAAGCAAGCAGAGAAAAAGGAAACAGAAAGCAAAACACTGGGAATGAAAACGAAGACATCCAAACAGAAAGTAAATTTCACAAAGATGGATAATCATAAGAAAACACTATAAATATAGGCTAATTCTTTAAATATTCATTATTTTAGCAAATCCAAACTGCTAACTTTAAAATATGCTTGAATGTCAGCAGAATGAGATCAGGGATTTTGGTCTGTGTCATTCAGAAGTATCTGCTACGCCTCTAGAAAAGTGCCTGACACATAGCAAGTGTTCAATAAATATTTTTAAACAAATTAATGAATGAGTGAGGGGGGAAGGGCAAAAAAAAAAGACGAAATCTGGATGAAATTTATAATTGTTTAGCAAAGCAAATGTTTCTGAGTGACTTCCAAAGGTTAAAGGAAATACTAGAAAATGTAAATACACCAACAATACTTTGGCTACCTGATGTGGAGAGCTGACTCCTTGGAAAAGACCTTGAAGCTGGAAAGATTGACGGCAGGAGGAGAAGGGAGTGACAGAGGATGAGATGGTTGGGTGGCATCACCAGGCTTCCCTGTCCTTCACCATCTCCCGGAGTTTGAGCAAGCTCCAGAAGATGGTGAAGGACAGGGAAGCCGGGTGAGCTACAGGCCTTGGGATGGCAGAGTCGGACGCAACTGAGCAAGTGGACAGACAGCAGCAACATAAGCGCCCCAGTAATCATAAAAGAAATGTCACCAAAGGCTTGTTAAACTAAGATGATTTCCATCACACATTATTCAACAGTAAAACGCAGAATTAGACAGAGCCACACAGATTCACATGGTAAGATTTCTATGATGTTAAAAGAAAAAGGCAACTTTCACAACATATATCCAGACTTGTTAAATTTGTGTAAAAATAAAGCAGAGAGGAAAATTTTATATTCCAATAAATGCTTCTCCATGCTTTGAAATACACAGAGGAAAATATGAAAGAATCTGTACTCAGTTTATGTGTTTGCTTCTGCTGAGGCAACATGGATAAAACTAAGAGAGACTTTTGCTTTATCCACTTAAAATTTGCATAGCAAAAGTATATTTATATGTGGCTTGCACTTAGATATTAATTTAAACATGAAATGTTTAAAATTGCCCAAGAATGAACATCATAAAATATCCTAGGTCCAGGCATTTTTATGAGCAGGTTATTTCAAAACTGAAAGAGAGATCATTCTTATGCTATTTAAATTATTTCAGCATAAAGAAATTTGGAAACCTTCCCAGTTCACTCCACATAACCCTGAAACCAGAAAAATTTTAAAGGCACAAATAAAAAGCTATCTAATAATCTTAGCTGTGAATAACTATTTGAAAATTCCAAATGAGCATCAGTCAGCATAATCAATCATATATCTAAACTAAGAGAAAATGACCAAAATGTTTAATTCTTGAAAAAAGTTAGTAAATTTATTAATATAACTTAGTATTGTAGGTCCAAGAGAAACAATCTATATGATTATTATATTAAATGCCTAAAAGTCATATGGCAAATCCAACATTCATTACTGATTTTTATTTGTAAAACAGTGATAGAAGAATATTTCTAAGATATATTTCAAAATAAGATAAAAAAAGTTTATCTCAAACTATTAGCTCTACCCATTAAAGCAAAATTCTCATGATTGCTCCTATTTCTGAAATCAAAGCAAATTTTTAAAATATGAAACAGTATAAAATAAATAATTTATACTGCAATTTTTATAGGTGATATGACTTTTATCTTAAGAGAATCAAATAAAAATGCATCAGAACAATTTGCTTTAATGTTTGTAATTTCAGTGGACTCCAAACCTAGTAATTTTTATTATAGTTCAATAACAACCAAGTATTAGATAAAAATACCAAAAAATACAAAATGCAAAAAAACACAAAATTAGATAAAAATATAAAAAATACAAAATTCATAAAGGGGGACCCCACGAAAATGGAGCTGGGAGGATAGAAGGGGAATTCTCATGGCTGAGCATCAGTGCAGACCCCCCACTAGCATGCCCCTTGGAGCTGCCCAGGGAGTGACAGCACTGGAGCACCACCCGCAGGAGAAGGGAAGATTTTCCCCCTCTCCTGGCAACAGGAAAGCTCAGCCAATGAGAGACCCCACAGTTCAGCCAATGAAAAACCACTCTGCCTGCAACTCCCAGTTTCCACCAATGAGCTTCTTGCTTCTCCTCTACCAAAGAGTTTCCTTTCCCTGGCTTCACCAGATTTTCCTTGTGGCTTCCATAGTTGCGTGTCCCAAATAGTGATTCTTTGCCATTCCCAAACCCATTTTGCTGGTAAAAAACAACTGACTGTTTTAAGTTATGGATCCCATTTATGACAGTAACAAAACTGCAATTTTCTCAGGAACAAAAATATCCTAAAATGTACAAGATCCACATAAAGAAAACCACACAAGTTATGGAAGTCATAAAGGTTACTTGGACAAATCAAGTTGTTCCTTGTCTCCAGAGGAGATATTTCACAGTTTGAAGGGTGTCATGTTTTCCTTCCCACATGGTGCAGCGGTAAAGAATCTGCCTGTTAATGTAGGAGAGGTTAGACGCAGGTTAGATCCCTGGGTCGTGAAGATCCCCTGGAGGAGGAAATGGCAACTCACTCCAGTATTCTTGCCTGGAGAATTCCATGGACAGTGGAGCCTGGTGGGATACAGTCCGTGGGGGTCACAAAGAGTCAGACAGACTGACATTTTTTCCAGTTAATTCTACAGATTTAATGCAATTTCAATAGAAATCACAAATAGACAAACATGACAAAATATTTCTAAAATTATTTTGAAAGGAATGTGTGTAAGAATATTAGAGAAAAAATAAAAAAAGAAAGCACTAAAGGCATTTGCTCTATAAAGTACTTTTTTAAGTGTACACACACATACTCTCAAAGTCAGAGCACGGGAATTTTTAAAAGTTAAGAAATACAAGTGCTTATAGCTACTTCAAACATTACACTGGAATAGCAAAGAAATGGGGAAAAGATGATTTAGTCAATAAATGATGTAGAGAAACATGGGAAACCATATGAAATATTGTTTAGATCCTTCTTGCCCAACATGTATCAAAATACGTCTTTTGTGGACAAAAATTTTCATGTAAAGTAAGCCATAACTGTATCAGAAGAAAATGCAGATGACTTTAGTATGTGAAGGAAAAGGTATAAGTATAATACCAGATGAAAGAAAAAATGCTATATTTAACTATATAAAAATATAGAACTCTCTATATATACAAGTATCACAAACATAATTAGAAAGTAAACAAACCCTGGGAAAATATTGATGGCACATATGACAATGGTTTAACAACCCTGATAAACAAAAAGTTATAACAAATCCATTTTAAAAGAATACTGTGAAATAGAAATACATGCAAAGTCAATGCATGAAAGAGGAGTAGCTCATAAAAATATAAAAACATTCATTCTCAAGAAGAGTCTAAGAAATGTAAACTACACAACAAGGCAAACATTAAGTTACAAAGCAGATTGGTTTTACATTTTTTAAATCTAATAACAAAAACAATATTAATCAAATACCCATATAAAAATAAAAATCAATGCTTATGATGCACTGGATATAATTGAGCACCCATTTCTGAGTTACAATAAAGAAAAAAAAAACTTTCGAAAACTAAGCATATTCAGATACTTCCCTCACATACAGAATCATAATTAATAATGAAAGACTAAGGACATTCTAGTAAAAATAAGGAAAAACCAACAATCCACTCTCACTGTAATTACTTGAATTCCTTCAGAAGTGCGGCCAAGGCACTCCATCACAAAAAGGAGGAGAAAGTGCATCTACTTTAAAGGGAGATGTTTTCAAATCAGAGGAAGGAGACACTTGCAGGAACTTGAAGTGGTCACCCAAACTCTCCCACAGGTATTATCAGAAAGCCTAGATAAAATGTCTAAAACAGCTACTTAAAGACATTTAGAAAGCAGAAAGCAATGGACAAAAGCCAGAGCAAGCGTTCATGCTGTTAAAACCTGTAGAAACAGCTGAAAGGAGTAAGAATCGGGAGCCCGCAGCACTGCGGGCCCCAGGGAGCTCTCCAATGCCCGGGACTGTGGCCGCGGCCGCGACAGGCAGCATGACCACCGGGCGCAGGAGATGGAAGTCGGGACTGGGGAAGAAGCTAGAAACGTCAGGGGAAACTCTACCAGTGAGGGTGAGATAAAAAAGTAAGTATAAAACCGCCCCGATCACCGCTGACAGCAAGCCACGTTCAGGTGGGCGCCCCGCAGTAGGCGCGGTGGGTAAACCACACGGCCCAGCCGGCAGACGGGCGGCTTCTTGACCACGAGCCACACAGTGAGGTCTGCGTGTCTGCCGCTTTGTCAACCAAGCACGTCCCCCAAACGTCAGCTCAGGGGGCCAGGAGCCGTACCTCCTGGGCTTGACGTGTCAGCGGACAGCCACAGGCTAGCAGAGCTGTTGGAATCCAGGGGGGCCCTCAGCTGCAAGGAGCCCTCAGAGGGCAGAGCGGCCGAGCTCCCCAACCTGCGTCTAACCTCAGCCTGAGTCCCTGACGAATGCCGAGTTATTCAGGCACAGGTCAGCTGTCCAAATCCACAAAGAGCTGTGAAAAACTGCCCATAAAACACCACGATGACATACGAATATTTCCAAGTTCAATTCACAGAAGCAGGCTACGTAGCAGAGGCTGGAATACATAAAAACAAAGCAGAGATTTCGGCAGCAGCATGAAGCGAAAATGCAAAGCTTGTAATTTGAGGCCAGGCCAGTTAACTGCATGTTAGAACAAGAAAAATAAATACTCAAAGCACAGTGGGCTCTGGAATCACTGTATTACACTGTACCATCTACAATGTCTAGTTTTTAAACCCAAGCTACTAGACATGCAAATAAAAGAAAAAGTGCTCCATCCACAAGAATAGAAGGCAGCCGGTAGAAACTGACTGCAGATGACCTAGGTGTCAGATTTCATAGCAGCTCTTATAACCGGAATTAAAGGATAAAGGGAAAAATGGTCTTGATAACTGAAGAGATATGAAATCTCAACTGAGGAACTGAACTGTAAAAATGGAAATTCTATAGCTGAAACATACATTTACTGAAATTTTAAAAATTCCCTATAGGGGCTCAATAACAGATTGGTGATAAAACAAAATGGAAAAAACAAACAGGTTGTATACAGAAATAGACAGTAACAAGTCTGAAAACAGTGAGAAAAAGTAAAGAGCCTCAGAGACAATATCAAGTTATCCATAATACACACTCTCGCTGTCCCATGTGGTAAAGACAGATAAAATTGGACAGAAAAAAGATCAGACTTCTACGTATACAAAAGCACCCCAAAGTTGGTAGAAAGCAGAATGGCCATAAACTCACTCAGCAAGCTAAATGAAAGGAACTCATTGCTGGTTACATACTAGTGTGTTTCCTTTTATCTATATCAAGCTAAATAGAGAAGATATTAAAAGAAACCAGAAAAAAAAAGTGACATTACATCCAGGGGAAAATGCTATACCAATGATGAAAAAATAAAAACAACGCCGTATCAATGCTTTCCCTGTGGCGCTGGTGGTAAAGAACCTGCCTGCCCGGGGAGGAGATGTAAGAGATCAGGGTTCAATCCGTGGGTCAGGAAGATCACCTGGAGAAGGGCATGGCAACCCACTCCGGTATTCTTGCCTGGAGAATCCCATGGACAGAGGAGCCTGGCGGGCTACAGTCCACGGGGTCACAAAGAGTCAGACACAACTGCACAGCTGAGCACACACGCACGCATGCTGTATCAGTGAGAACAGTGCTGTGTCAATCAAGACACCTGTCACCAAAACCAGCCCAAGAACACACAGAAGTGACCACAAGTGAAGAGACTGAAAGTCTGAAAATCCCCATATCCCAAGAAAATGTAAAACCTTCACACAAAGGAAACTCCACACCAAGAATGCATCAGTGGTGGAATCTAGAATGTCGAAAGAAATTCTTTAAACACAGTGAGTCTTCCTGTCAGTTAACGCATGTTATCTCTCCATCACCTTAGCACTCCATTGCGTTAAGGGGTGTTTTGTAATCTTTGGTGCGTGGGTCTTATACATAATTTGTTCACATTCTTTTTAAACAAATTTGTTCACAAACTCCTTCAAAAATTAGGAGGGCAAATTGCTACTTAATCCATTTTGTGAGTTTAGTATGACTCTGATGCCAGAACTATAAACAACACAAAGGAAGAAAGCCCCACCAACCAAACAGTAACCCTCATAAACACACACACAAGAAACTTAGTGAAATATCAGCAAACCAAAGACAACGTGTTATAAAAAAGAGTGTGAGACCAATGAGAGTTTTTCCCGGGAATGTGACATTAATAGTTTTGAAAATTATATAATGTACTATTATTTTAAAATGAAAGAGAGGACAGTACATGATTATCTCAATTGGTGCAGGAAAGCTACCTGACAAAATCCAAATCATTCACCAAAAAAAAAGAAAAAAGAAAAAACTCTGAGCAAGCCAGGATAAGAAACCTCCTTCATTCAGCTAAGGAGGTCTATACAAACTCCATAGCTAATGTCACACGTAGTAAACTGGATGCTATGAAATAAGGCAGAGGGCTGTTCTCACCCCTTTATTCAGGTCTTAGTGAAAGTCTAACTGATGCAATAAGACAAGAAACAGAATAAAAGGAGCTCACATTGGAAAAGAAGAATTAAAGCTGTCTTTGTCACAGATGACTTGGCCATGTAAGTGGAAAATACTCAGGAATGTAACTAAAAGCTACTGGAACCAGTAAGTGAATTTAGGCACAAATGCTCCTGAAGGCAAAGTTGATATTGGAAACCAATGGCATCTCTGTATACTGTCAAAGAGTTGGAAATGAAGTTAAAAACTTAATTTACAATTTAGTTTACAATAGCATACACAATTATGAAATGCTTAGGGATGAATCAAACAAATTATGTATAAGACCCATACACCAAAGATTACAAAACACCCCTTAAAGCAGTGGAACACTAAAGTGATGGAAAGATATCTGTTAACCGGCAGGAAGACTCTATAGGAAAGATGCTGAAGAAAGAACTCCTCAGTGAGTTCTCTGCTCAACACAACACCAATCAAAATTCCAGCAAGTTTTTATTGTAGAAACTTGCAAGATGATTCAAAAATGTATATGAAAATGCAAAGAACAAAATTAACTTTTATAAAAAGGAATAAAATAATTTGACAATGCTCTGTTTGTCCAAGTCCTCTGAGAAGCAAATGCAAAAGTCTTAGAGGCGAAACCCTGTATTCTCACAGAGGGAAGGAGACAGGAGCTGGAGGGGATGGGGAGGGAGGTCAGACGTGACCCACCGGCGACGCCAGCGAAGGGGAGCGGAACGGGCTGGGGGAACAGCCCAGGCGGCCACAAGGACTAAGGAGGCTCTGCAAGGAGCCGGGCCCTCAAGCCAGAGTGGCTGTCGGGCAAGCCCAGGCCTCCCCAGAGAGGGTCTGCCCAGCTGCCCTGCTACACACGGCACTGGTGGATTTCAGAGCCCAGGGCTGGGCCCTCGATCACGGGCACTTCTCTATGGCTGCCGCACGTATGCTCTCCGATATCAAGGCTTACTGTGAAGCTACCAACAGCGACTCGCTGTCCTGGTAGAAGGTAGGTGTGCAGATCAATGGAGGAGAGAGGGACGCCTGGAGGCGGCCCCAGGCACATGTCTTCAGTGGATTTCTGACAAAGGTGCTAAGACAATTCAGGTGGGAAAGGAGCATATTTTCAACAAATGATGCTAGAACAATTGGATGTCAATATGGAGAAAGAAAAAAAGTTACATCTTACACCAGAATTACCTTGAGGGGTCTGATGGAACTGAAAATAAAAGCTTACATTGTAAAACTTATAGACAGGAACATAAGTGAACGTCTTCGTCATCATGTGGTGCTAAAAGAGGTTTTAGAAAGGACACATCTATCATGATCACAACAAAACCTATGAAGAAGGTGCCTTTATTTTCCCTCATTTAAGAGTGAAGGGTCAGAGACACAGAGGGCTGAAGTGGCATCCTGTAAGTGGCAAACATGGGCAGATGCCACCACCAGCTACCCTGTCAAGTCCATCAACACTAACTTCAAGCAAAATCTCAACATGTTTTTTTTTTTTGCCCTAAATTTATTCTAATGATTGGAAGAAAAACACAGTAACAAAAAGGAAAATTTAAAGAAGAAAAAATGCCCTATGTAATTCTAAAGTACACTGTAAAAAATAAATAAATAAATAAAATTGTCATATTGCACCCCACCCCAGGCCGACCATAATCCAACACAGTGATGCCAAGTGGCCCTTCAAATAATCAGGTCGTATAAGGACAAGGCAGCACATGCCATGGGCAGAGGGGCACCGCACACAAGATGCAGGCAGAGGTCAGCAGGCATTCAGCCACACAGGGAATGTCCATGGGCCAGAAGCCCAGGGTGGGGACAGAAAGAACTGGCCCTCATTCTGCCTTGCTGAAGGCCTGAGGTCCTCGCACTCTGAACCAGGGGGGAAAGACAAGAGAACTCACTTGATCCGAGTTCCGAGCAGGGCTGATCTGGACGTGTCCTTGCTCCAAGTGAGGACAGGCAGCACCCCGTAAGCCCACGGGCTGAGAGAGGCTGAAGCGGACGCGCGGACCTGCTTCCAGAGGACCCTGCTGGCCACGCTGCACTCAGCTCTAATCCGGAACGAGAGCGTCCCAGGCAAAGCGAGCTGCACTCGCCGTGGCCCAGTGGGTGTCCCTTGTGTGACCGACAGCCGCAGGAGGGGCCTCTCCAATGGCGGGATCCGGCAGCTTTGTCCTTGATTCCCACCAGCACAGGGGAGGACGTGAAAGATAGAAGTGGAGGACAAACAGAAAAAAAAGCACCCAAGTACAGAAATATACTCACTTGTCCACACGTTAAGTTAGCTATGCTTTATTTTGAGAAGACTTGGGGAAGCCAGTGAGAACAGAAACCCAAAGCCTTCAGAAGCACTTCTGTTTGGGCGGGTCAGTCTGCTCCGGGCTTCAGTCCAGCTCATCACCATATGGCTGAGGACGCGGCAGGGCAGCCACACAGGTGGCCCTGAGCCCAGCCTGCCGTGGGCCAGGCTCGCTGCTCACGTACCTCTGCCCCCAGAAAGGCCTCCGCCACCTGAGAAGGCACCCCGCGGGTGAGGACCGTGGAGCACACAGACGTTTAGCAGCCTCACCAGCTCACACAGCTCGCAAGTGGGGAGCTGGGGCTTAAACTCAAACCAGACCCCGGAACACGTACGGTGCCTCAGTGTCTCCCCCAAAGGGGCCCCCAAGTACAGGCAAGTGTTCATGCGGGAGGTGCTCATGCACAGCACATACTCTCAGAAAAGCCAGGGGGTACAGCGTGCAATGCCAGGGGAGGGTCCGGAGAAATACAACACGTCCTAGGTGGTGACTAGGTGGTAAAGAATCCGCCTGGCCGTGCAGGAGGCGCAAGAGACTCTGGTTTGATCCCTGGGTCGGGAAGACCCCCCGGAGTCAGAAATGGCAACTCACCCCAGCATTCTTGCCTGGAAAATCCCATAGACAGACGAGCCCAGGGGACTGCAGTCTGCGGAGCTGCACAGAGTCAGACACGACTGTAGCGGCTAACACACACAGAGGATGCGATCCGGCCCAGGCCTGAGCAGTTCTTACAAGCGTGAGAGTCACACGGTGATGCTTTTGGTACGTTGTGAAACGATCAGGATAAAACCACCTAAAAATGCACTCTGAGAAAGAAGGGAAAACATTGAAACAGTAACGGTTTTTATCCCTGAATGGTGCCATTATTGTTAATTTTTATGACTGTCCTTGTATTCCCCTCCTTTTTGACATTTCCTTAACAATAAGCATTTATTACACTTTTACAGAGAAGTCCACATTCCTGCTGCAATTACCGATCTACTATATTTTGCTGTATTCATCTTTGCTTCAGCGTGTACGTGACGGTTTCAGAGCCCCTGCAGGATTTCGCGCATGGACAGCAGGCCCGTCGACAAGGGCATAAACAGCCCAGAGACCCCGAGGACCTTGGCTGCTTAGCACCTTGACTGAGAGAGGAGAGGACACAGCTGTCGTCTCTCAGAGGCATCTTGTCATCCCAAAACTCTGCCCACACACTGCTGTTTCATACCTGGGGTGAGGAGCCCAGGAAGGGAAAACTGGGTTTCCATCAACCTCATGATTCCCAAAGCAGAAGAAATTAGAGGATATCACCACACTACTAAACAGGAAGCTTTTTGTAAAGCAATAAAAACGGCATGCACGTTGAAGTGAGCTGAATCCAGAGATGATGTGACTCTGAAGCCACAGCTAGGTCCTCAAATCTCCATGCCGTCTCCTAGGAATTCTCCCGTGGTGAGTAGATGGGAACGTTAACATTCAAAACAGCTGCCTGTTTACTTAGGTATCCCACGGTTTCCACTGCCTTCAAAAAGTAAAGTACAGACCAAAGGAAAATCACAGATGAGGGCCCTGGGTCACCAAGGTGACAAGCAATTACAGCCGGCAAACCCGTGTGAAGTTCCCCGGTGCACAGCTCAGCTCAGTGGACACGCAGGGCCTGGGTAGATGCCGGTCCCCCGTGCCTGCCACCAGGGCCGAGCGTCAGAGCAGAAGGACCCAGGGAGAGGGCGAGCCATTGCCCGCAGCTCAGCTCAGGTCGCCAACATCTGCCCGAGGCCAGGCTGAGGAGCACGCAGGAGACGGACGAATGAAGGAGCAGCGTGTGGAGGGGCTCACGGCCGGCAGGCGTGGCACCAGCCATGGGTGGGGTGGCCCGCCGGCAGCAGGGACCACGCACATCCTCCTGGGGGATGGGGCTGAGCCTTATTTAACTGGGACCCCAGCATTGAGCAAACAGGAGGATGGACGGACGGACGTCCGGATGGGTGAATGAGGACCCCACAGCGAGCGACCAAGCCAGAGAGCAGGCTCTGCTCTCGGAGCCGCCGGGACAGCCAGCCAGCAGCCAGGAAGAGCTTCCTGTGCGAGCCCCCCCGCTCACCACCTCCCCGACCTCAGAGCACAGCCTGGCAAAGAGGAGCTTGGTGCGGGGGCCCCCGCCCTCACAGGGCCGCTCGAGGAGCAGCCAGGGCGGAAGGCCGCTCCAGCCCCCTCAGGACGTCGTAGGGGGTGGGCGTGGTGGCAGGCGCCCTTCATCCCTGCCAGGCCTCACTGTCACCCCCGATTCTGAGGCCCCAGCAAAGCCGCACCCCCGGAGTGCCAGCCCAGAGGACAGCTGTCTCCAGGGCATGCTTCTCTGGGGAGACGTGGGGACAAGGCGCTGGCCTAATACAGCTGTGATGAGAGGCGACTCAGGCCTGTCTATGGGGCAAACACGGAGGCAATACCCTTCCATACCCAACTCAGGGGCAGAGCCATAGGTAATCAAGTGCCCTCTTCTTCCTGCGCTGGTCGGCAGTCTCAGGGCAAGTCAGACTGGACCATTTCTAAGTCAGACAGGGCCATTCGCCTTATTGGAAATCATCGGTTCTAACCAAGCCGTGCGCCAGCCCGTGTGCATGGGCCCAGAGGACAGCAGGCGCAGAAGAAAGGCCCTGGCCCCTTTCCGGGGTCATGAGTTTACGAGAGAGGTGAAGGCCGCGTGACCAAAGAGGGCGGCGGGCGCCCGGGGGGCTCTAGTAACATCCGCCAGGTGGGCCGCCTCCTGCTCACCCCCTGCCACCAGCCTGGGAGGGATGGGGGGCCAGAGACGGCAGGCAGGGCTCCAGGTGGGTCCCCAGGGGGCTCCCCCAGTCCTCACTGGGGAGGGGCCGCACGCGGAGCTCAGAGCCCCCCGCCCGTCCGCTCTGCCCACGGCATGTAACGGATCAGGAAACCAGCCAGCTCTCCAGGGGGTGGGCCGGGGCTCGCATCTCGTCCACGAGTCCCCCAGTCCCGCGTGCAGAGTCTGCTCTGCGTCCCTGCAGTCTCCACGGCCGCCTGCTCAGCTGGGCACCCAGGACTCACCACCTTCCTAAAACACCCGACTTCCTTTTGCGGAAGGCCCTCCTCCTCTGCAGGACAATCCCCGGCCCTGGACGTCAGGGTGGGGGGAGGAGGGCGACAGGGACGGTGGTGACCCGGGCCAGCCCAGACCCCTCCTCCCACCGGGGCCCCCGCGTCAGGCCGGGGATCCTCCCCAGCGTCATTTCTTGCCAACTTGGCCCAAGCGTTTGTGAAAATGCAGCAGGCACGGGAGTCTATTCCATTTCAGGGGCAGGCTAACATCCTCCACCCTCTGTTTCCAGGGGCAGTTGCGCTTAACCATTAACGGCAGAGCCTGCTGCCTGACAGGGGCCTGGCGCCCCTTGCCGTCCTGCTTGGAGTGGAAAGCCCCGCATCTGCTCTGGGGCCTCTCCAGTTAAAACGGGCCTTTCTCACAACAGCCCGAAGCGGCTTCTTTTTGTTGTGTCAACAGTGGATGTGAGTCGCCCTCCTCTGGGACCCTATTTCCATGAGAATTTAGAGCCATAGCCCTGGGCTGTGTGTTCTGGGAGATAAATAAGCCCTCCGCTCTCCTTGGTCCAGTGAAACATGTTCACGGGGATTTTGTATCTTATTTTGAAGGGCTGGTTGGGAGCTTCAGCTTCCCTTAAGGTGGTTAACACTTTGGACGTGACTGTTTTCTGGTCTCCACCCCAACACGCACACACACACACACATACACACACTCATCCTGTCTAGAAATCCTCATATGAATAATCATGTTCTGCATGATTCAAATGCATTCAAGAGAGTTGCTATCTCTAGTACTTTTCCTGGCACATTTCCAGCAGTTACGCCTTTCTTTCGTCCATCATTCCATCATCCAGTCCATCTGCTCACTACATTTAACGAACCCATCGCTATTTCTCAACATGCCCCCACATTTGGGTACTGGGCTGAACTACGCAATGAAATGTTGAACAAGGTACACTTGGGTCCCCGATTTCACAGAGTGTGCAGCCAGCAAAGGAGGCAGACAATGAATCAATCACAATGGTCAATTAACCAATTATGGTCACACACACAACTGTGACCACAATTAATCACATGTGGTCATTTAATTACAGTTTCCAAAAACGCTAAAAAGAAGGATGTTTTACCTTACAGTATCCAGTGAACAACCTCATCATAGTGAACATGCCTTGTCAATTAGTTCTAATGATGCTGTATTCTGCCTGCACAATAGGATTTATACTCCGTTGTTTTAAACTGGTGATTTATACCCTAGGTTTTCCTAGAAGAACCATAGATCTTATTGGCTTAACAACATCTCCCGAAAGTCAGAGAGCTCAACAATAATCTAGGAAATGAACTTTTCCATAGATTTTTAAATGATGACAAAAGTGAAAGGCAAGTCTGAAATTCAGCATAATGTGCTGTGTCAATAGGTTAGCAGTCACGCGGGCACCAACATGAAACAACAAGGGGCGGCAAGCCTTAGAACTGGGCCAGCCTCTCCGGGAGCACCGCTGCCTCTGGGGCCTGCACCGCCAGGGGCCTCCCGGGTCATGCCACCCGTGGGCCATGAGACCAGCCTCTGATTTCACTGTTTCCTGCCTCTTTCCATCCAGTGCCCCCTCATGTTCCTCTTAAGTTCTCACTTCCAAATATCATTTAACGTTACTCCGTGATGCTAACGTCCCCCAGCTCTTATTTCCCAAGGGGCTAAGGGCAAGCTTGTTCATGGATCTGGGAGATCTTCAGAAAGTTCACAAAAGGAAACTGGCTGGGGGAGGGGGGTTGAGATGTCACTGCCTAGCTCTTGGAATCCTTCGCATGTTGAATCTTTAGTTAAGGTTATTAAAAATAAACAAGTGTTATGAGAAAAGAAGAGGAGAAACATGTAGGTGGTTCTCAAAGATCTTCCAAAGGTGTTTTAAGCAGCCCCAGACAGACGCGGGGTGATAACGGGGCCATGGAAGCAGAGTCTGAAGCAGAGTCCTCTGTCCCAGGGCGGCCCGCCCGCCTGGCCGCCCAGCCCTACGAGGGGGCCCGCAGGCTGGGCCCGCCGAGCGTCTCCACTCAGCCGGATTTCTCAGCCTCCAGCGGCATCTGGAGAGAAGCCACTGAGCAGCCCACGTCTGGGTCCTCCTGAGATAACTGTAAAGACAAAGGAGGTGATGCGTCCACCCCTGGGAGACAGGAAAAGTCGGGCTGGAGACCTCTCAGGCAGTCTTTTCTACCAAGAAGAACTCCCTGGGGCTTCCCTGGGGCTCAGCGTAAGAACCTGCCCGCCCAGGCAGGAGACGCACATTTGACCCCTGGTCCGGGAGGATTCCACGTGACGCAGAGCGGTTAAGCCTGTGCCCCCAAATGCCAAGCCTGTCTCAGAGCCCAGGAGCCACAGCTGCCCCCCCCCGCTGCAACGCCCGAAGCCTGTGCGCCCTCCAGGCCACGCCCTACGAGAGGAGAAGCCCCAGCAACGAGAAGCCCACTCGTGGGAACTAGAGAGTGGCTGCCACTCATCACAACTAGAGAAAAGCCACGGAGCGACAAAGACCTGGTTACAGCCAAAAATAAATAAATGAGTTTTTTAAAAAGTTAAAATTCCCCTGACTTTTCTCAGCAGCACAAGCAGGGCCCAGCCCTGACCACCGTGAAAAGGCTGGCTGGATATTGCCCGTGGTTTGGAAATCCAGACTCTCCATCAGAACACAGGCTGGACCTTGGACCTCGGGCAGGCACAGGCCGTTCACCCAGGGGACCACCGATAGTTCTCTGCGGCCGTGGCGTGGCCCGTTTGGGGGTAAATATTTGGAAATCTTTAAAAATGCATGAAGGTTATGAAAAACAATATGACAAAAATATCCATGGCCTGCCATCCAGAATTTTCGAATATTCACTTCTCACCTTCTTTGTTTGCTGTTTTAGTATAATGGAATAAAATAAAATCAAAATCACAATGACATATTCCTTCCAGCTTTTGACATGGAGATCACCATAAAGCTGACCTCCAATGATCAAGGAAGGCTCATCTCAGGGGCCATCTCAAAGAAACCCTCAGCAGAGTGAGCCAAAGAAGTACAACGTCTAATCCTGCCGTTGTTGGTAGATGCTGTCCAGCTCTCTGTGACCCCGGGGACTGCAGCCCGCCGGGCTCCTCTGTCCACGGGATTCTCCAGGCAGGAATGCTGGAGTGGGTTGCCAGTCCCTTCTCCAGGGGCTCTTCCCGACCCAGGGATCAAACCCAAGTCTCCTGCTCGGCAGGTGGGTCTTTAATATAAACTGTTCCCCAAATCAGGGAGGAGAATCAGAGAAGTGAACACAAGCAATGAGTAAAAGAATGAACACAAATGGAAAATAAACGCTCAGAAACATGTCACTGCCGTGTAAATAAATTTCTGTGAAATTCAGCAAGGTAACACTCCTGGCCCACCTGTCAAAGACTCAAAACATCTAATATCCTTTGTTGGTTAAGTTGACTGGTTTGGTCTCAGGCCAAGGGACTTTCAAGAGTCTTCGCCAACACCACAGCTTGAAAAGCACCAATTATTCGGTGTTCAGCCTTTTTCATGGTGCATGACTACTGGAAAGACCATAGCTTTGACTATACAGACCTTTCTCGGCAAAGTAATGTCTCAGCTTCATAGCAGACTGTCTCGGTTTGTCATCACTTTCCTGCCAAGAGCAGCTGTCTTCTGATTCCGTGCCTGCCATCACCATCTGCGGTGATCTGAGAGCCCAAGGAGAGGAAATCTGACACTGCTTCCACATTTGCCCCTTCCATTTGCCATGAAGTGATGGGGCCGGATGCCATCTTGGTTTCCTTTTAATATTGAGTTTAAGCCAGCTTTGTAGGAAAGTGAAAAGAGGGACAGTTGACTTTCCGGAACTCACTGGACACATCGGGGGTTGGCAGACCAGGAAAAGCATCAGCGAGCCAGGACCCTGAGAGCATCACCATGATGGCGCGGGTGACCATCAGGGAGAAGGGGAGGGGAGGCCCTTGGAGCCTCTGTCCAGGGCCCAGCGGGCGCTTGGGATGACCCCCAGCTCCCTCAGCCAGAGGTGAACGCTTTTGTTTGTATTTTTTTAAGCCACACTGTGCTTTAGATCCACTTCTTCTTTAAAGAGAAACATTGTTTCTAAGATCCAAAGTATTGGCAAGAGCTTGGTGTGTCTCTTCATTCTAAAAGGAACACGGCCAGAAACATCTTTGTATTAGGGGTATTGATTTTTCTGGCTTTCTCATGTCTCTGCTGAAAGACTTTCCTCCAGGGGCTGATATTCCTGCCCTGATGTCCTGACACGCAATCAACAGGTGTCTAGCGGGGCACCAGCTCTATCAGGAGCAATGAACAGCAGGCACATCCCCGGTTAATAGAAACCGCCTCCCAGCTCTGCTCCTAGATTGAGATTCCAGACAGCTCTCGGTCAAACCTCTGCGGGGCAGCAGCTCCTGGCTCCTCACCTGTTGAAGACACACTTCCACAAGGTCCGTTGCCAGCCATGTCCTGCCCCCGCCCCTTATTAGCATCCAAACTGTCCCGACTGTGGCTGCCCATGTACCTCAGGCAGCTGAGTTATCATCCTGGGCAGCTGTTCCCTTCCTTCCTTCTTTATTGAGGAAATTCCTTGTGCTTCCACAGAACCATAAATGTTATGACAGTGAAAAAAACCCAAGCTGAGAATTTCTTGTGTGACCTCCATGCTGTTGACACACGTATTTAGATCTTGAAACTAAAACTGCAGCCTACGAAGTCCTCAAGAATAGAGCAGAGGACACCCAGTGCTGTATTCCGTGATGAAAGAGCATTAAATCATGCATATATTGTGTCACTCGAAGTAAGCGCCAGTGTTCACGGGAGTCACCCAAATTTATTAATCTCTCATTGTGTGCGAGGCATTGTTCTGGGGACATAATAGCGGCTGGAATACAAAGAACAATGCTCAGCCTTGTCTCCTTCAGCGATCACAAGCCAGCAGGAGAAGCGTGTGAGCGATTTAACTTCATTAAACTCGAATTCAAGGCAGAATGTCTTAAGGATTAAGTGGGACATTATGGAAGCTAAAGAAATGCAGCAATTAACTATGAATAAAAAGAAAGATCTGGGCAGAGAGATAGCAAAGTGACATTTCTCTCCTAAACGCCACAGAAGCACCGTGCTGTCTCTTCCAGAGACAGACACAGGTCCACGGACAGCCCTGGCCAGGACTCAGGGGGCAGCCTGCCCCTGTCCCCCCCTGCCCCACATAGGGCTAGGCGCTGGAGCCTCCTCCCACACGGTTCCTCTCCACCCATCACCACCAAGCCACTTCTGGTTTCCGCCGCCTCCTATACGGATGGGCTCCTTCTCCAGTCTGGATCCTGTGACCACAGCAAAGCTAGAGTGAATTTAGAGAATACGCATGACACCGGATAGAAATAAAATCTGCAGAAAGGAGGGGGGAGCCCTGGGAATGTTACTAACTTGGTAGATAATCAAGACTTTTCCCTATTATTTAAATCTCATTAAAAATAATTATTTGAACAAAATAATGATGATGTATTGGAGGTTTATAACATACATATAAGAAAAATAAATGACCACGGAAGCTTGAAGGCCAGCAGGAGGGAAATGGCAGCATGCCATCAACAAGCTCTTCCGTCATGTGAAATGGCTCAGCGTCGCATCCAGATAGACTGTGGTGAGCTCAAGATGTGTGCTATAGACCCTGAAGTCACTGCCATTTTTTTAGAGCGTTATAGTCAACAATTTTCAACAAAGGCAATAAAGTGGAATCCTAAAATGCACATCATTAAGTGAAAAGAAAGCAGAAGAAGAAAGAAAGGGGCAAGGAAAGACGGGAAAACTGGAAAACAAACAGCGAGCTTATGGACCTGACAATGACCAAGGCAACAGTCACATCAAATGTAATCTGACCAAAGATTCCAATTAAAATGAAGAGACTGTCAGACTGGATGCAAAACCAAGACCCAACCCTCTGCTTCTTATAAGAAACGAACTTTAAATAGAAATGCAAAAGTGAGTGAAAGCGAAAACACAGGGGTAAGGCAAGCGCGGAGGAAAAGAAAGGGAACCGGGCATTCAGGCAGAGAAAGATTTATTACAGAAAGAAAGAAAGAGACTGGCTTTAGCGAGAAACCAGTGCTCACCCTTCACAGCCACCCCTTCTTACACCCTATTGATGGGAACTTGGGCCCAGAAGGGAGAGGCCTTGGTTCGTCTTCAGCCCGCAGCTGGGGTCTTGTAATCATGTGGTCGGAGGGGTCTCCCGGCTGGGTGGTCACGTGGTCCTAAGACACTGGCACCAGCAGGGAAAATCAGGGTCCCTCCTTGAGGGAAAAAACCGGATGCCACCAGGGCCAGGGGGCCACTGTGATTTCACCCCTGTTAGGCCACCACATGGGCCATTTTTAAATCATCTGCCATGAGCCCCTGGTGGACCCTAACAACAGGGAGAATATATACAGCTAACCCTGGCAGAAAGAATGTAGGATTGACGATCTCAGATCAGACAGAAGGGTTTCAGAGTCAAGATTAGTAGCAGAAATTTAGAAAAGACATTTCCCTAAGAACACACAGCTCAACAATTCTGAACAATTAAGCAGCTCAAACAATTCTAAACCCCTGTGAACTTAATTACAGAGTTTCATAATCCATTAAGCAAAACAGATGTAACTGCAAAGTAAAACAACAACAACAAAAAAAAAACTGGCACTTTTCCTTCAGGACCTTGAAGAAGTAGAAAGAAAAGCAGCAAGCCTACGGCCCTCCGTGACTGACACTCACAGAAAATCCCACCCACAGCAGCAGAATGTGCATTCTGCTCAAGGGCTCATCCAAAATTAACCAAGATGGGTAATATCTGGAAATAAACTATAAACAAATTTCAAAGGATTCAAGTCACGAACACACATGTTCTGAGCAAAATGGAATTTAATTACCAACTAATAACATAAAGATGTATGGAATACACCCAGATATTAGAAAACAAAATGACATACTTCTAAACAACCCATGGGTCGAAGAAGAAACCAGAAGGGAAATTAGGAAGTATTTCAAACTGAATGAAAATTAAAAGATGTCATACTAGAATGTGTGAGATACAGCTAATTAGGGATATCTACATCAATGCCAACATTAGAGAAGAAGAAAGGTCTCAAATCCAGAACCTCAGCTTCCCATTTAAAAAAAAAAACTCGAAAAAGGATAGGACATTAAATGTAAATTAGACAGGGTAAAGGAAATGGTCAATGGTTCTGTTTGCTTTTTCCTTGGAAATATTTTATTACTGGTCTAAAAGTCCAGGGACTCTCTAAAATGGGAGGGGAAACATTATTTTCAAGAGCAAAACTCTCTGGACGTTTAGATTCTGTTCCTGCCCAGGGCCATGTGGTATGCCTCAGTGGATATGAACACGAGCGAGCTCTGGGAGATAGTGGGGGACGGGGAAGCCCGGCATGCTGCAGTCCATGGGGTCACAAAGACTCGGTCAGCAACTGAACAACAAGGTCAAGATGAAAGCCAGTGAAAAACAGTAATGAATAAAATCAAAGCTCCTTCTTTAAGATCAGCATAACGGATAACACTGATCGAGAAACAAAGAAAATACAAATTACCGATGTCAGGAATAAGAGAAGTGGCATCACTGTAGAGTCAATAAGGGAATATTAGAACAACTTTAAGCCTAGACATTCAAAAGTGCAGAGGAAATGAGAAATTTCTTGAAGATACAAACTACCAAAAATTGGACAATGTTAACAGCTTTATATCTATTAATGCAGTTGAATTTGCAGTTAAGAATTTTTGCCCTGCACCCATCCCTAGCACACCCCACCTACCCCCCCAAAAAAAAAAATCTCTAGAAGTAGATGGCTTTACTGGTGAAATATACCAAATACTTAAGGAAGAAACATTGACTCCACACAAACACATCCATAAAACCGAAGAGGAAGAGACATTTTCTAATTCATACTTTGAGGCCAGCATTACTGTGATTCCAAAAATCAGGCAAATACATTATCAGAAAGTTAGAGTAGGGACCTACGTTCCTCTTAAACATAGGTGGAAAAAATCTAACAGAATTTTCTTTTAGCAAATTGCCCACGAATATTTTAAAATAATAATACATCATGTACAAGTAGGCTCCATCCAGAAATGCAGCGTGTCTAACATTTGAAAATCAATTCATGTAATTCACCGTATTACCAAAGTTTAATATAAAAAAACCTCTATGATTATCAATTGAACAGAAAGGGCATTTTACAAAATCCAACATCTGTTCCCCTTAAAAACTCTCAGAAGACAAGAAATAAAAGTGGACTCCCTCATCCTGAAAGAAGCAACAATGAGGAAACTATAGCTAATGTCAAGTTCAATGATGAACGTTTCCCCTATGATCAGGAGCAAGACCAGAGTATCTGCCCTCATCACTTCTGTTGGTGTGGTATCAAAGGCTCTGTCCAGTGCATTCAGGACAGAAAAAGAAATAGAAAGGATGCAGATTGGCAAGGAAGAAGGAAAACTGTCTTTATTCTGAGATGACATGATTATTGATGACAAAAATCCAATGAAACCTACAAAAGCTACTAGGACAAATAAGTGAGTTTAACAAGGTCGCAGTGTAGAAATAACACCAGTACCTCAAAAATCAATTTTATGTCTTTATCAAGGGACAATCAAAATTTAAATCTTCAAATTGTACCATATACAATAGCATTAAACTTATGGAAAATAGATATATGAAATACATGTGTAAACTAAAATCCATACAATATTGCTAAGATAAATGAAACACCAATGAATGGAGACACATGTTTTGTTCATGTGTCTGAAGACTCAATAGTGTTTATGTCAATTTCCCCTAGATTGATTTCGAGATCCAGTGTGCTATTCCCCATAGAATTCTATCAGAGTTTTTTTTTTCTTTTAACATGACAAGCTGAGTTTAAATTCACATAGAAGTGTTGAAAAAGAACAGCCACACTGGAAGGATAACAGTATTTGATTTATAGACTACAGTAGTCAAAATTGTGCATTATAATCTTCAAAATGAACAAATAGGCTAAAGGAACAAAGTAAAGATTCAAGCAATAGACACACAAATATGGACACTGACTTTTGACAAAGATGCAAAAGCATTTCAGAGGGGTAAAGATAGTCTTTGCAACAAATGGTGCTTAAACCTAAACTTACCATATGCAAAAAAAAAAAAACAGTTTGAAAGTTACCTCATAAAATATACCATATACATGGTATATATTTGTATCATATACAAAACTTAAGCCAAAGCATTTCATAGAGCTAAATGTGAAACCTAAACTAACTACAGAGATTCTAGAAGAAAATACAGTTGAAAGAGTTTATGATTTTAATTAGGCAAACGGCTCTTAGATACCACACTCAAAGCACAATACATAAAAGAACTGATAAATCAGAATTCATATAAACTATAAATTTCCACTTTTCAAAAGATACTTTAAAAAATGAAAAAAGAGATATTGGAGAAAATATTTGCAAATCACATACAATTAAAGACTGGCATACAGAATCTGCAGAGAACTCTCAAAATGCAAGAAAGATAATAACTCAAAGTAAGGAAAAGATTTGTGAGTAAATACTTTGCCAAAGGAGATATATGGACAGCAAGTAATCTAACACATATACAAACAATAAAGTATTCAGATTTTTAAAATATATTATTCACAATAGCATCAAAAAAGATAAAATATTTACATGCAATTTTAACACAAGAAAGGTAAGACCATACACTGGTCCTACACACAGAAAATTACAACATAATGCTGAGGGAAAATAAAAATCTAATCAAATGGAAAGACAATCCACAATCAACGCATTCGAAGAGGGATCAGAGACTTAGTATTAAGTGCCAAAGCAGAAAACTTTTAGATGAAAACATAGAAAAATTTCAAGTTTTGGGGTTATGCAAAGACTTCTTAGACATGATATCAAAGTGTGGTCCATAAAAGAAAAATACTGATAAATTGGGCCTCATTAAAATTCAAAACTTTTGGAATTCAGATGACATCAATAAAAAAATGAAAATACAAGCAACATACTGGGAGAAAATATTTTCAAAACATGCATCTAATAAAGGCCTTTATCCAGAATACACAAACAACACTTAGAACTCAATAATAATGAAATAAGCAACTCAATCAAAGCATTAGTATAAAATTTAAATGGACATCTCCTCATAGAAGACCTGCAAATGGCTAATCAACACATGGAAAATGCTCAACATTGTTAGTCATTAAGAAAACATTAATAAAACACTTCCCTGGAGGCTCAGTGGTTAAAGAATCCACATGCAATGCAGGTGACCCAGTTTGCATCCCTGGATTGGGAAGATTTCCTGGAGAAGGAAATGGCCACCCACCACAGTATTCTTGCCTGGGAAAACCCATGAACAAAGGAGTCTGGAGGCTATAAAACATAGGGTCACAAAGACTTGGATACGACTTAGTGGGTAAACAACAACAACAGTAAAAACCACAATGAGATACTATTTTCCAACCACTAGAACAGCTATAATGAAAAAGGCAAACAATAGCAAACGCTGGAGAGGGTGTGGAGAAACTGAAGCCCTCATACATTGCTGGTAGGAATATAAAATTGTGCAGCCAGTTTAGAAAATACTTTGTCAGTTTCTTAAAAATTTAAACATAAATTTGCCATATGAACAGAAATTCCTCTTTAGGTATCCATCCAAGAGAAGTGAAAATATACATCCCCACAAAAACTTTTTCATATTTCTTTGCTGCGTTATTCACAGCACCTCAAAATGGGCAACAACCTGAACACTGCCAATTGGTAAAGAGACAAGGGAAGGCTATTCCTCAATGAAAAGGGAAAAATGCAGCTGCCTCATATCATGGATGGACCTCAGAAACATTATACTGAGTGAAAGAACCCATTCATAAGAAACCACACATTGATGACTGGATTTACAAAAAATATCCAGAAAAGGCAAAGCAAACACCGAAGAACTGATGTTTTTGAACTGTGGTGCTGGAGCAGATTCTTGAGAGTCCCTTGGACTGCAAGGAGATCAAACCAGTCCATCTTAAAGGAAATCAACCCTGAATATTCATTAGAAGGACTGATGCTGAAGCTGAAGGTCCAATACTTTGGCCGCCTGACGTAAAGAGTCAGCTCCTTGGAAAAGCCCCTGATGCTGGGCAGGATTGAAAGTGAAAGAAGAGGGCAGCAGAGGATGAGCTGGTTGGACGGCATCACCAGCTCAATGGACATGAACTTGGGAGAACTCTGGGAGATGGTGAGGGCCAGGGAGGCCTGGCGTGCTGCCGTCCATGGGGTCACAAAGAGTAGAACATGACTTAGCGAGTGAACAGCAACATAGAGACAGAAAGCAGCTGAGTGGCAGCATGTGCCCAGGGAGTCATACTGGGGTGCTGAGGATGCTCTATGACTGATTTATGGCGCAGGTTTGTGCAGCTGAGTCAAGCCACTAAAACTTTTTACATTAGGAACATCACACTTAAAAATGATGACATATGTGATATGCAAAATATGCCTTCATCAAGAGTTTTTTGTTTTTTTTTTAAAGAAGTGTGGCTCAAAGAAATGTTACATTTTTGAGGGTCTGTGATCAAAATGGACATGCATACACTGCTATATTTAAAATGGATAATCAACAAGGTCCTACTCTATGGCACATGGAACTCTGTTCAGTGTTATGTGGCAGCCTGGATGGGAGGGGAGTTTGGGAGAGAAGGTATGGTGAAGTCCCTTCACTGTTCACCTGGTCGTATCAGAACATTATTAATCAGCGACTGTTGTTGTTTAGTCGCTAAGCGGTGTAGGACTCTTTCGCGAGCCCATGGACTGCAGCCCACCAGGCTCCTCTCTCCATGGGATTTTCCAGGCAGGAATACTGCAGTGGGTTGCCATTTCCTTCTCCAGGGGATCTTCCCAACCCAGGGACTGAACCCGAGTCTCCTGCGTCGGCATGCAGATTCTTTACCACTGAACCACCAGGGAAGTCCATTAATAGAATATACCTCAAAACAAAATAAGTAGTCTTTTTTAATTAAAAAAACAAAAACAAAACCTGTACTTGAGGAAGATCCAACCTGTATTTTGAGAAGCGACTCCTATAGTTACCTGAAGGACAGATCAGATATGAGAGAATGACAGTTTTGAAGTAACAGAACACCTAACCATGACACTTTCAGTCAAGCACAGACTATGATGCAGAAATCTGAGGTTAATCAAGACCCACTTCAAAAGCTCATGGACTAGCGCTACACTCAAAGAAAACACCTCCCGTCAAAGGGAACACCGCCACGGAACCAGGCAGCACTACGAGAGGTGGAGGTCGTTCGGTAAGCGCCCTCACTCACCGCCGCGGGCCGCTCTGACACGCGACAAACGCTGATGCGGCTTCCCACATCACAGTCCTGATGCGGCGAAACTCTGTTTCCTATCACAGACATCCCCCTCATGCGACAAGTTGGAAGTGTGACAGTGCTGATGTCCTGTGCCAAGACCCGTTCCGCCGGTGACTGAGCTCACGTCGCTGTTGGAAAACCAGAGCCACCTGCCAACCGGAGGCGAGCGGCACCTGCAAACTCCGGCACCGAGTTTAAGAGACGATGACAGATGTGGCCGTCCTGCACCTCATCCTGACAGAGCATCTTGTTCCAACGCAAATACGTGGGAGGCGTTCAAGATACAATTGCTGGCAACATCAAGCCTGGTACCAGCTTGTGTGGAGGGAGTTCGCCTTCCCGACGATCTATCGCTTTGATGTCTAGCAGAGAGTTGCCGCTTCAACCTCTTTTAAAAATTTCCCCTTCATCATGCCCTAATGCAATCCTTCCTGAGGAGCTTTCCTGAGATCATCCACGTTTGGGTTTTGTGCGTCCCTGCCTTTGAACCACAAATGGGTTCAAAGCAGCATGCAGGGGCCGGGCGGAAGCTCACCTCCCAGTTTCCATCCCTGCCGTCAGCGGCTCTCACTCACATCTGTAAGGAGCCTTCTCCTGCCGTTGTCTGAAATGCAACCAACATCAACGCCATCATTTTAGGTTCTGTTTGAGATTAAAATGAGTAAGAAATAACGGAGCTTGCGTGTAGACCACACGCTGTAGACGGCCGCTGCTGTTCTTCAGTCGCTCGGGCGTGTCCGACTCTCTGCGACCCCACGGACTGCAGCGCGCCAGGCTTCCCTGTCCTTCACCATCCCGGGGCGTTTGCTCAAACTCATGTCCACTGGCTCGCTGATGCCATCCAACCATCTCATCCTCTGTCGTCCCCTTCTCCCCCTGCCTTCTATCTTTCCCAGCATCAGGGTCTTTTCCAGTGAGTCAGCTCTTCATATCAGGTGGCCAAAGGACTGGAGCTTCAGTTTCAGCATGAGTCCTCCCAATGAAAATTCAGGGTTCATTTCCTTTAGGACCAACTAGCTTGATCTCCTTGCTGTCTAAGGGACTCTCAAGAGCCTTCTCCAGCACCACATTTTGAAAACATCAATTCTTCGGCATTCAGCCTCCTTGGGCTGTCCACAAAATGAGAAGCAGTCATAGAAGGTCAAGCTGCCTGGTGACTGCAGGACAGCCCTGCCCTTTGAATCTGAAATTAAGGGATGAGAATGTCTATTGGAACTGATCGTAAATGCCCGGCAGTCTATCACCTGAAAAAGCACTTCTGTTTGCTTGTTTGGGGGTTTGGGGCTTCTTTTAATTTTTTAATGTAATTTTGATTTTACACTGGAGTATAGCTGATTTACAGTGTGTGTTAGTTTCAGATGTACACCAAAGTGATTTAGTGTATATACATACACACACACACATATATATGTCAATTTGCTTTTCAGATTATTTTCTCACATAGATTACTACAGAATAATGAGAAGAGTTTCCTGTGCTATAGAGTAGGTCCTTGCTAATTATTTTATGTATTGTAGTGTGTATATGTTAACCCCAGATTCCTCATTCATCTCTCCTCCCACACACACACTTTCCCCCTTCAGTAACCACAAGTGTGTTTGTTTGTTTTGAGGTCCATGAGTCTGTTTCTATTTGGTAAGTAAGTTCTTTTGCTCGTTTCCTCCCACTCCGCACATAAGTGACGCCATGTGAGGCTGGTCTCTATCTGACACCCCTCACGTGGTGTGGTCATCACTAGCTCAGCCATGTTGCTGCGGATGCACCATTTCTTTCCTTCTGTGGCTGAGTAATGGCCCATCGTGTATGTGCGCCACGTCTTCTCCATCCATTCCTCTGCTGATGGACATGTAGGTTGTTTCCGTGTCTTGGTTGTTGTAGATAGTGCTGCAGTGAACATTGGGGTGCATGCATATTTTTGAATAATAATTTTCTTTAGATATATGCCGAAGAGCAGGATTGCTGGATCAGATGGTAGCTCTATTATTCATTATTTTAAGGAACCTCCATACTGTTCTCCACAGTGGTTGTACAAGTTTACATGACCACCAATTGTGTAGAAAGGTTATAAAGATCTAAACAGGCATTTCACCAGAGAAGACATACAGATGGCTAAAAACTGCATTAAAAGATGTTCAACATCACCAAGTATTAGAGAAATGTAAATCAAAATTATAACGAGGTATCACCTCACCCCGGTCAGAATGGCCATCATCAAAAAGTCCACGAACAATAAATGCTGGAAAGGGTGTGGAGAAAATGAAAGGGTAACTCTACCTGATAATATAAATGCTAAGTCTGACAGAGGAAAGTTAGAGGGAGAAGGTGGCTGGAGGGGATGAAGAGGTTCTTTCCAAATATTCAGCTTCCTTAGGAAACGTCAACAGATATCCGATCAGAAGTGAAGTCATCAAACGAATTCAGTGGAATCCAAGAGATGGAAAGAGCCGGCGGACTGAGATGACCTGTAATTTCTCTTCCAACTCTTAGGTTATGATCAAGTACGATTAGTGTTTCCTTCTAATAATCCTTAAGTTCTATAACTTTAGGCTTATTATGAACCTGAAATAATAAGATTAGATCAAGTATGGTTTAAAGAAGGAATAAAAATATGCAATCCACACTAGAAAGAGTTCTAAAAATTATTAATTTCTAAGTTTATATATTTAAAGAGGCAATCTTCAATTATTAGATAAATTCATATATATAATACTTTGTGCCAAATAATTGACTTGTTTCCTATGATTTTATCATTATACAATAGTCAGAAAGGTTTTTACTCCAATAAGTCACCAGAAATTCTTTATCTATGACCTGAAACTAACTAAAATTTAAGAAAAATATTGTTGGTATATACTTTTGCTTATTTTTCTGAAGTGAAGATCCATAAGTTCCATCAAAGTTGCAAGAAGTCCATGACTCCCCCATATGTATAAATCTTAGGGTTTCTGTCTGGAGCAAGACATCACACAGGACAGCTCAGAAATCTTCCTCAGCCAGTGTGACCTGGGAAGCAGAAATCCGTGAGTGTCAGGCCTGCGGGGTCTCTCTCAGGATCTGGGCTCCTGGTGGAGGCAGACAGGGCAGGCTCCAGCCTCCTGCAGCCCTGAGCTTTGCAGGGAGATGGGAGCCCAGACCCATCCCGCTGCCCAAGCAGAACCACAGGGGAGCTGATGGCAAAGCACATGGAAGGCTGAGGCCACACCCAGCGAGGGGCCTGGGCGATCCTTGGTCACTGTTGGCCCACAGAGCTAGCAGGAAGGGATGTACCTGAGCAAGGAGCTGGGAGGCTGAGGCCAAGCCTGCAGCTGTGGGAACCACCACACGACCCAACAAGCTGGGCATTCAGATTAACACGGTCCCAGAGAGTGGGTCAGAAGCCCTTGGGCTTCCAAATATATCCAAATATATCCAGATCCAAATACTCTCTTCCAAAACCCCAAATATAAAGAAAGAAACTGAACAAAGAAAAATTAAAAGAGAACAAAAAAGAAAACAAGGAAATCAAGGAACATAAA